>JAMLFY010000011.1:14252107-14692740 GCA_030441495.1 Dalbergia oliveri
TACGTAAAATGACCATTTTGCCCCTCTCTTTGTATACGTTTAAATTTAAGATTTTTGATTAACATCAACAAACCTAAGTAATATTAGGCTCAAATTAAAGCTTATTAAATTCTAATTACTAATCTAGAGTCCAAATTATTTATTTAAATTAATTAGAATCTAAAATTGCTTAAAACACCCAAATTGTTATTCTAATTACCTAAGCCCTTAATTAAATCTCTAATTTGCAAAGATACCTACCTACACCTACATAATACATGGAACACACAAATTTTTCTATCCTCCTAGGGCTATAATCCACAAAAATTTTGGTCCATAATGCATCAGAAAATTTGTCAAAGAATGCACAAAAACCAAGGTATGAAAACAAGGAACCATGAAAACATGATTCCATGTTTCACCAAACAAGATGATTTTTCTTACTTGTTCCTCCTAAATTTGGTCAGACTTTCCTCCTCCCTTTGTCCATTTTTGAGCCTCAAAATCTCTATAAATAGGCATGCTTGAAGAGGGTCAAGGCCTTAGTTCATAACTTACACAATTCTAGTTTTAGAAGCACCAAAAGCTCTCTTTCTCTTCTTGGCTGAAACTTCTTCTCCCATTTCTCAAAGAGATTTTCTTTCATTCACTCAAGGAAACCAAGTTCTCTTCCTTTCCTTCAAATAAAATTAGGTAGGGAGTTGTTTTTAAGCTTAATTTCAAGCTATTGATAAGTGTTGTTCTTGGTTAAAATGATGATTTTATGTACTTTCTTCTTACTTTAGTATTAGGTTTCCTCCTTTTCTTCTTGTATATTTCGGCCTATGGCCTAGATTATGATGAGCCATGGTTTGATGATGAGGTTCTTGAGTGTTGCAAAGCCTTCACAAGTTAGACCTCTAAAACTTGAAGGTTTCATTAGTTTTCAAAGTTTTGAAGCAACTTTGTTTTATAGATAAAGGTCTTGAGTTTAGAACTTCAAAAATATAGGACACTTATGTTTCATTTCTTGTATGTTTTTAGTTTAAAATGATGTTTAAGCAATTTTTCATTTCTAGATGACTCTTGAACTCTCCTTTTGCCATTTGATTTCGGCCAGGGCCTAAGAAAGTTTCTGGGATAGCTTGATGATGAAATCTTTAAAGCTCACTTTGTCTTGCTAAGATATATATTGGGTTGAAATTATAATTCTTTCAAAGTCTTGATGAGACTCTAGTAAAGAAATAAAAATGAACTTGCATCCATGTTTAAGTTTATGCCTTGCATCATGTTTACTTTTAATGTCATAACTAAATTCTCAAGAATAAATAAATGAACTTGCATACCTCATGTTTAATTTTCAAGCTTGCATTTCATGTTTATGTTTCAAGTTGTCACTTAATCTCTAAAGATAATAAAGAGGTTGCATCTCATATTTATTTTATGCTCTCACTTATTTTATAATGGCTAAAAGAATCAATGCATGGCATGTTTATTTTATGTCATCACTTAAAGATCCTAGAGCTCAAAGACTTGCCCAAGTATCACAAGCAAAGTTGGAACCATGGTGATGACAACTCTAAAGCTTCCTTAAGATTATGGGAGTCAAAGAATTCATTCTTTAAAAAGTCTTGAGTTTGGAGCTTAATAAGATGTAATAAGAGTTCTCTTCTCCACTTAGGAATTCAGCAGGACCCGCCGCTGGGTTTCTTATTTTTCTTTTATAAATTCTTCTTCCTCTACTGGTCCAGTGCGGACTAACCGCGCTAAGTTTCTTGCATCATGTTTATAATTTCAAGTTATCACCTTATAAAGATAAGATTAAAATGAGGTTGCATAGCATGTTTATGATTCTAGTATCACCTAAATCTTTAAAGCTCAAGACTCCTTTATCTTAAGTGAGAATTTGAATCATGAACATTCTTTCAATGTATAAATTGACCACATGATTAAGGTAGGCCTAAAGTGATTTTTAAATAGCTATAGTTGGTTCTATAATTTCTTTCAAGATTAACAAAAAGAATTAGTTTCTAAAAGAGTTTTAAGGCTTTGAAATGATATTACGGGAAACTAATATCTTGCATGTACTTAAAATGAGATATTAAGTAATTATGTGAGGTTCATGATTCAGCCACTGATCTGAGTTAGTATTACTGATTTGATGTGTTTGAAGTTGTGATAATTATGTTTATTGATAAGAAATTATGCATGTTAGAAGTGAAATTAGCTACATAAAGCATCGTAAAGCTTTAAATATGATTTATGCCTATGCTGCCTCATATGGTTTAATAATGTTCTAAGGCTTATGATTAATAGTAATGATGGTAATTAATCCTTAGATGCATAATTAATTAGTTTGATAATTGAGGTTACCGACTAGAGTTTCGGTTGTGTATGCAGCTTTTCGGTAAGGATTTATGATGATGCTTATTAAGTATTTGATTTCATTGAATGATTTGATGGCTTGCATGTTATAGTTGGTGTTGCAAATAATGAGAATGGTTATGCATGAAATAAAGAAATATTCTTGTTATTTAAAAATTACCATTGTTGCCTGGAAGAAAGTGTATTCCTGTAAAATGTAATTGAAAAGGTTCTGGCTAGGAAAGACTTGGTATTTAGCGTGTCCATTGTGACCCACCTATCTTTCCTAGGAATCTCTAGATGCATGATTCAGTTGATATATATTATTCAGAATAAGACTATAAATGAGAAAATGTCATGATGATTATGATTGAGAATTTTATTATGATATAACATGCAAAGACTTAATGGTGACTTAAATTTATGAGGAAATGATCCTTTGGACCCATCAAACTATAGGTGGTGAAAAGGTGATTCTTGCCCCTAACGTTCTCTCAAAAGGGTAGAGTCGGGACTTTAACTTATCAAAAGGGATAAGTATATGCTAGTGACGACTAGTAAGGTATGAGCTCATAACCTAGATTACTCCCAAAAGGGTGGAGGGGTGGCCCAGGAAAATGATGATGAAAGTAACTTTAAGTCACCTAAGAAACTAAGTAAATGCATTATGTGAATATGATGTTCTGCTATGCATAGTATTTATGAGATGATGATGAGAAATATGATGTTCTGCTATGCATAGTATTATGAAATGATGATGAGGAATATGATGTGATTTTATGCATAACTATGTTATTATATATGAAAGGAAAAGTTCATTATAAACATGACATGCTAAGTTTATGATGCATTATAAGACGCATGATTAAAAGGGACGAACCTCGGTAAAGTATATTTTCAACTTAATAAATCAATCTTAGCATGCTCACTATTTTATAATAACCAGAGGTTCCTGAGGACGATGATGATGACACAATGCATCATGAGGTGAGTACTACTGAGATTCTTTTTATAAGTTTCTCACTCCCTCTTCTTTCTTTCCATCTCGTCTTCAGAAAGTGATGTAAATGTTCGTGATTCACATTGAGGCTCTACCTGGGATGTCTTAACTTGAACCTTATTATCCTTGAGGAACGTCTCGTAAATTTGTCGTAATATCTATCCTATCCTTGGAGTGATATTACTAGGTGCCATTAATGGATGTCCTTCCATCCATATATTATTTATATTTTGTTAGATTGCCTACACCTAGTCTTATTCTATAGGCAAAATATCTATGTGTTATGTAATTATGGATGTTATATGATGGAGCCAATATGATGTGTTTGTTTGCTATATTACCACGTTATTCGCTTTATTTCGATTATTTTCACGTTATGCGCGGCTAACGTTTTCAATTATGTTTAAAAAAAAAATGGCTCGTAATTTCACTAAGTATTTTCAAAGTATGATGAAGACTGAAGCAAAGAGTAAAGTCTAGTAATTCTTGAATTGCAGTGGTGTATTCGGTTAATTATTAGGGTGTTACACTTTAGCTCTAGTCATTGGCCCATCCACGGCTTGTAATTGATCTTGAACATTGTTGGCCTGTTGGATGAATTCTTCATTGACCAGATAATTGCCATGGTCCCACTCCAAACTTTGCAATTTTATTGTATAATAATAATAATAATATAGTATGGCTCCTTTGGAAAGTCGCCACCTCTACACATATTATACATAACATATAACAAAAGTCTCTTGGAGTAGTAGCATGTATGATATGGAAGTATGAAATATATAAATGTCTCTTAAATATCTTTTTTTAGGATTTTTCTCTTATTAACATTTAATGGAGTTACTACTTACTAGTTAGTTGTTTATGATGCTCTATTTCAATGTTAAATGATACATTGATACACCTTTTTAGATTAAGCCTAAAAGATGTCTAAGGAGAAACTGTTAACTCATTTTTTAAGAGAAATTGAAATTGAAGATGGATGATGAAACAAATTATAGTTTATCAATAATTTGGATGAAGAAAACTAATGATTCATTTTGTGTTTTCTATATGACAATTAATTTTATTTTATTTTATGTTATATATGCTACTAAGTTGGCATTAAAATTCCTGGCTCTGTCTTTGACTTCAACTACTTATGGTGTACTTAAAATCTCTCAGTTTAGTCGATATGAATTAGTTCACCTAGTTGACATTATGTTTAAACGCTGTAATAACTTAGTTTGATTCTTATATTTGTTTATTTTTAATTAATGAGTGATCTATAAGTATTCTTATAAGTACTTGATGAATCAAAATATATCTAACTCTTGATTGAGGTCGGCTTCCCCTTCAACATTAACTTTTAATAGTAAAAAAAAAAGTTTTTTTTTAAATTTTGGGTATTGAGGAGGGCCCTAAGGCCCAAGGAAAGAAAACCAGCTAGATGGAGATAAAGCAAGAAGAAACGGGAGTAAGTTGGCATGTGGTTGATTTTCTAGACTCCCCGCGTAGTGCATACTTATTGCCGCTAAGTTAGAGGGGGCACCTTTTTTCATCACGTCCGTTGATAAGTGATGACATCACTACCCATGACGTAATTTGCTAACGCCATTCGATGTCATTCACAGGAATTTCTTGATTAACTTAATCTAAATATCAGTCGTGATATTTAGTTAACAAGGTAACGTTAATTTGTTTTTCTAACATTTTAATTTTCGTCTATATTAAATTCGGATCAATTCTCTTTTTTTTTTAGTATAAGATCACTGGGTCCCTAAACTGACTTTTTCCTTATATAGTTTGTATAAAAATGGCTTGTTCTGTTTTTTTAAACCCAATAAATTTAATTTTTCTTTTAGATATATGGATGTATACATAGTAACATATCCAAGGTTAATTTAATTGAGGCCTTGTAAACATGAATCTCTCGGCATTTACATAACTATCGGTTAAAGTTAATGCTCAACAAGTAGTTAGAGTAATTATTGTTGGTGTTAAATTCAAACAGAAAAATGTACCCAAAAACAATATTCGATTTTTTTAACTATGGTGTTGGATTTTATTTTAAATTTTCTTCCTTGAAATGAAATTTTGAAATAGTAATATATCCAAACAAAATACTAATATCAGAGAAATAGGTAGATGGTTATTTTTCGCCGCTGAAATACGTGGATGGTTAATCAGAGAGAAAATATTCCTAATAAAGATGCCAATTATCCATTACCAGTTGACAAATTTAGCCGGTTTGATCTGGTATTCTTCTGTCACTACGTACATATCCCAATTTATCACCCCAAGCTACTGTTCTGATGTCAAAACTTGCATTAATCTCAAGTCTTTTGATACCTTACGCCCTTTCCATGAATCCTGATATTATGCATGTAGGGCCCAGAAGGCATATGTGAAAAGCAATAAAAGCAAATGCCAAGTATAGGCCCATACACTTGACTAGACTTTATGTTTTGCGCTCACAGGCGCACCACCTCTACGTGATGTTCATTAAAAAAAAACAAGTGTGCTTTCAATAAAGAATGTCACTATATTATTCCAATAATCAATTTAAAATTTCTTTTCATTTAAACGTTTATGTAAAATAACATGTATTATAATTTACAGTCTATCACAAAACTATTCAGTAATATAAGGTTAAAATGAAAGATTCTAATTATTTTAATTGAATTTACTACAAAAAAAATAAACATTTTCAACGGCTTTTGACATATAAAGTGTCAATAAAAGTATTGTCAAAAAAATAATTTTGACAAAAAGTTCCATTAAAAATATTTATAAATTTTTATCGACAATTAGTATATGTTAAAAATACACAAAATAATCTCTTAGAGTATTTTGTACATGTACTAATTGTCAATATAAGTTTATAAGTATTTTCAACGGTAACTCTATGTTAAAATTATATTTTTAACAATCTTTTATCAACACTTTAAATGTAAGAACATTGAAAATACTTATTTTCTTGTAGTGATTCCTTTCATTTTTAATTTTTTTTATTTGCATAAGATAATTACATGACTTCATGAAATAATATCACATTGTCTATGGGTAAGAGTAAATGATGTGCACTTTATGACATGCAATGATGGGCAAGTGGTTATGGACAACGCAGACAACCAATAATGGGCGGCAAGACTTGGTGGTGTTTGCGCCGTGGGAGGCGTGGACAGGTCGATGGGTGGTGTGCGATGGGCACCTAATGCCGATGATAAACGGTTGGTGACTAGCAAGGGACGGTCAAGCTGGGTGGTGACCTATAACTCAGGCAACATCCTGGGGCCGCGATTGGCGATGATTGGTCGAGGCAATTGGCAACCATAGAGGGCGCGAGCCGATGGTGAGCAAGTAGTGGTTAATGAATGATTGTAGACTTGCAAGAGTAAAAGTTATAAAACAAAGATGAAGGAATTTTAGAATTCTTCTATGAAGAAGGAATTTGAAATCCACTCTTTTAAATTTTGATAATACCTCATAAAAACACTTGGAATTTTGAAATTTCCTTGTGTTAATATCCAAATAAAGAATTTCATGTCAAATCATTTGAAATCCTCTCAAAATATACAATGCCCTAAAAAATCACTCTATCCAAACACACTTTTCCCTATGTTTAATTTGTTTTGAACATAGACACAAATATTTAGACATTGTGAAATATATCCCTAGATAAGTCTAGTTTAACCTTAGGGTTCCCCAGGACTCATCCGGATGTTTTGGGACGGCCTAAGGCACAAGGAATAATGAAGAGTGTAGATTCAGAATGCCCTAAGACCACTATAGCGGTCAGGCATGTGTGTAGTTGTCTAATTTCCCTTGTCAACTGCTATAGTGGTCCAGGGATCGCTGGCAGTGAGCATGATCTGAGTATGCGTCAAAATGATCAGTTTCATTAAACACTACGCTATATAGACACACCCATAGGCTCGAGTTAATGCCTTAAGGGCGCTAACACTCATTGTGTGTGTCTCTCTCTTCCGGTAAGTGATTTACATGAGTTTTAGCTATTTTATCTAGTTTATGAATTAGGGTGTCATCAAGCATGGTTTTCTCACAACATTCTTCCTCCCTATCATTTCAAATTTAGTTCTTAGCAATAATATAAATTGTTTATGTTTTATTATGCCTTTTAAGTTAAATAAATCATACTCTTAGAGTAAGTTTCGAGTGAAAGCGCACTCCTTGCTACCAACGGTGAGTGGATAGTTGCTCATGGCTATTTTAGTCATTAAAAGTATTTTATAAAATGATTATTATCACTGTTATCATGAAAATCATATTTTGAAAACTCATGGGACCATTGCTTGTTGCATGATTGTCAGAAGGTGTCACCATTCAAATTATATTATATTTTAGGAATGTGATTTTATTTGGCATGACATGAATCTTCTCATTAGAAAATAGGTTGACAATTATCGTGATTTCAAAGCTAAAAGTATTATTTAATCATCAGATATAAACGACAGGCAAGACATCATAGAACAATTTATACTAATATTAGAAAGTATTATTATTATCTATTTAATACAATATGACCTAGCTAGTTACCATAAAATAGTTAAGAAGATAAAATAGTTTATAACTATTTGATAGTTACCATATAAATAGCAGATAGAATAGCAAGGCAGATATAATTTTGTGTAAATTTTAATTATAAATGAGTCTAGTGGTGCTTGATTAAAATTAAGAATTATTAATGCTTAGCATGATAAAATCCAGCTAGTTAATGGAAAGTAATTAAAGCTTAGTTTTACAAATAGATTAGTATATACTTATTATTTATTATATGAATAACAGCTAGATTAATAAGAATGTTTAAGTAATAGTTAAAATTTCATTTAATAATTATTCATGATTGCACTCAGTCTAGTACCATAATTTAGCTAGATAGAAGGTAGCATGATAAGAATTAGTCAATTAATAGAAATTAACTAAAAGCTATTGTAACTATTACGATTAAGCTATAAATTAATTATTAAAGTATAAGAAGTGTTGAGTATAGCAAGATTAACTTCAGTTTTATGGGTATTATTTAATATTATCAATTTCTAAAATTAAGTTGTTTATACAGTATGAGAGAACCCAACATTCTTTTATCAATAATAAAATAGATAAATAATAATTAAAGGTTCACAATTAAATCATTGTTATTATTATTAGTATTACTATTATTGTTGCAAGTGGATTAGTAGGTAGTATAGCATGAACCATTTCTCCAGACAAAATATTAAATGATGAAATTATCATCACATAAGTAGCAATACAAGAATAAGACTTAGTGTTTTGAATTTATTGTTGACTCTTAACTTTGTATGCTTGATATAATCTAGCATAATTGCAATTTGTGTCAAAAAAGTCATTACCTTGGTACGTAGCTACCAAGAGACGGTGCTAAACGGTCATGGAGGTCTTATGAGATGTTAACCTTGGTATGCCTAAGTGCTAAGGAGGTGGTATACCAATGGCTATGGAGGCAATATTCCAGTCGTTAATCTTGGCATACACCTGGCTCCATGGAAGCGGTATGCCAAACGCTATGGAAGGCTTTTATGATTCACTTATACGCAGGATATGGTCCATATGAGACAATCCATAAGTAAATATTTATAATGCAAGTGAATGCTTATTGAATATAAATTCGTTTTAAGTTAATTTCCTTTAAGTTGGATTTTATTTAGTTAAGACATGGATTGAATTGAATGTCTATAAATATTATTATCATATAATTATTTGCATGTCCATATTGTATGTATCATTATTATATAGTTTCTTGTTTTCTCATGTAGTATGGATGCTTGTTGATTATGCTCACTAAGTTTTGATAAACTCGTCCTCCTTTTCCTCCCTTCCAGTTACAATTCCAGATCTAGTTTAAGAACCAGCCTCGATAGCATGGGGTAGGATCCTCAGGACATCATTTAGAATGCATGATTATTTTAAGGTTATGTTATTTTGTCATAATGATATGATATGTAATTTCTTTGAATTAACATGATTTAGGATTATCTATTTTAGTTATGGATTTTGGAATGATTTGAAAGAATTAAATATTTTATATATTTTATGAATAAAATTTTCAATAAGTTTTAAGAAATTTATTTATTTATTTATTTATATTATTTATTATGAGTATTAATTTAGTAATTTATATGCTTGATTGCATGAAATTAACTCAGAAGGCTTCCATAAAGGACAATATCTCTTATGTGCCAGTTACGATTTTTGGTCCATCACACCTACATATTTTATGAATGTTCTACTTATTTAAAGTATTAGTCCTGTCTATCTCTTTCAACAAAATATAGAGAAAATTACATTAACTTTCCTTTAAGGTTTAGTGTAATTATACATATACAATTCTATTTTGTAAAACTATCACTAACCTCTCATGAGGTTCACTAAAATTACATTGACCTCTTCTATAGATATAGTTCATTAATTTACATATAAGAACATATATGAGATATATACATAATTATTAATGATAAAATTATAATATTTTAGCAATATTTAATACATTAATTGAATAAAATATTTTTCAATTAACGAAAATGAAACTTATGATTATAACTTATGACAAAAAGAGGTACTTTAGTTAATATACATGTTAAATATTGTCAAAATATTATAATTTTATCATTAATTATTATGTATATATAATGCTATCTTTTCTTATAATTTAAATTAACAAACTAGTATATGTGGGGGGATCAGTGTAATTTTAGTGAACCTTAGAGAAGATCAATGATAATTTTATAAAATAAAAGGGTACCGAATATAATTATACTAAATTCAGAGGAAATGTGTATAATTACTCCAAAATATGTGATCATATTCAAAACAAACGTGAGAAGATGCTAATCCGATGACACTCAATTCACGTTGTAATATTATGACTTTGATAACATTTCAATAATTTGTCCACCACAAGCTAAAATCTTTGCTGGAGTACTGAGGTAGATGCCTTAATTTTAATTCCTTAATTTTAATGCATTGTTAGAATAAAAAAAATTTAGATAAATATTCAATCTATATTACTGTGTCATTAATAACATTTTGACTCTTATAATAACAATTCAAGACGTATATATTAAATAGTGTATGGTAAATTGAATGTGTAACACTGCACCATATTTAATTTTTAATAACATTTATTAATAAAAAGTGTTGTTGAAATTTTTTAATATATATTTAAAAATGTTGCTAAAAATATTGTTAAAACTCTGTAATAACATTTTTATAAAAGTATAGTATGTATAATCTATATTGTTAAAGAGTATTACTTATACTTTTCCATGATTTAGTAACATTTTTAAATATTGGTAGAACTCAATTATGTTATATTTAACACATTTAATACTAATAATATATTAAAATTAGAAATTAATTTTAATGTATTGATAACGTAATAGAGTTTTACATTATTATCTAATCAAATCTCTCCATTTTCTTGACCATTTTTTATATTGGGGTGAATGTTAATCCTATTTGCTAATGTAGTACATTAATATCAAAATTATTATTTTTAAATTAAATCTTAAACTAAAATTTAAGAAACTAATTAAGTTTTGAGAAAATATGAGGAAGACTCCGTCATTCTCCACACAACAAATCCTCCAAATAAAGTAGACCGCTTTTGTTTATCTTCCCTTCTATTCTTTTCTACCTCCTTATCTTTACTAAAGATAACATAAAATATAGATGCACTAGCAAATTAATATATGTGAAATATTTTTTTGAATTCGTATTTTAGATATTATTTTTGACATTTGGAATTGATGCATGAATAATTTTAATATATATATAAAATGAAGGTGATGAAAATAATAAAATAATTAAGACTATAATGGAGCTTTTCAAAAAATTTAGCAATATGATAATTAAAATTTCAATTGTTTGCATATAATTTTTCATATTTTCCTATAAACAGATTTATTAGTAATGAAATCAAATTTTTTAATTATTAATACGTAATTCTTCATTATAAGCATGATGCCTTAAAAATTGGTATAACGACAACCGTACTGTTAATGTATTGATATATATTCGCTTTGTCTTGTATCACGGTGCTCCTTACTAGGATTGGTTTAGCAGCTTAGCATAGAGACGTCAAAATGGTAAGGTTCCCGCTAAAAGTTTGTCAAAAATAAGATGGGATGGGCAAACAAAATAAAATGGGTTGAAATAGTAAGACTAGTCTATTTAGGATGGGTTGCAAGCACCACCAAAAAATTAAAACAATTAAAAAAATATTTCTTAATATTTTGATGAATTGTTTTAAAAAATATTTTTTAAAAAATATTTTTTATTTATGTATATCCAATTTTCAAGATCTATAACAATTATACACAAACTTTGATTAAAAAATATTATTATTAATAGTATTATTTGTGAGTTATGATATTGTTTTATTTTTAAGTTTTAACTTTAAGTGAATAATATAAGTCCAATGGTCCTGTATTGGTAAATGTACATATTTCTTACTTTTTTGTTTTTGAGCAATACATTTCTTATTTTTTACCAATAAATTTTGAATTTTCTTTAAAAAAATACAAATGACTTGGAATGGTGAGCTAAGCCGCCACAACCCATCTAAGGCTGTGGGTTCACGGGTGGGTTAGGCGAGTGAAATTTTTGAAGAGTTTAAAACTTCAACCCAGTTCACTAAAAATGTGAGTTTGGCAAACTAATCAGTGGGCTTAGCTCGTTTTCACATCTCTAGTTCAGAGGTTTAATTTCAGACATAAAAAAAAAGGTTAAAATAATATTATTCATTAAAAAAATATTTGTGGGTCCATCTTTCTACTGAGTCTTTGATAGGAGATGTCAGAACACATGATACGCGTTTGATGCCCGAATATAACACTATTTTCTTTTTTGGTATGCGAATATCACTCTATTTATACTCGGGAATTCGGCCTTTGTTTCTTTGAGTTGATTTGTGTTGTTAACTTTTGGGTCAGAAAAACTGTTCATGCAAGATGGTGAGAGCACCTTATGTTGATGAGAATGGAATAAAGAAAGGTGCATGGAGTGAGGAAGAGGACAAGAAGCTTATAGCTTACATTGAGAGACATGGTCACCCTAATTGGCGTCAACTCCCAAAGTTTGCAGGTATGAATTTCGTAATGAAACTTGAAAGTAGTATGTCCTGATGAGTTTTATTTCAGACATGGTAAAATTTATTTATTAAGGGTACATTTGCTTTAAATTTTCAGTTTTCGTGATTTTTAAGATTTTACAAAAGAAATATGAAAAATGAGAAATGAAAATTAAAAATTAAATTTTATATTTTTTACAGTATTTTCTTTATAAAATTCTGAAAATGAAAATCAAAACCAAAGGCACCTTAAACCTCTTTACTGTTCTCCCTTCCCTTCAGGAATGAAAGTTGGATTTAGTGGTGTAACAACTATGATTGTTGATTCACTCACCTATTCACTTTGATTATTGTTAATCAAGCATGAGAATTTAGAAAATTGTCAATTTGGGCTAATCACGTAGGCTTTTAATAACCTTCTCGGTTGACAGGTTTGGCAAGATGTGGAAAGAGTTGCAGGCTTCGTTGGATGAATTACCTGCGCCCAAATCTAAAACGAGGGAACTACACCAAAAGGAAGAGCAAACAATCATGGAGTTGCATAAAGAACATGGAAATAAGTATGGAATTTGTCACTTCATTTTCATCACACCTTTCACATTTCCCCAAAATTCACACGCAACTGCCCATTTTTATTTTCTTGTGAAAGGCAATCTTAATATAAAACAACTTAGGATAAGGAATCATTTGATTTGGTTATATATTTTTTTATGTCTTGATCAATTTTATTTTTCCTGGGAGAGACAACAACAGGGTCAACTTTTTTAGTCTATTTAATCAATTGGTAATTGTCTTTTATTAGGCATAATTAATTCAACGATGTGAAATTTAGTGTTTGGTGTGATGTCCTGTCCCAGATGGTCTCTGATTGCTGAGAATCTACCTGGAAGAACGGACAACGAGATAAAGAACTATTGGCATAGCCACCTAAAGAAGTTCCTAGAACGCAATGAAACGGCAACGTGTGATGTAGATGATGATGATGATGATGATGAGCTGAAGTCCAAGCCTTCTTCAGAGTGTACAGAACATGATGAAATGCCAAAAAGTGAGGTCGTTACTGGTGATTATTCACACCATATCTTGGAAAGTTCGCTGTCCAACATGTCCTCGGAAACATCCTACACTGAAGACAACAACTCCCTTTCATTTTCCTCTGGTCGTGCAGAGTCTAATAGAGAGGACGATAGCGTTGCTTCATGGGAAACATTTGATGGGTTCAGCTCCAATTTTTGGACTGAACCTTTTATTTGTGAAAATGCATTGAGTCATGATTACTATTACATGCCAGAGAGAGACGACGATATTTTCATATGGTGAAGTAGACAGTTGTTGCACAAAGTGTTGCCAGAAATTTACCAAGAAAAATAATAACAATAAAAAAAGAATGAGTGAGATATCGCGTGTATATGCATAGCAAATGCATTCCCCTTTACTTTTGTTTCAAGATAAATGAAGTTTCTTCTAGTTGCAAGTTATATATATTAGACCCCAACTACTTTTTTATTTCAGTTGGGTTAGTCTACCATGGAAATATAAATCTTTGGACAACATTAGTTGTTTTTTTCATAAATAAGTTTTATTTAGGAGGAGAGTGTAATTTGTATTAACACTATAAGAATTTAACAACCGGACCATGATGAGGTGTTAAGGATTCTCTTATTCCATAGCCGATGCATTGGGGGTTCAATACTCACTCTAGTATGAGCTTTAGAAATTTGTAGTTAGCATTTATCCTCTTAAATAGTTATAGTATGTGAAGGAATTAATTATTGTATCAGTAAGGAAAAATTAGAAAAACACCATAAGAATTTAAATAATTAACGAATCACGGCAAGATTTGATTATTAAATCTGGAGAAAGAAAAATGATTGGATACAAAACAGAGCACGTTCCTATTAGTAAATTTGTTCATCGTTTACGAAATTTGCTTTGTATCATGTAGTTTTTTTCATCCTGTTTTAATTTTTAGGATCCAATACAAAATATATATCCTTTATGTCTCATAAATGCTTCTACTCCTATAAAGTATAAACACAAAACTTGACATATTTATACCACGCCATCACAAATTAAACAAAAATTAATAAAGAAAGAAAGAAAAAAATGGTGTAAAATATTGCAAATAGGCATATAAAAGAGTCTTTCTCTACCAAAAATATAAAAGACTCTTCACTGGATTTCATCATGTAGCATCTCTTACCATTAGTTCATGTAAAGATTTTAAAACATATTACTATTTTTTTTCCTTAAGTTTATCAGTTGCCTTTCTTTTTTCTGTGTTTGTAACTTTTTACCAGTCGTCACGTGTGAATGTTTTTTGGTCCAGTAATAGTTGACCAATAAGATGACACCACAAAAGAATTTCTTCTGTTGGGAAGAGTCAAGGTAAGAAGAAAATAAATCTTAGTCCCAAGAGGACACCACAATGAAATATTACAATATTGAGTAAACACTCAACTAAGTTACACAAGAATATTATGGAATAATTTGGTCTCCAAAAAATAAATAAATAAACCCCACTTGTGGTCGCTCAATAATTAAAATATATGACAAGTTAGTCCTATCGTTAAGTATCCGTTAATGGAATGACATACTTGATCGCTCAACAATTAAAACATTTAGAGATGTAGTTGAATTTAAAAGTAATAAGAGACGCCTAATATAAGGGGAAACTCTATCACAATTTAATAATGTGATCTTGTTCAAAATTTGTGGGGTTTAAGGTTACTCACACCGTAATGTTTTTTCAAACCGATCAATGATGTATGATATACATTGCACCCTAATAGCGGGGAATTAAATTGAAATTCTTTGAGGGGGTTAACCAATTTATGAGTATAGCATGTCAAACACAATGGTTCATTGATGAAGCAAAAGTTAGATGTCCATGTAATAAGTGCAAATATTGGAAGTATTTAGATGCTAATACCATAATGGTTCATTTGTACAAGTGGAGTTTCATGTCTAACTATTGGATTTGGATTAAGCATGAAGAGAAAGTTAATCAGAGAATTAAGTGGGTATGCTTCAGGTTGGAAGTAGTTATGATGGGCTCCACATGGTCAGCAAGATAGGTTCTATCATGGGAGGATAATCTGTCTAAACATCATGAAATGATTTTTGATGCTATTGGTCCTAATTTTGTGGCACATTCTTCTTAACCTTTAGTTAAGGAGCCCAATCAAGATGCTTCTAGATTTTATAGCCCGTTAGAGGCAGCAAATAAACCTTTATGGGATAATTGTGTTCACTGAGTTGTCATTACCAATTCGAATGTTGACTATTAAGTTTTAAGAGAATCAAAATCAAAGTTCTTTTGATCACTAGGCTGCATTGATCAATGAGTTAAATCTGAATCCTGATATAATTCCAAAAAATGTTTATCAAGCTTAAAAATTAGTTTCTAAACTTAGTTTGAAGGAAATAAAGATTATATTGATTGTTGTTTGAAAGACTACATGCTTTATTATAAAGATGATATTGTATTGACCGAATGTAAGTTCTACCAATAGCCTAGGTTCAAATCAGAGACATGGAAATGGGAGGTATAAGGATATCCCTTAGAAAAGAATGTATTATTTCCCTTAATTCCTAGACTCAAAGACTATATACATCAATGAGCTTGGCTTCTCATCTAAGGTGGCATAGTGAAAATGAGAGGAATGACAATTTGATGACTTATCTATCACATGACAAAGTATGGAAACACTTCAATCAAACATATCCTGACTTTGCCTTTAAACCCTGAAATATTAAATTTAGACTTTGTTAGAATTTGCCTCGGATAATCAATTTAGCAAACCCTAGTTGTGTGCTTATAGTAGTTATTGTACAATCTCCCTCCTGAAATATGCATGAAAGATCCTTACTTGATCTTAACTAGTATAATCCCTAGCCTTGATAATCCAAATGCTAAAATTGATGTGTATCTTCAACCTTTAATTGATTAATTGAATGAGTTATTGCGTGAAGGTGTTCTTTCATGATAAAAGTAGCATTAATGTGGACTATCAATGACTTTTTAGCTTATGGAATGTTGTGTAAGTGGATGACACAAGGAAAGCATATCCAATTTGTGTGGAGGATACTAAGACATTCACTTTGAAGCATGGAAGAAAGAACTTGGGGTTTGATTGCATAAGAGGTTCTTAGACGATGATCATCAATATAGGTGAAGTAAATATGACTTTAAAAGTAATTGTGTTGAACGTGATGAGACTCTAGTTAGACTAAGTGCTTGCTAAATGTGGGATAGAGTTAAGAATTTTCCAAAATAATAGAAGTGGGAAAGGTAATGCGATTGTTGGGCTGTGGGGTAAAGCATAATAGGACCAAATAAAGTATTTCTGGGAGTTGTTATATTGGAAGAATAATTTGGTCTGTCATTATTTAAATGTCAAACATATTGAGAAAATGTCTTTGAAAATATTGTGAACACTATAATGGATACACATTGAACCATGGATAATGACGACGCAAGACATGATCTTCCTGAGTATTGCATACGGCCTAATTTGTATTTACGAATTAAGAGATGGTTGGTTCTATAAACCAAAGGCCAAATATGCTTTGAGCTCTACTTAGAAACAAGATGTTTGTCAATGGCTTCAAAATTTGAGAATGCTAGATGGTTATGCTTCTAACTTGTGTAGGAGCATCAATGTTGCACATGGTAAGCTTACATTAGCTCAGAACCCTTGAGAAGGTCATTACAGCTTAGGTTTTGAATAACAACAAAGCAAATTTTGTTAAAATACTTTGTAGAAATGACCAATGATTTACATGAGTTTCTTAAGTTCCAACAGGAACTTTCTCATGTTATATGTAATTTATTTCTTGATATATTTTTCATATTATCATGTTTCAACATAATATAAATCTCATGCAAAGATATTACAATATTTAAAAATGTGAAAAATAGCTCAAAAAGTGAGTTACAATATATGAGAAACTCAAGAAAGTAAGTTAAAGCATAAAAAAATGTTGCTAGGACATCAGAAATTGTTTTGATACATCAGAAAGTGGCATGACAATTCAAAAAGGGTGCTATCACATGATCAAATCAAGCACACCTTTGTCAAATTCGTTTGTGCTTACAATTTGAAGTGTCCAACACTCTGAAGATCTAAATCTACTTTAGAAAGACACTCTAGAAGAGTTTGAAAAGCTCAAAATGTGTAGAAGCTTATTGTTAAAGGGATCGCGACGGGACGGCGAAAGAGAATTTTAAAAAAAATTGGAGTCGCCACCAAGTTTATTTAAATTGGAAAAAATGGAAAAACCCATTTATTTTAAAGAAATGATCTTTGAAACCAGATTATGAGTCCGAGAGTCGGTTATGCATAGGGAAGGGTAATTTAATCCACTAATACACCCGTCTTAGACGGTACCTTAGTAGATTGTGCAAACTAATTAATAACCTTTAAAATTCCCTTTTTACTATAAAAAGACAAGACAAAATATTTACAATCAAATAAACAATTTATGAAAATTTAATTTTGGCTTGACAGGGTATGCTCCTACGTATCCCCTGGTGCAATAAGGAAACTCAAAGTCACGTAGTTCTATAAAAAATATTTGTGTTAACAGATTTTAATTAAGAAGAAGAAAAAAAATGCGTTGGTTGATTTTAAATTGCGAAAAGGATTTGATTATCCAAATGTTTGAAAATGGAAATCCGTTTGTGCAGGGTTCAAGTTAACACTAGGCTACTCAATAAACCATTATAATTCAAAAGTGGTGAAGGAAGTCCAACTCCTCGTCACAACTAGTGATTATTGCACGGACCTAAATATTTTTGTATTTTTATTTTTTTATTTATTTATCTTATTTCCCTTTTCTCTCTTTTTTTTTTAAAAAAACATTTTAGAACTTATCAAAATCCTAAGATTGCTAAATGAAAAGCAAAGGTTTGCCATGCTCTACCTAAATAAAAATGTAAACCCAGCCAAAAATAAAAAATGTCCTAATTGCTAATGACACAAAAACTCAACAAGCCCAAAATTTAAAGTGAAAAAAAAGAAAGGACCCTGACTCAACACATACTAAGGTCTTTGAACCCAATAATTGAACCTCCCACCTTTATACCTAAACTCCAATTGCTCCCAAACTGAAACGGAGCAAGACCCAAATGGTGGAGGCGGCGAGATGAAGAGTAACGAGGACAAAGGTGCTGCGGTGGGTGCTCCCGCGGCGGTTGTCTGAGATCGGTGGCGCGAAGGGCAGGGGGCAGGCGACGGACTTCGCGGCAAAGAGCTAGCGGCTTCGCGGTTCCTGTTCGATTTTACGGCGGCGGGATCCTTGCGAGGCGGTGATCGCGAGCTCGATGGCGCGGCGGGAGCGCGGACGGAAGCTTCGCGCGGAGGATCTGCAAGTGCGATGCCGAAGTGGATGCGTGGGCGGCTCAAGCGGTCTTGCGCGGTGGAGGGTGGCTGAGGCGGTCTTGCACGGTGCTCCTGGGGTGTGGGCCACGCTTTGCGCGATGACCAGGCGGGTGAGCTAGGCTGGTCGGCATTTTGCTTCGCGGTGGAGGGTGGCTGAGGCGTGAAGAGACGGGGCGTGGGAGGCTGTCTTCGCGGCGGCATAGCGGGACCACGCGGTGGCGGATCGGGCGGCTCTCCCCTCTTTTTGTGTTTATTTTCTGATGTTGAGGCTTGATTTCATTGTATGGTTTTGGTGTGCTGATTGGTTTGGTTTTATTTCTGGATTGATTTTCTTTGGCTTGGGTTAGGAATGGTTGTGATGATGATGGTTGCAATGAAGGAAGAACAAAATGATGGGTGTGATAATAATAAAGGAAGAGGTTGTATTGTTATGATAGTGACGGGTTATGATATTGATGATGTAGTGATGATGGTTTTCTGGTTTCGTGGATTTTTTTTTTTAGGTTGTGGATTGTATGGGGATGGATGAGGATATGTGTGAGTTGTAGTGTGTTTATGATGGCATCCGAGAATGGGTTCAATGTGGCTATGAATGAGAATGGCGGAAGCTGAGTAAGGTTAGCTTGATTACAAGTTGTCTCCCCTGCGTTTGTTGCTGTTGATGGCCCTTAAATGGCTATGGCCATGGGGTTTTTTATCAATATTTCCTATCCTCTACTTGCTGGTGCGCGTGAGAGCGGGAGCCCATCCCCTTGCATCATGGAATGAGGTTGAATCCCACTATGCAATGTTTGCCCTATATGGGTTAAAGAATAAAAAGAAAACATGCAAGTATGGGTAAGAGTTTGGGTGTAACAACATGCACGCCCCCTTTATTCTTTTATTTTTTTATTTTTTATTTTTTTTATGGATAGAAATGTAAACAACATCTGGGCTTGTAACCAAAAAACGTACTTGGGTTCGCTAAAACACAAATAAACTACAAGAAGGAATTTTTTTGGTGGACTGATAAAGCTAGGCTGAAATAATGAATTGGATTCCTTTTTGTTTTTGTTTTAATTTTTGGAAAGAAAACAACAGGAAACTTTGATTCTTTTTTTCACATTTTTTTCAAGAGAAATTAGATATCACAAAATATGCAAATTTTGGATTTTTGTTTAATGTCCTGGACAAAATTGAGTGTTCACATTTGCCCCTCTTTGCTCATTCTTTATTAAGATAATATGAAAAACCTAAGCTTTACACATTGTCTTCATAGGGAATGAGTAAAGCATGAACATTGATTTTGTTCGGCAATGCATGAAATTGACGACAATAAGAAAGATTAAATTCAAATGGTGGAAGGAATTAAATGTTCATGAGAGGCACATGCAATGCAATTCAGAAATCAAGATGTATGAGTGACAAGAAATGTGACATTTATCTACAAGCAAGAAAAGTAAAAGCTGACAGGAAATTAAAAGCTTTGCGACCAGACTGGATACGGGTCAACAATCGACAACAAATTAAAACTCAATGGCAATCTAGGTTAACTGGAAAGTAAATTGGCAGTCTGAGGCCGACATGAAATAAAAATGGAGTTGGCAATTGAGGCCGATTGAAAAGGTAAATTAACAATCTAGACCGCTGAAAGTGAAATTGAAATTGGCAATCTAAGGCCGACCAAAAAGGTAAATTGGCAATATAAACCGACAAGAAAAGGTAAAATGGCAATATTAGGCCGACTAAAAAGTAAATTTGGCAATATGAGGCCGCTGAAAAAGTACATTGGCGAACTGAGGTCGCCTAAAAAGCAATTGGCAATATGAGGCCGACATGAAATTAAGTAAGGCTGCTGAAATTGGCGTCTGAGGCCAACATGAAATGAAATGGCAATCTGAGGCCGACTGAAAAAAATTGAATTCTGAGCCGACAGGAAAAGTAAAATGGCGTATTCGCCGACTGGAAAAGCAAAATTGGCAACCTGAGGCCGACATGAAATGGCAATTAGGCCGACTGAAAAAGGTAAAATGGCAATCTCGGCCGACTAAAAAAGTACATTGGTGACTGAGGTCGCCTGAAAAGTAAATTGGCAATCTAAGGCTAACATGAAAAGTAAAATGGCAATCTGAGGCCAACTGGAAATTAAAATGGCTAATAAGACAGCCTTTTTCCTTTTTAGATTATATGCAAAAGTCTTGAAAAACTAACGTAACCAAATCAGGCAAACCTCCAGGAAGTTATGACCGATCAAACTCGTAATTCTTGCGCTGGATTTTCTAGCACACATAAGACCTTTCCTTTCTTCTGTGACCCTGCTCACTCTTCCCATTCCTCCTTCTTCTCCCTTTTTCCTTTTTAGAATGATGATTATTTTTCTGCCAAGCTTAGTTGAATCTTCTGAATTCTCTATGTGACATTAGTCATTGACGTATTTGCTGTAAACATTGTTAGGTCGTACGATTTACACTTAAATTTATACTTACCCAAGACATCATAAATAAACATGCATGCAAAGGAAAAGTGGAAGGATTAACTGAATAAAGATTTTTATTGCTTGATGTATTTGGACGACAACAACGCAACATGTTTCGGAAAAAGGAAACAAAATTGCATGAAAAACTGGATTGCTACAAGCATGAAATTTTGCCCAAGTTCTGGTCCTTAGTAACTTATTCAATTGATTTCTTGCAGCAAATCGTATGTCACGACCATTGTCTCCTCAATCTTCTCGTCTCTTGATTCCCAAAAATTTGCCCAGTTTCAGTCTTGGTCTACTTGGCTCACAGGACATGTTCAACACGGAAGTGCCAAGTGTGAGTTACTTGAGATGATGCCTATTATTTGCTCTAATTTTTGCCTAGGCCGCCCTTTCGGGTTTTTGACCTAGCGAGCTTTTTCTTTATTTTTCTTCCTTTTTGTTTTGCCCTAATTTTTGCTTAGGCCGCTCTTTCGAGTTTTCGACCTAACGGGCTTCTTCCGCATCTTTTTAAGCATAAAACCTTTTGATGTATCGGCGTTGATTGGTTTAGGCAATTCTCTTCCATCCATGTCTTGCAAAATCAATGCCCCACCTGAGAGCGCTTGCTTGACAATGTAGGGACCTTCATAACTCGGAACCCATTTTCCCCTTGCATCCTCTTGATTTGGGAGAATTTTCTTCAGAACCAATTTCCTGGATAAAAATCCCTAGGACGAACTTTCTTGTTAAAAGCTTTAGCCATTCTACTTTGGTATAATTGACCATGACAAATAGCTGTCTCTTTTCTTCAATCATGTTCAACTGTTCATATCGAGCCTTCACCCAATCAGATTCTTCCAATTCCGCCTCCATCAGAACCCTTAATGACGGGATTTCCACTTCTATGGGGGATACAGCTTCCATTCCATACACCAATGAGAAGGGAGTTGCCCTTGTGCTTGACCGTATGTTGGTGCGATATGCATGTAGTGCATATGGCAGTATTTTGTGCTAGTCTTTATAGTTCACCACCATTTTGGCGATAATTTTCTTGACATTTTTATTTGCGGCCTCAAGCGCCATTCATCTGCGGCCTATAAGGAGCTGAGTTGTGGTGCTTGATTTTGAAAGTCTGGAAAATTTTTGAACTTCAGCACCATTGAGGTTAGGAGCATTGTCTGTGATGATCCTTCTGGATCCATATTTGCAGATAATGTCCCTTTTGATGAATCTAGAAACACTTTCTGTGTAATCCTGGCATATGAAGCGGCTTCCACCCACTTAGTAAAATAGTCTATCGCTACCAAAATGAAACGATGACCATTGGATGCCTTGGGATTAATTGGGCCGATGACATCCATGCCCCACATTGAGAAAGGCCAGGGAGATACCATGTTATGTAATGTAACTGAAGAGCATGATTCGACCTGCATAGATTTGGCACTTGTGGCACCTCCGAACATAGTTGATACAGTCGCTTTCCATGGTGGACCAATAATAACCACTCCTTAGGATTTTGCGTGCCATCATGTGTCCATTGGCATGGGTTCCACAAATCCCTTCGTGGACTTCAACCATGATTATTCGAGCTTCATGTGCATTTACACATCTGAGGAGAGTGGTATCATGATTCCTCTTATAGAGGACGTCACCATTCAGGAAAAAGGACATGGCCAGTCGGATTGTTTTCTTGTTCACCTCATTTGCCCCAATTGGGTACTCTCCCTTTTGAATATCCTGCTTGATGTCACGATACCAGGCTGGCCGCCTGACTCAATCTCCACACTACCACAATATGCCAGTTCACCTTGCATCTCTACATGGATAGGTTGGACATCGGTGTGGACTTCCAATTTAGTCATTACAGCCAAAGTTGCCAATGCGTCCGCAAATTGGTTCTTGTCTCGAGTTAAGTGAGAGAACGATATATTATCAAAGTGCTCAACTAATCAAGACAAGTACTTCTGATAAGGTACCAATTTTGGATCCTTTGTTTGCCATTGTCCGTTAACTTGGTAGATAATGAGTGCCGAATCTCCAAAGACTTTTAGTTCTTTGATTCCCAAGTCAATTGCAACCTGCAACCATTCGCACATGCTTCATATTCTGATGTTGTTGGTACATTCAAAATCTAGTTTGATAGAAATTGGATCCTGCTTCCGGCTGGTGACACTACTATAGCTCCTACTCCACATCCGTTCATGTTGATAGCTCCATCAAAATACATCTTCCACATATTCTCCTCTTCTTCATCTTCTCCTTCCACCCAGCACCTCGTTATCAGGGAATTCAGCCATGGTGGGTTGTGCATCCTCCAAAGGGTTTTCAGCTAAATGATCAGCAATTGCACCTCCCTTGACAGACTTTTGGGTCACATACTTGATATCAAATTCTGACAATATCACTTGCCACTTCGACATTCTCAATGACACATGAGGACTATCAAATATGTATTTTAGTGGATCCATTGAGAGATTAGCCAAGTAGTGTAGTATAACATGTCCTGTCTCAGCCTTTTGGAAGTCCACACTAATGCACAACAAGTCTTTTCAATTGTCAAGTAGCGGGATTCACAGTCATTAAGCTTCTTGCTCAGATAATAAATGGCATGTTCCTTCTTTCCAGACTCGTCATCCTGTCCCAACATTGCCCCAATTGACGTGGGCAATACCTGAGGTACAATATTAAAGGACGGCCAGGCGTAGGCGGATCAAAATTGGAGGTTTCATTAAATAAACCTTTATTTTGTCAAAGGCCTCTTGGCATTCTTCATTCCATTCTCCCAGCCTATGCTTTCGTAACAGCTTGAATATGGGCTCACAAGTGCTAGTTAAGTTGGCAATAAATCTAGCAATGTAGTTGAGTCTCCCAGAAAACTTCTCACTTCCCGTTTAGGAGGAGCTGGCATCTCTTGTATCGCCTTCACCTTGTTGGGGTCCACCTTTATCCCTTCTGCTAACAATGAATCCGAGTAATTTCCTGTAGAGGCTCCAAAGATGCACTTATTTGGGTTAAGGAGCTTGTATTTTCTGAGCCTTCGAATAGCCTTCTCAGGACTGCCACGTGACTTTCTCCCTCTTTAGACTTGGCGACCATATCATCTACGTACACTTCAATCTCCTTATGCATCATATCATGGAACAATGCGACCATGGCACGTTGGTAGGTGGCACCGGCATTCTTCAATCCGAATGGCATGACTGTATAGCAAAATGTTCCCCACGGAGTTATGAAAGTAGTTTTTCCTTTATCATGAATGTCCATCGGATCTGATTATATCCAGAGTACCCGTCCATGAATGAAAAGCGGTGACTCCAGCGGTATTATCCACCAAGACATCAATGTGAGGGAGAGGAAAATCATCCTTTGGGCTAGCTTTGTTTAGATCCCGATAATCCACGCACATTCTCACTTTTCCATCCTTCTTGGGTACGGGCACAATATTAGCCACCCAGTCAGTGTGTCTTGATACCTCCAGAAATCCAGCTTCTAGTTGTTTAGTCACTTCTTCTTTTATTTTCAATGACATGTCAGTCGCATTCTTCTCAACTTTTGCTTTTCGGCTCAGCTTCTGGATACAAAGGGATCTTATGTGAAGCTATTTCCGGATCTAACCCGGCATATCATGATAGGTCCATGCAAAGACATCCAGATATTCTTCAACAGTGCAATCATTTCTGTGCGTTCTGGGTTTTCTACTATTTTCAGCTCTTCTCTCTTCTTCGGTGCCCATGTTAATTAATTCAATCACTTCATTGTCTAAGTCAAATCTTTTTCCGTATTCTCCAATAGATTGGAAAATTGCCCAACAATTTCTTCATCCTCCTCAAATTCATGGTTATCACAATAAGTGCAGCAAGAGAATCAATTGATAGGCTTCCAAAGTCCATTTCATGTGGCAAAATTTCTATAGCATTTAGATTCCTGGAAAGCAATTATGGTGGATTGGAATGCCAAAATATATAGTGGGTAAGCAATGAAAAAATTCAAATTAATGGGCTAGAAAATAAAGATAAAAATAAAAAGAACGGAAGGAGAATAGAAGACACAAAGAACTGTAAAAGATGAGGAGGATAATAAAGAAAAATTGCTAGAAAAACATGCAAGTTTTATTCAACTGATGTCTTTAAGTAGCATAAATAACAGCATAACAGTCTTACAACACAGACAATTACTTTGGCAATAACATCGTCCTGGTTCAATTGTCCAATTCATCGTACTTCATCATCATTTGCAGCATAAACCTTGTTGCTTTCTTCAGTTGTCTCCATGTCCAAGGTATTGATGGTGAGACGGCAACAAGAGGAGCGAACTTTTCCAGCTATAATCACCTCAGCTGGACCTGGAAATGTCTCCTTCAGGTGAGGGATTTGTTTTATTTTCTTCTCATCATTCTCTTGTTGGAGGGTCATGGCACCCATCTCCTTTGATAATGATGCATCATATCCCAAACCAAATCGGTTAGGTTTCTTGGAGATCGGTATAGGTATTCTGATACCTTGCAGTTGTGATCCCAACCCTTTACCCTGTAAATATCCGTTCTTAGCCATGATATGAGCCACTATTTGATTAACATTTTGAATTGTGGATCCACTACACTCATGTTTAGGCTTCACCAACTCCAGGCTGTGCCACAAATTATCGTCTATTGGCTCAACATTCTCCACATATGGTAGTGAGACTGGTTTGGACACAATGATGTCCCTTCTCATGGATTGTCACGACTGATCCATTCTCAATATATTTAACCTTTTGATGCAAGGTTGAAGGGACAACACCAATATCATTGATCCATGGTCTTCCTAATAGCATATTATAATCTAAGCCGATCTCCATCACCTGGAATAACACTTTTGATTTGCTTGGTCCAATCTCTAGTGGCAACACCACCTCCCCCAAAATGCTTTTCCTAGCCCCATCAAAAGCCTTCACAACCATCACTTGGGGTGATATATCATCCATACTCATCGATAGTTGTTTCAAGGTTGACATGGTAATACATTTAACCCTGATCCTCCGTCAATAAGGACTCTAGGCACTATGTGGCCTTTGCATTTGAGGGTTATATGTAATGCTTGTGGGTTAGCCCGTGACACCACTTCTTCATCTAAGAATGTGATCATATTGACACGTTTCACTGGATCCACCATATTTACCATATTCTCCAATGAAGTGCCGGGCTTGACATAAGCTTCCTTTAAAACTTTTAATCCTGCCTTTTGATGAGACTTAGACGATAGGATTAGCGCAGAAGAATATCTCAGGAGTCTTCTTTAATTGTTCCAAATATCGTACTCGCTTTGTTTCATGATTTTAAGGAATTCTTCCTCTTCCTCTTCTTCCTTTTCTTTCTCTAACATCTCCTTCGTCCACAAATTTTCCTTTTTCCAGCTCTTTGGGTCCGTACATCCTTCCACTTCTTGTTATTCCTTTCACCTCCATGATATTAGTCACCTCCTCACTTGTTTGAGCCTTTGAGATTTCCCCTTCATCACTTTTCATCTCAACCTTGGTTTCATAGCTCCAAGGTACGACATGTGTGTCCTCATATACAAAAGGTGTTGGTTTCTTCATAGTGATCACTACCTTTCTGGCTTCGTGTCTGATTCAGCGGGGCACTCGAAGCACAAAACGCTCGATCACATTTACTTCCTCAAGGAAGTTCGGCCTTGCCTGAATCACACCCAGGTTGAGTAATTCCTGAACTGAACTTTAAAATCCCAACAACTTTCTATATCATGACCGAAACCTCAGAGTGGTACACACAATTTGACTTCATATCATTCTTCTCATTCTCTTTTATTGCAAAAGCAGTCCTATTTGCCGTAGCCAGCTTTCTTTAAACTAAAGAAAATTTTCTCCATGGGTGTTCTAAGACTCAACACTTTCTTAATCCAGGGTTCCTCCATTTCCAAGGCATTTATCAAACTTCCTCCTTCATGGTTCGGAATCGGATTATTGACAATATCTGGTTTTGACTCTTCTTGAAAGTCCAATCTCCCGCAAGCAATTAGCTTTTTCAGCTGTCTTAAAGCCTTCACAATCCTCGATAGAATGCCCTGCTATATCCATATGATATTTGCAAGTTAAGCTCGGGTTATACCAAGCTGGGTATGGTGGTTCCAATGGGCGCACAGGATATCCTTAGGTGAGCATTAACTAGCCGTTGAAAAAGGTCAGCATTTGAGATGGATAGCTTTGGGAAAGGGGGCAAATTTGGGAAGGGAACGCTTTGGCTTTGGGCATTAGGCCGTGGCGGGGTAGTGTTTGGGTAGTTCTGAGGATACATGGTTAGATTATTGGTATATGTTGGACGAGCTGGTTGGTATGGGCGCATATGGACGTTATTGACTTGAGGTTGGGGGTATGGAATTGTGTTTGCTTGGTATAGTGGGTAAGGAGGGATGGATGGTACTTGGGTTCTTGAGTGTGTAGAGGCATATCCTGGCATGAAAGATTGTTGACCTTGCACATAATTTACTTCTGCCTCCTTTTTCTAGGCGGGAATCCTCTTTTGCTTCCTCATGGCTCATAGGAAGTTTCCGGCTTAGCCAGGCTCTCAATCCTTTCTCCAGCTTTATCAACTCAGAGAAATCCTTGTATGCGGCTCCTGCCATTGCCCCAATATAAGGGATCCTAAAGTTCCCAAAAAGTATGAACACATTTCAGCTGGGATGAGTGGTGGTTGAACTTGAGCAGCTAAGGCTCTCCACCTTTGGGCGTAATGCTTAAATGGTTCATCCTTCTTCTTCTCATTGAGCTTAATTGTTCTCGGGTAGGTGCCACTTCAAGATTGAATTTGTATTGGCTCATAAACAGATCAGCCAATTCTCTCCAACTCGTGACTCTCGAATGGTCCAGCTGAATGTACCAGTCCGCAGGTCAGTTAAACTTTCATGGAAAAAGCTAACAAGGAACCTTTCATCTTTGGACCATATTGCCATCTTAGTCCAGTAGCTCTTCAAGTGGAACAACGGGTTCCGGTCCCATCATACTTTGAGAAGTCAGGGACCTTGAAGTCTTTGGGAACTATCAGGTCTATAGGAGCGCACAGTTGCTCAATCTCCACACCGCCATAGGAGCTAGGACCTTGGATAGCTTTAATCTGTTCTTGCATTTTCTTCATCCACTCTTCTTTGAATCTATCTTTCTCCACCTCTGAATGATCGTTCCCTAAGAAAGGTGATTGTTTTTGAACAACAACACGGGATGGTTCCCAAATAGGGGTAACGTGTCCGTGCTCTTCAACATGTGCATTTTCTACGGCATGATAACCTTCTCGACGGGAATCACTATTGGCATCGTCGGTGGTGGTTGAGAGTTACCTGACATTCCGCCAATGTCATTCATCCCTTGGGTGATGTTTAGAGTTCATCTGATACCATAGGTATGGTTATCGTTCAGCACTTGGTTGTACACTCATTGGCATACCAACCTGTCCCGATTTTGGTAAGCTCCCAATAAATCTAGTGACTCTTTCATGGCTAATATCATTTCTTCTATCCTTGTTTGATTATTCGACATTTCGTTCAATTTTCCTCTCAGTGCATCAACCTCCATGCTTAGATTCCTTCCTGATTCAACATGAGTTGCATCGAATGAGCCTTTCCTATCAGCATTACCTCCTGCCATTTTGGTCGCGCTCTGGTATTGTGGACACGAGTTTGATCAATCCGTCTTCCTTGGGCGCCCAATGGTTACAACTCTTCACACTATCAAAATGTTAACAACATTCAGGTTAAAAAAAATTTTTTTTTATTATAACTATATGCAGAAGAACGAATGAACAATAGTCATCAAAAGTTCTTTGTCGACACTAGGATGCCCCGCACCCGTTCTTATGGGCATATCACCCTATAAGTCAAGGTGCGGTTAATAGCGACTCTTTAGGGAGAATCCGCTCCTCTATAGATGCTATCTAATGAACACTAGCAATGCAGTTCTTCTTTTCTATATGATTGAGTTTCTC
The DNA here is from genome assembly GCA_030441495.1 of Dalbergia oliveri. NCBI lineage: Eukaryota > Viridiplantae > Streptophyta > Magnoliopsida > Fabales > Fabaceae > Dalbergia > Dalbergia oliveri. The sequence continues at coordinate 14,281,313 of JAMLFY010000011.1, forward strand.
ACATTCTTGCGCAAGGATAAACAATCTCAAAGCAAAAATGTGATTGATCACTTTCTAGGGGAACATTTGACCCTTCATAGAAAGCATCGAGCATACTATAGACAATTGGTAACTTGCAGAAGAGGCACAAATATTAAAATTTCATTTACTTCGAGTGAAATTCTGAGTACAAATCATTTCAGAATACATCATACACTAACGGCAGAGAAAACAACTACATCAACAGGACCTTCATTCATGAAACTACATCAAAAACTTCATCTTCTTTCTTTTGAGACCTCTGGCAATGCTTTCGCATGAATCCATGAATTCTGTCACTTCTCGAGGTAACTTGAATGGTGGCATCTTACCAATTTGTTCACTTGCCTTTGCAAAGCGATGGACAAAGTTTGGGATGTAATGACTCAATTCACCAGCTAACTTCCCATACTTTTCTTTCCATTCGAGGGCCTTTTCTCTCCATGATTTTCCAAATTCGGTCGCATCAACAAATAAGTCATGATCCTGGTTTGCCGATGTCCACCCCCGAATGGCATCATGTTTGGTCTGTGCCAACATTGTTGACAAGTGTTCTACTTGCGCTTCTAGTTCCTTTTTCTTGTCCTTCTCTTGCTGATCTCCATTTTCAGGCTCCAAATGCTTTTATCTCTATTGCTGACTTCTTGTTCTACCCTTTTTACCGTGCGACTCTTTTTGTTAATCTCCTCTTTTAACTTGTTCCTTTCTTTTTCAAACATATGAAGTCTTCCTTCCAGCTCTTGAATCTTGGTCAAATGGATAACCTTTCTCTTTGCCTTTCTTGGATCTTGTGATAGCAAATTCATCTTTTAAGGCTTCAACTTCCTTAGCCATTTTCTCACACCGACTTTGAAGAATGGTATTTTCCAGATCAGATGCCTCCTTTTTCTCTTCCAAGAATCGCATTTGTGCCTTCATTATTTCTATCTGGGAGGTGAATTGCGCGTTTCTAGGGTTTCCACGGGAGGTATTGCTTGGAATGCTCTTTGGGATATCATTTTTCCCAACTCTTGCATGCCTCCATTCTCTATTCTTGAGAAGAGGTTAGCCGCTTCCCGAGCTCCTTTTTCCTAGGACCTTGATGTCATCCCATGCCATTTTAATCTTCTTTTCTTGTTCCATGGTACTTTTATCTTTCTGATATAGGAAACTAAACCCCTCAAGTTGCTTTTCTTGTGGTTTTGTTTGGGTCCAATGAAGTTGTCTAAGCACCAATGCAGGTGTGTAGGAGATACATCCCCTTGGACCCATCAAAGGAACATTGTGAAAGTCACCGCAACTATATATAACGCTTTCTCCATGGTACCAAGGGCAAACCCATTTGAAAGAATTTGATTGGATTTCTGAGAACTCTTTTTCCATGCCAGTGCCTCTTGATGACTTATCTGCACATGATGGAAGCTTCCTAAAGGATCAGGAAAAGACCCATGCGATTATTGGCATATGTGTGAGTCATGAACCAAACGTATAACATTTGCGAACAACATCGCAACCTGCCACCATTTTCTGAGGCAAACTCCCAAGGAAAGAAAGGTATCTGCCAATATAGCCGGAATAGGATTCATGCCTTGTGTCTCAAACTTGAAAAACACATCCATGGCGGCCTGGTCAACAACATCTGGTGTGAATGGAAATAGGACTAATCCATAAATAGTCAGTGCCAACGTTCGATTGAAGAAGTCCCAATTTCCTTGTTGGGCCAAGGTTTGCAGATGAGTTTCAAGAAAATTCCTCTTGATTCCTTGAGTGGATCCCCTCACTTCCATTTCCATCTGATTTACTTCAATTCCAATTATTTTGGCAATCTTTTCTTTACTGACATAATGCCCTTGATAGAGATACACACCAACTTGTCTCGAATTGGTAGCCTTATCATGACCGAGTACTCTTCTATGGTTGGTGTCGTATCAAAATCAGGTAACTCAAAACAGCCAATAGAAGAGTTCCAAACTGAGAGAGCACTTAATGCTATTACTTCTACTGGGATAAGTAGCAAATCCAATATACGCCCATATGTGTGTCTAAAAGATCGGACTTCACGAGGCATCAACTGAATTATTTCTTTCACATTCTCAAGCTCGTTACTAGTCACTGTAACTTTGATGTTCCTTCTCCAATTATGTGCACTGCTAGTGTTCATTTGTATTGCTTCCATATTGCTTTGAACTGATGATGACTTTTGTTTTATTAACAATCAAAGATCATACTGGGAAATAAAAAGATGAATGAGTAAGATTAACAGATGAAAGAAAACAAAAAAAATGCATGCTCCTATGAGATGCTTCCCTAAGAACATGATAACACACAAACCTATCAAATTTTCTTATCAGAAAGTAAATTATGGAAAGAAGAGGATGTAATGAATGCATGTGATAATGTTTTGATGCAACATTAACTATTTAAAATAAAGCATAAAGAAGTGCAAAGTAAAGGATGAAAGAAGCATGCTCCCTTTGTCCTAACAGGGTAAAACAATGGATGGGAAGTTCTAAGGCCAAGAACCTGATTTGGGCGGTTGCTAAGTTCAACTATGCGTGCACACATTCATGGTGGATCTAGACTTCTAACTATCATGGTCCCAGATTGCCCCTATCCATAGGACATAGATCAACCTTGAACCAACCATAAGTAGGATGAACCCTCTCAATATGATTGACCCATAAAGCCAGGAACAATGAGTGGTATCCCAACAACTATCAAGTGAGCATGAAGCCCCTCATGACAATGTCAAGAAACCCCCTATCCTCGGTTCAACAGGCTCGGGTATAGAGCCCAACAAGTGTGTGAGATAAGTGATTGTGAAGTGTGTGCAGGGAGCATACAAACCTTTCAATCCTAACACTACATGCACTCCTGCAAAACAAAATACAAACAACAACTATATACAGAACAATAATGGTCGTCTACCCTAAGGTTTATACATAAAGAACATTAAACTCTAAGAAAGGAGAAGCACTGCACAAAATAAAATAAGAAAGGAAAAATAGAAATCGAATGGCTATATTTAATTTGCACAATTAACTAAAACAGGCCTTCTCTTCCTGTAGTCCCAGTGGAGTCGCCATCTGCGCGCGGATCGCGACGGGATGCGAAGAGAATTTTAAAAAAAATTGGAGTCGCCACCAAGTTTATTTAAATTGGAAAAACATGGAAAAACCCATTTATTTTAAAGAAATGATCTTTGAAACCAGATTATGAGTTAGGAGTCGTTATGCATAGGGAAGGGTAGGGATTTAATCCTACACCCCTAATACACCCGTCTTAGACGGTACCTTAGTAGATTGTGCAAACTAATTAATAACCTTTAAAATTCTCTTTTTTACTATAAAAAGACAAGACAAAATATTTACAATCAAATAAACAATTTATGAAAATTTAATTTTGGCTTAGGGGTCGCCTGCTCCTACGTATCCCCTGGTGCAATGAGGAACTCAAAGTCACGTAGTTCTGTAGAAAATATTTGTGTTAACAAATTTTAATTAAGAAGAAGAAAAAAAATGCGTTGGTTGATTTTAAATTGTGAAAAGGATTTGATTATCCAAATGTTTGAAAATGGAAATCCGTTTGTGCATAGGGTTCAAGTTAGCACTAGGCTACTCAATAAACCATTATAATTCAAAAGTGGTGAAGGAAGTACCGACTCCTCAGTCACAACTAGTGATTATTGCACGGACCTAAATATTTTTGTATTTTTATTTTTTTATTTATTTATCTTATTTCCCTTTCTCTCTTTTTTTTTTAAAAAAAACATTTTAGAACTTATCAAAATCCTAAGATTGCTAAATGAAAAGCAAGGGTCTCCATGCTCTACCTAAATAAAAATGTAAACCTAGCCCAAAAATAAAAAATGTCCTAATTGCTAATGACACAAAAACTCAACAAGCCCAAAATTTAAAGTGAAAAAAAGAAAGGACCCTGACTCAACACATACTAAGGTCTTTGAACCCAATAATTGAACCAACCCCACCTTTATACCTAAACTCCAATTGCTCCAAACTGAAACAGGAGCAAGACCCAAATGGTGGAGGCGGCGAGATGAAGGAGTAACGAGGGACAAAGGTGCTGCGGTGGGTGCTCCAGCGCGCGGTTGTCTGGTCGGTGGCGCGAAGGGCAGTGGAGGGCGGCGGCGGACTTCGTGGCAAAGAGCTAGCGGCTTCGCGGTTCTTCGGTTTTACGCGGCGGGATCCTTGCGAGGCTGGTGAGTCGCGAGCCTCGATGGCGGGCGCGGACGGCGACCGAAGCTTCACGCGGAGAATCTGCAAGTGCGATGCCGAAATGGATGCGTGGGCGGCTGAGGCGGTCTTGCGCGTCCTGGGGTGTGGGCCAGAGCTCTTGGCGGATGACCAGCGCGGGTGAGCTGGCTGGTCGAGTTTTGCTTCGCGCGTGGAGGGTGGCGAGGCGTGAAGAACGGGGCGTGGGAGGCTGTCTCGCGGCGGCACGGCGAGACGTGCGAGGATCGGCGGCTGTTCCCTTTTTGTGTTTATTTTCTGATGTTGAGGCTTGATTTCATTGTATGGTTTTGGTGTGCTGATTGGTTTGGTTTTATTTCTGGATTGATGAATGGAATGGTGTGATGATGATGGTTGCATTGAAGGAAGAACAAAATGATGGGTGTGATAATAATAAAGGAAGGGTGTATTGTGATGATAGGGTGACGGGTTATTGCGATATTGATGATGTAGTGATGATGGTTTCTGGCTTCGTGGATTTTTTTTTTAGGTTGTGGATTGTATGGGGATGGATGAGGATGTGTGTGAGTTGTAGTGTGTTTATGATAGCATTCGAGAATGGGTTCAATGTGGCTATGAATGAGAATGGCGAAGCTGAGCAAGGTTAGCTTGATTAGGTTGTCTCCCCTGCGTTTGTTGATGTTGATGGCCCTTAAATGGCTATGGCCATGGGGTTTTTTATTAATATTTCCCATCCTCCACTTGCTGGTGCGCGTGGCGGGAGCCCATCCCCTTGCATCAGAATGGGGTTGAATCCCACTATACAATGTCTGCCCTATATGGGTTAAAGAATAAAAAAGAAAACATGCAAGTATGGGTGAGAGTGGGTGTAACAGCATGCACTTCCCTCCTTTATTCTTTCATTTTTTATTTTTTATTTTTTTTATGGATAGAAATGTAAACAACATCTGGGCTTGTAACCAAAAAATGTACTTGGGCTAGGCTAAACACAAATAAACTACAAGAAGGAATTTTTTTGGTGAAGGACTAATAAACTGGGCTGAAATAATGAATTGGATTCCTTTTTGTTTTTGTTTTAATTTTTGGAAAGAAAACAACCAGGAAACTTTGATTCTTTTTTTTTCACATTTTTTTCAAGAGAAATTATATATCAAAAAATATGCAAATTTTGGATTTTTGTTTAATGTACCGGACAAAATTGGTGTTCACACTTATCAAAACTGAAGCATACATCAGAAACTATCCTGCTCATCAGAAATTGAAGAATATTTGAATTTCAATGAAGGCACAACCTCATAAAGTCATTGCTTGAGATGTATCAACGTTATACTTGAAAGATCAACATCTTTGATAAAGTCTTTGCATGAGAAGTTTAGAAACCACGCACTATTTGAAAAAAAAAAAAGGTTTTTGAAGTGCTTTCAAAACAAAGGACAATAGTTTTTATATTGTGATAATTGTCACTGACATAGCTCAGCTCAAATAGGTAGAGGACTAATCCTAGGACACATAGCATTTGATTAACACATATCAAGAGGAGAAAAAAATCAAAGAACAACGGTCCTATTCAAAATTAAAGTATAAAAGCAACACACATTCAAGGAAGAAACCTTTGCACTCAAGACATTCAAACTGCCTTTTAACTTTCTAAAGTCAAATTTTTAATCAATTTCAATTTCTCAAGTGAAAAATCTTCTTTCTAGCATTTATTAAAAAACATTCTTTTGTAAGTTAAGAAAAAGGTCTCTCAAGTTCAATCCTTACACCTTTCACATATCTTAGGAAACTTGAGTGAAAATTTGTGAAACACCAAACTTTCATCTTATTGTACCTTGATTCAATAATGATCATTGTGAAATAGCATAGAGAGGCTAGTGATAAAAACTACTTGTGAGTAAGGATCAATTATATTGATTGCTCACTAGATTAGCTTAAGAAGGCTAGAGAAAAACTATCTTGGTGTTTTCTTGTAAAAGAAAAGGATTTAGTGAAACTATTAACAGTGTTGGTTAAGAACTAAATGTAAGCAATTTTAGCCAAACCAATATAAAAATTTCCGAGTGATCTTGTCATCTCTTAATCTCTTGTAATATGTTTATGTGCATTTCTTATTTTGTGTGTGCTGTAAAAGATTTCTATGCGTGTATGATTGGGGCGGTTATAGACTCCTGTGAGGTCCATTATTACTAATGTGGGCCTGAAAATTGCTTTGAGTTCTTTTTGGTCCAATGCACCAACTCGGGAAGTTCTTGTCACCAAATAACACTCACACAAAGATTAAAATCACAGGTAGCTCCAAAATATAACTATTCATTAATAATGGTGCTAATAACAATGAATTAATCCAATGATGCATGATGAGGATGAAATATAATCTATTGTTTATTAATAAATTAAGCACAAATAGGATACAAAATGCTTAGAGTTATAGAGGAATAAGGGTGCATAAATACAACCCATCAAACTCTCACACACTTAAGCAATTGTATGTCCTCATCTAAAAAACTCATATGCAAGCAATAAAGAAACTAGACTCCTAACTCTACTAACTCTAAAAATGCATAATTCATGAAAAATAACAATACGCAAATACAATGGACCTAGAGGAACAAACAATAAACTTTTACACTAACAATCAAGGAGGATCTCAACAATCAAGGCATGAACAAAAACATAGCACATAAGATAGAATCCACATACATTATGCATGGACCAAGTATAAAAATCCTCCCAAGGTCCCTGTTTGCCACTCATTCACTCTCAAGTGTTTTGGGCTAAGATGCACACTCAATAACCTCAAATAAAAATGTATTACCATAGGTTTGCCATGGGTCTCATTCTTCATTCATCACACACACATGCATAATTAATCAAAAGGACTTATCTTTGGTTGTAATAGGGTATAGGTGAAGGTGGGTGTATATATAGGCCAATAGAGCTAAACCCTTAGTCAAAGGAGAACAAATGCATACATTAAAAGCATAAGTTCCTAAGGGTATACTTTGTCCAACTTAACACATTCAAGACCTTAATTTTCAATGTAGCCTAACTTCATTTAAACATTTTCAACTCTTTTTTTCTTTTGCTATTTTTTTTTTGAATTTTGCTTCCTTTTTTTTTCTATGTTACTTGCTGAATTTTTTGTTGGCCACTTATAGATACACACATTGGCCCTCCCTTATACTTTATTTGGAGCATGTCCTCATGCTCTCCCCCACACATATACTCAAACATATATGAGAAATGCACAAATACTCTTATAAGCCTAAAAGGCTATGAATTTTCATGGTTTTTCACTTTTGGCTAAGGATATACTAAAACAAAAGAAGGGGAAATAAGACTCAAAGGGGCTAGACAATGATAATATCCAAAGGTTGGCTATATGATCAAGTGATTAAAAACAAGCAAAATGCCTCAATCACCTTCAAGCGTGCACATGAGAACATATTTTCAAACAAGACCTAAGCAAGTTCTAGAATGCAAATCCAAAGAGAGAAACACACATGAACAAACAAAGATAGCGCATGATAGTCCAAACTAATCAAGAGGCTCAAAAACTCACAAGTAGAGCGCATGTGCTCAATCTAAACAACATAGTGAATCACCAAGCATGCAACACAAAATAAAGTCAATGCTAAGCAAGTCAATATAGTGCATGTTGTGTTAGCCTATGCATGTAACATCTAAGGTATCAAAGGAATGATGTAAGACAAATGAAATAAATAAAATGTAGGACTCAAAATTTTAAAAAAAGTAAAAATAAAATAAAATACATAAAAGCAAAAGGGAAAAAAAAAAAAAAATCCTCATGGTAGGTTGTCTCCCATTTTAACGTCCCTAAGTTAGATGGTTAGGACTCTCATGGAGAGTGTGCACCTTCAACCCATAGAACTTCCATCTCAGCCCTAGATCCTGGGAGCTTCATGGAGATGCTTAGTCGATGCCCATCCACCTTATAGCAGATCTTGGTCTTTGGGTCGCCTGATTCAACTGCACCATAGTGGTGTTCATGGGTGACTAAGAGTGGTTATTTCCACTTGGACTTTGACCTCCAGTCATCAGTTTTTCCAGGGCTCATGCAACAAGATCCTTTGCCCATCGCGAGGCTTTTCCCAGTTTAGGTTGATCATAAAGCACCTCTGAAACTAATAACTCCTCCTGGTGAGTATCTCTATCTACAAGCTTGAAAATCTCTAAAAATGCACGATCATCATATCTCATAGGAGAAGAAAAAAATAGGAAAGGGAAGATGTGCATCTTAACCAAGAAAACTACCACGTGCATCTTCCACTAAGGAGTCAATGACATTAATGCCAAACACAAAGTGTTCCTCAAAAGGGAATTTCATAGCATCAATTAAACAAAATTGGGTTTTTATGTCCCCACACTCCATGGATAATGTGCTAGCATAAACATTAATCTTGGTTCTCGTAGTTTTCAAAAAAGGTCTACCCAAGATTAATATATGCTGGTTAACATTAGTGTCATTGTCCATCTTAAGCACATAAAAATTATCATGAAATATTAAATTATTTACCTTTACCAGGACGTCTTCCAATACCCCTCTGGCTTTGTAATGCTGTTGTTGGCAAGCTGTATTGTCAACCTAGTAGGCTGAGCCCCCCAAAATGTAAGGACCCATAGAGTGACTTTGGCATAACATTAATGCCAGCCCCAAGATCAGTCGTGACTTGCTTTATATGTAGGTTCCCAATGGTGCAAGGAACATTAAATGTGCCTGAATCCTTGTACTTGGGTGGCATGTTGCCTGGCTTGATGATGGAGGAAGCATTCACCCCTATAGCCACCTTTCTTTCTCATTGCCCTGTAATCTCCTCCTATTGGTGCACAGATCCTTCAAAAATTTAGTATACTTTGGAATATATTTGATTACATCATATAAAGGTATATTCACCTCCACCTTCCTAAAGGTCTCTAAGAGCTCTTTTTCTAAGTCTACTCTAGTTAGTCTGTTGGGTCTTTGCATTCTCTGAGGGATAGTGGAATGGGCCTCTCTACTTGCTCAACTGGCTTCTCCTGAGGTGCAGGTTTAGGCCTACACCATAGGCTCATGTACCTTACCTTGCTTATCAACATCCTACTCAGGTGGACTGACAACCTCAGGTGAAACTACACTATACCTTAAAGTAATGATACTAGCATTTCCCTTGGGCTTCAAAATGGTCTGGGAAGGTATTTGGGAAGGACCAAGCCATTGCATATGTGAATTTTGAGCATTTACCAACTAATTGATTTGTGCTTGCACCTCAAACATCATCTTCTATTGGTTCATCATCAATTTCATCATATCCTAAAGGGAAACTTTAGAGTTGATTAGAGGCGTAGGCAATGCAGAAGGCTATTAAAGGGAGGTGGCTATGGAGCAAGTAGCTACTAATAAATAGGTGGCTTGCTCTCCTGTCTCTAGGATGGAACACACTTTTATTGTTCCTGTGATGAGTTGTCCCATCTCAGATTGGGATGATCTCTAATCAGGGTTGTATGTGTTACTATAAGGATCACACCTTTATTGGTTGTTTTGATTCTAAGGCCTACAAGGGAATACATTGCTAGCAGCAATTGAAATGGGGCCTTCCTCTAGTTGTGGACACACATAAGTGGTATGGGCATCACAAGAGCAAATACCACAATATGTCTAAGGTAGAGGAGCCTGTTTGGATTGATTGAAAGCAATATATTTCAAGAACTCATTCATTTCCTCAAGCTTCTTTTCCATTCTAGTCATAAGCTGAGATACCTCATTTACACTATGGATCCTGACACTGGCTCTAGACCCAAATTGTAGTGAGTTTTTAGCTATATTTTCAATCAAACTCTGGCTAACTAGAGTCTTGTCTACCAATACACCCTCACTGGCGGCATCAATTATACTCTGATCAAAAGCTAACCATCCCTTGTAAAAGTATTGAATAAGGAGTTGTTCAGGAATTTGAGGCTATGGTCAGCTCTTACAAAGCTTCTTGAATATCTCATAATACTTATACAAGTATTGTCCCTGTGCTTGTCGAATGCCACATATATCTTTTTTGATAGCAACTACTCTGGAGGCTGGAAAGAACTTCCCAAGGAACAATCACTTCATCCTAACGCAACTTCAACCCCATGAAGAATGTAAAATAACCAATCCTTGGTAACACCCTCAAGGGAGAATGGGAAGACTCTCAACTTAATATGGTCCTTTATAACTTCCTAAGGCTTTATGGTAACACCGACAATATGGAATTGCTTCAAATGCCTATGTGGGTCTTCTCCAGGTAGGCCTTAAAACTTGGGAATATGATACAAGAGCCTAGACTTAAGCTCAAAGTCCACTTCAAGCTTAGGGTAGTCAATCCCTAATTGTTGGCAGGTGAGGTTAAGAGCAACAAGCTCTTTTAAAGTCCTATTTAAATTTGTCATTTTTTTTAAACATTAACAAAGAAATTAGAAAGTTTAAACTATTCCTCTTGTTGTCTCTTTTAATGCCTAAGACACCTTAAAGTCCTTTCAATTTCAGGATCTAAGGGAGTTAAGGTGGTGTCAGGTAATGATCAAATCATACAAGGGAATCAACAAAATAAAAATAAAATAAATAATCAAAATTAAAAAAGTAAATAACATTATTTCTCACAGAAAAATAAAATAATAAAAAATAGAAAGTCAAAATAAAATAAAATAAAAATTAAACTAAAAAATAAAAATAAAATTAATTACAAAAAATTAACTAGCACCACTTCCTCAAGGCGCCAAAATTTGATGCTAGCTTCACTAACCATAAGAAATTAAAATTTGTTTAATGCTAAGTTGCACAAAAAATGTAGTTTAGAGTGCAACTTCAGTATTCTCACGTGGAAGTGTTTCTAGTTAATTCAAGAAATTGGGGGTTTTGAAATTATTGATGAAAATTAATTGAGAAATTATATAAGAAGAATCACCTAAACAAGGAGCCCTTCAGATTAAGAATTGTTCAATTATTGATTCAAATGATTAATTCATGGTAGTGGTTACTTTCATTAATCATGTTATCACATAATAATGATGCAATTCTATTTAGCGGTCACAATAATCACACTCCCACTAATGGTTTGACTTATATATGAACTAGTGATACGAGTTGTCGCTACCCGCAACAAATTAAAAATAATTTAGTAACTAAATTACACCAAAAATGCAGTTAGAGTGCAATCTATGTCATCTCACTAGAAAGTGTTCTAATTGATTTGAAAGATTGGGGGTTTTCAAAGTTGTCGTGCATAGAATAAAAATTGGTAAAATATGATAAGAAAAATTACCTGTACAAGGGTTCCCTCATATCAAGAGTTGTTCACTCATTGATTCAAAAGATAAATTTGTGATAACGGTTACTTTTATTAATCATGTTTCCACACAACAATAATATAATTCTACTTAACGGTTATACAAACGCACTTCCGCTAAGGGTTCCACTAACATATGAACTAGTGATTCATAATCGTGACTATGCCAGTTTAACTACCAATTATAGCAACCTAATTCCCAACGAAATTAATTCTAATCCCTTACCTAATGAATAAACATCAAACAGTTGGGCAACTCTCAGAAATACGATCACAATAAACCTTACAACCAATATTTAAAAGAGCTAACAAAAGGAAAAGGAAAACCAATCACAAATTGTGATTAAAACTAATAATCTCATGAATAATCTTAATCTTCATTATTCCTATGCACGATAAAGGGATTACTCCTCCATAGGGGGGAGTTCACAATTGTTGTTAAAGAAAAAGCAAATTACAAACCAAAAATGGAACCAAAACAATGATAGAAATCACCTCAAACCTAGAGAGAAAAAGTTTTTGAGAGAGTTAGAGTGTAAGAGAATGGAGTCTCCCTATGTGATGCTATCCCTAACTGCTTAACCTAGCAAGTATATTAAAACAAAAGGGCCCAGTCTAGAAAAATCGCTTCACGCTAACCCTGGTTGCTCACGTATGACCGCCTGGGCGGTTATTGGCCGCTGGGGTGGTCCTGCAAAATCGGTGAACATGCTCCTTCTCTTCATCGCAAGGGCAATTCCCAACTCTGGGGTGGTGAATAGTGCTAGTAAGTCCCCTTCTTCTACTCTAATACACCAACCTAGAAGTCCCTATTACCAAATAACACTCCCACAAAGAGATTAAAGCACAGAGCACTTCCAAATTATGATTATGTGATAAAAAGGTGTTAATGGCCATGAAATTGTCCAATGATGCATACTAAGGACAAAGTGCAAATACACTAATTTAATTATCAATTGAGTGTAATTCAAATGCAAAATGTTCGGAGTTAGGATGGAAAATGAGTGCATAAATGCAACCCATCAACTAGCAATCCATAACCATGGTTCGATGAGCCTATACTAGTTTTATTACCAATTACAACAACCTAATCTCCAACAGAGTTAATTCCAATCCCTTAGCAAATAGATGTAATTTAATCAATTGACCAAATATCCCAATAAAATCCTAATTATGCATACATCTCACAATATGAATGAACACACAATTAGTAGCTCTAAAAAATACAATTGTAATAATTCACACAATCAATATTTAAGAGAGATAACAAGACGAAAAGAAAAACCAACCACAAATCGAATTAAAAATTAGAACCTTAAGAACAAATCTTAATCCTCAGTGATCCTGTGCAAGGTAAAGAAAATTACTCCTACATAGGTAGAGGATCACAATCAATGTTAAGGAGAGAACAATGTTAATCCCAAATAGGAGTCAAAATAAGGATTGGAAGCTCCAAAGACTTAGAGAGAGAGAGAGAGAGAGAGAGAGAGAGAGAGAGAGTTGAGAGATGAAGAGAGAAAGAGAGAGCTTGATGGTAATCCTAAAAATAATATTCAAAAGGTGTCTATAATGTTTTACCTAATGCTATTTATATTGTAGCATAAATATGTAATAAATGGAGTCCACTAGAGAAAAATAAAAAGCCCGTTAACGCTAAGTCATATGCATGCATGACCTGGGCGGTCATTGTTGTTCCTATAGTTGTTGTTGCTGCTATCGACCACTAGGACGATAAATGATCACTCTTGCCTTCAATCACTGAAAATGCCTCTTATGTTGATCGCTAGAGTGGTCCCACTATTATTAAAGTGTGTCTGAAATTTGATCTTAGTTCTTTTTGGTCCAACGCATCAACTTAGAAAGTTCTTGTTACCAAATAATACTCACATAAAGAGATGAAAAGCACAAGTAACTCCAAAATATAATTATTCATTACAAACAATGCTAATAACTATGAATTAATCCTATGATGCATGATGAGGTCGAAATACAAACCCATCATTTATCAATCAATTAAGCACAAACAGGATGAAAAATGCCTAGAATTATATAGGAAAAAGGGTGTATAAATACAAACCATTAAGACAACCAATAAAAATAAATAAATAGTAATGTAGTAATTGAGAAACAGTTTCATATTTAAATTTATAATAATTCAAATATCAATAATTCATGTAAAGCATGTAAAACAGTAAACTAATAGAGAAATAAGAATCTCTGATAATATAGCATATTAGGTAATACACACACACACACACAATTATATTCTGAACTTTGAATGGCACTTAACGAGGGCAGATAATGGACACTTAACTAGATTTCATTTTTTTGAATACTTGATAAGTCGAGATTGTCCTTTAATCGACAATTTGGAACAAAGGCTAATGATCTTGTAGTCGTTAACTCACTATTCATTTCCCAACAACTACCGTATAACTATAAATCATGAAAACTAAATAATTTCCTCTAAATTTGATAATTTGGGCTCTAACTCCAATTCTTGGAAAGCACTATTTCATGGGTGTATAATTCTAATAAATATTGAAGTAAACATAGCATTAAGAATAAGCGCACACACTTGGTCATAACCCATTCACAAAGCATTTTGAACAACAAATATGGTCCCATGAGTGTTGTAACAAATTTTCATGATACATTTGAAAACATAAATTTCTATACTTAGTAAAAATTCAGAATAATTTGAACTCACCACATAATAATTTTTTAAAAGCCTTGTGATATAATGCAAGGAAAATAATCCTAATGACAAAAAATAGAGGTCACAGATTCAAAAACACTCACCTTGAGGGGTGGAGTGTGAAGTGTCACTACCAACGGAGATTGAGAGGCGAGAATGACACCAACATCTATTGTGGAAGCAACAAAAACCTATGAACAACTTTATGGACATTGGGAGAGTAAACAAACATGACAAAAACCACGAACATAGACACCCTAACCTTAAACATGGAAGAGTGAGGGAGAACTAAGCATAACCACCAACAAATACTAGGATCTTGTTTATATAGGGGAAGATTCATTAAACGAAATTGCACCATTTTGGAGCATTTTGATATACAAAAATGTGCATCCACGAGTTTTATTGTGTGTCCACATACTCCTGAAAATTAGGAAACTCTCTTTGACAAGAAGTAAAACTGGGAGATACAAATCCGCGTCTATGTGTATTAATCGCGCGTCTACGAATGAAAATCCCATGTCTACAAGATGAAACCCACATCCTTGCGACGTATGCAGATTTTCCAAAATTTTGCAGAATCTCTCTAAGCCTTGGAAAAGGCCTTTGGGCCCTGGATGGCCTTCGTACAAACACCTAGACCCAAAAAATTACATATGTCCAATAATGTTTTAAATTAACTCTGAATTCATAATTGTAATAATATCTTTTTGTGGATTGTGTAATTGTAAATGCAAGTTTAATTTATTTCAGGTATGACTAGTAGAGGTAGCCGAACCTAAGAAGGTTGATATATACAACACCACCTCCTCAATGCCCCCACCACCCCCTTTTCTATAATACCTAGCTAACCCTGGTTATGTCAATCTTTCACCCTAACCTACACAACCCCATTATTCTCATCCCTAATCCCATTCATATCCCTAGTCCTAGTCACATCCCGACAATAGTAGTGGCACCAACTCCAGTCCTACTACTAGCCCAATTCATAGCCCCACCTCTATGCAGACACTTGCTTCCTCTAGTAGGTCACAGGCACGGGCACCGCTTAGGCCAAAATATAATGTCCTGAATGACAATTAAATTTTAGAAACAAGGAGGCATCAGACTTGGTATAAGTGAATCCAAAGTTGAGTAATATATTGCTAAGCATAGAAAAGCAAGCCCATGGTGTCTTTTTGAGGCCATAAAGGGCCTTGGTTAACTTGCAAACATGAGAGGAGGGTGGCTGAACAAAGCCTTCCATTTAAGCCATGAAAACATCTTCCACAAGGTCTATATTTAAGAATGCATCATTAAAGTCAAATTGTTTGATTTTCTAGCCTTTGGTAAGGGCAATGGAGGTACAAGCCTGATAGTAGAGGGTTTCATCATTGGACTGAAAATTTCTGCATAGTCTAGACCTCCTGTTTGATGAAAGCCTGTGATACCCGAGGTACACAGGGTAGTTAGGTTTGTATAGCCTCAGGAGTTTCAAACTCACCGCTGGGTCCTGAATTTCGCTAAGTGAGGATCCTACACCTCATTGAAGGGCTATATGATAGAACCATATTCTTGGAATTAAAAGTCCTGGTAATGGTTCCTAGAGGGAAAATAAGTTGAAGAGTGATTTTTAATGAATTTTATCAAACCTTTAAGTGTTTCGTTTTTAGCCCACAAGTTTAGAAAATCTCGAAAATTCTGGATTTGAACTAAAACCCAAATTTTGGATTCTGAGTTGTTGGGATTTTAATTTTTTAGATATTTTATTTGAATCCAAATGGGGGGTATTTCCTTATTTACAGTTATGTTTTAAAGTTAATCTCATTAACTTAAAATTAAGAAATGTAAATAAGTGAACCTCCTGGAGACCGCCCCAGCGTCATGGGACCCCAGGCGGTCGGCAAAGGTTGTCGGAGAGAAACCTCCTGGACCGCCCAGGTGGTCATATGATCGCCCAGGCGGTCAATAGAGAGAAGTGCGGTCTAGCTGGAAGAGAGGGACCACCCAGGCGGTCATTTCACCGCCCAGGCGGTAAAAAGTTTATAAAAGCCGTGTTTCGGGCTCAGAACGCGCAAACGCGTTCCCTTCTTCTTCTTCATCAATTTTCTTCTCTCTCAAATCCATCATTTCCAAGCTTCAAGGTAAGTATATGCTGTTAGATTATGTCTTTATTTCTTCATAATCTTGGATTTGGACCGATCATTTCTTTTATTGTTGTTAAGTGGGGGTCCCCCCAATTTTGTTAGAATAAGGATAGAGCCCTCTAGAGATTATTAGAGTTTAATCTAGAGTTATAATTGCTCTATGGCAGTTGTTGGTGCCATTCCAAGTTTTCCAGTTGGTGGGGCCCACATACTCCCTTCAACGGTGAGTGGGTTCAGATCCTATGATCCTTATGTTGATCATTAGAGTTAATTTTAATAAATTATGACATGGCCATATGATATTAGAAATGAAAGCATGAAATATATGTTTTTCTGAAACTCATGGGACCATTATTGTTAAAAGTGATTTTTATTAAAGAGCAAGAGTATGAATATGATTATATTTAGAGATTTATGAATATTATGATGATTTCCAGAGTAGAGCACAAGTATATGATAGGGTTTTTAGAGAAAATAAGTATTTTTATGATACTCAGAAGTATGGAATTCAATATGATTCATAACAATTGCCAGATACATATCCTGTGGGCTTGAAATCGAATGCCTGCAAAGAGGTGATCCCTTGGGCATGATTTCATAGTCAAGTTATGCTAAAGTCAAATTGTTACAGTCATATGAGACCAAAGCTTTCAGAGTTTCAAGAGTTTTCATGTTTAAATAATTTTATACATAATAGAGATTTTATGATTTCAAGAATAGAGTTTTAAGAGAAATGATTAGAGATTTTGTAATGATTATATGAATTTCAGAATTTATTGATTTTATATACTAGAGCTTGTGAACTCTAGGATAGAAGACTTTGAGAAAAGATTTAGATTTCTGATTGAGTTAGACAGTGGCTATAGAGAAACAGGCTGTGTGTTAACGGGTTAATCCGTTAACCTTGGTATACCAAGTCACCCATAGGGCCAGAGAATTAGAAATGGGACCTAGTTAGGTGCCCAGAGTTAAGAGATATTGTTATGTCACATGAATTGTGCATAACCAGAGATTTGTTTCTCTAGTAGAGTCCTGTTATTTATGTTTTTAGAGAATATTGATGCTTTTAAGAGAATATTTGATTTAAAAGCGTTATGTATATGTAGAAAATGATTTCTCGATAGAGTAAGAATTTAGAGATGTTTTCTATGAATATGATTTTAGAGATATTGTATTAAAGGTCTGATGATTATATATGATTATTTGTTTCTTGATTGTCCATGAGAGGGTTATGGGTGAGGGCCTACTCACTAAGTTTTAGATGAAACTCACCCTCTCCCTTCTTCCATTACAGATACGTTAGCTGCTCGGGTCCTGATCCACCTCATTCCCAATAGTAGAAAGTTCCAGTTGGCGAGCTTCACTTGAAGTGAAGTATCTTTGGTATTTTGTTTAGAAATATAGTGCTCCAGTGTACGTGAGGCAGGGTCCCGGACCATAGAAATAAATTGGCATTGATTTATCATGATTATTTTGTAATTACATGATTTCAGTTTCATGTATACTTTGTATAGGGAGACTCATATTTTGAGTCACAAGGATATGTTCAGAGTTTGAGAAATGATTGTTTTCTAATTTTAGAGAACTATGTTAGAAATGATTATGATATGCTATTAATGATGATTATGTTTTCAAAGATCCAAAGGTTTCTTAGAAATGGAAATGATGTTTATTAAATGGATTGAATATTAAATATGCATATAGAGAAACTCAGAGGTCATGAGGCTTACGTGGAGATGGGATTCCCCACGTGCCGGTCATGTTCCCAAGTCGGGTCGTGACAAAGCCCTTGGCCAAAAGTCTAGCTTTATATTTCTGAGCTATCCTATCTAGATGCCTCTTGATCCTAAACATACATTTGTGTTATATAGCTTTGGCATTGGCAAGCAGAGATACAAAAGTCCAAGTATGTTTTGCTTATAGGGCTTGCAACTCCTCCTGCCTAGCTTTAAACAAATGAGAATAGTTGATAGCTTGTTCAACTGATACATGTTCTATTTATGAGATATCCCAACTTTGAGCCTTTTACAATAACAACATAAGTCTTAGGCTTTGTGATGCCAAACTTGGCTCTAGTATACATAGAATAAAGGTTGATAGGTGGAATAACAACTAACTTATGAGGAACTTGAGAGCTTGAGGGTTATAGGTGTGCGGACAGAGGGTGAAGGTTGAGGTAGTTGAATCTCAAGAGCACTAGGGACATAAATTGATATCTTAGAAGCAAATTGTGCAACAATAAATACAATACCTATAATAGCTAAATGTTGAATCCATGAACCTATACCAGGTGGACAAGAAGCAGAACTAGGTGTAATATTAGCAATATTGGCAGTGTGCACAATAGTTGATGAGGTTGTAATAGGAATGCTGGGGGATAAGCAATGATAAGGGAGGATCAAGGTTTAGCAAAATAGGAGAATAATTACTAATAAGGAAATTTGTCTTCATCAAATGTAATTTCTAGATATGTAAACCTCGCTATTGCATGATATGCACTTGTATCCATTATGGTGAAGGTCATAACCTATGAAAACACATTGATAAGATTGATAATTGAACTTGTGAGTCTTATATGGCCTAAGGTAGGGATGACATGCACATCCAAAGACCCAAAGATGGTCATAGGTAGGTTGTTGATAATACAAAGGTTCATATAGGGAAAGAGAGTTAGTGGTAGGGGATGGAAGTCTATTTATGAGATATATGACTGAAATAAAGGCTTCATCCCTATATTGGAGAGGATTTGAGGAAGTGGCTATAAGGGAAAAGCCTACTTCAGTAATGTTTTATATGTGTGTGTTTACATTTTGTACTTCCATTTTGTTGGTGGGTATAAGGACAATGATAGAGAAATTTTAAGGCATCTATAGTGGTTACATATTTGGCCTAATTGGTTTCTACATGTGTTTAATTTTGATGATTTGATTGAGTTTTGCATAATTGGGCTTCATTGGATTTAATTGTCAAACTTGGTTAATTTCGAATTTTACACTCACTATGACCTTTCCATTTTGCACAATCATTTTGGGCTCTACAAATATCGGATTTTGGTGATTTTGGTGTCTTCTGAAAGCTAAGACCGAGATATATAATTTTGGGTTTCACATGCTTCATCAAATTTGGCCTGATTCAAGGCTTAAATGGGCTCTCAAGTTACGAAGCTCGTGCTGATACGGGTCCAAGACCTTTCCTCACATAATTGGGCATATCTCACTCATTTCTGGTCCAAATAAGTCATATAATATGTCTATGGAAAGCTTATCCAAAGAGGATTATCTTATCCTGATCAGATTTTGGAAATCTAGAATTATTTTGATAGATAACATTTGGATAAGATGTAATCCGAGGGGACACTTTTGATTGGGGGAAATCTTCATTTTCAGATTTTTCAAGCTTTATCTTATCTTTTCGTTTTCTATTTAAGCCTAAGGTGTTCATTCAAAGAACACATCAAAATCTCTCATCTCTCTCTACTTGTCTTCTCATTTTTCTTTTGTATTTAAGGTTTTCTTGCAGAAAGTTTTCAATGGAGATGTCCATGGAAGGCTAAACTCTTTTCAATCCTTGACATCATAGATAATTGGTTTGAATTGGAGTTCCTGTTGTATAAATCTCATCTTTGTATGCATGCTTTTCTTTTCTAAACTTTAGTTTTGATTATGGATTCAGTAATTGAACATGATTATGTTTGAATTATATCTGATTAGATATAGGACTAAATTCATTATCGAAATCAAAGTAAGGCTAAATAACTGATTGGTTATCTGGTTTAATCTGGATTGCAAGTAATTCGACATTCATTTGGATTGCGATAGTGATTTAAGGATTGTTGAGTGAAAACTATATGATTATATAGTTGATTTGGATTGACAGAGTAGCATCCATATGATAACTCTTTTGAACTGTGATGAATTCTGCCAATGATTGTGATGTCTGGATTGATTCTTTGATCAATTACATCTTATTTTATTTCTGTTATTTACTATAATTTTTGCATTTCTGAAAATCACAAATTCCCCCTTCTTGTTGTTATTTAGCAATTTTAGTTTGATAACATAACCTGTGTGTCCTAAGGAAGAATGACCTGAGTTACCTTATACTACAAATAAAGGGGCTTAGACTATTTTGATAGAACGCGCAGAGCTATCAGACAACTAAGTCTATGATGAATACCATGTGATTTAGAAATTGAGAAAAACTATGAGACATATATTTACCTCCATGGTTTGTTTGAAGAGTTTTAATGGTACATCCTCTTTCATTTTTAACAAAAGACTTATATTGAAGGGAAAGCTTGAAGTCATAGTTTTAAAACCCAGTTTCGTGATCGACTCAACCACACCACTGGGTCATTAGGTCATTGGTTCAACTAGAATGTCATTGGTTAAGCCAAATTTGATTAAATAAATATATAAAAAGTATATTAGATATGTAATTAATATAATTTTTGAGACATTGTATCACAACAATGTAGCTAGCCCAATGGTTGGTAAGTGGTTGGCACAACTTGACCTCTACGGATAGGGTTTGAACCATACAATGGGAGTTTTGAATTTATTCTTTAACTCCCATGTGTGCGTGTAGTTCAAGTCGGTTCATTAGTGATTGGTTTGTGCTCTACGTGGCTAGATTTGACCAAGAGTTTTGAATTTATTCTTTAACTCCCATGTGTGCATGTGGTTCAAGTCGGTTCATTGGTGATTGGTTTGCACTCTACGCGGTTAGATTTGACCAGTTTTGACTAAGATTGACTCTTGTTGAAGGTCAAATGCTTGTGCGAACAAATGGAGAATTAGACCAGTCAGGTTTAAAAACTATGCTTGGAGTACTTGTGACTTATTCACCTAAAGAAGGCAACAGTATCTAGAAAATGCATCTATGAAGCACACATAAAACCTATAACTATTTTGGCAACAATTGGGATAGTCCCCACACATTAGAAAATAGAAGTTCCAAGGGTTTAATGTAATTTGTGTAGTAGCTAAAAGGGTTGTTGATGTAATTTAGCCTAACAAGAAGCATCACATACAGAATCAGAAATTGAATTTTTATTAATATCAACCGAAATATTACACTAAGATACAACAAGAGATAATATTTTGTTGGTAGGATGACCAATCCTTCTATGCCACAGGATTTTATTAAAATAAGAAACATTACGTTTGGAATACAGAATAGTAGAAGAAATAGATTATTTTTGTACATTTGCATGCTCAAAACTATAAAGTCCATCTTTAAGGTTGCCTTGGAGTAGAACATCCTTGGTGAACTATGATTTCACAAAGAGAAAGAATTCAAAGATAACATTGTTGTCCCTTCAAATTATGAAGGTTCTTTGTAATATATAGCACATGAATCAAATTATCAAGCTTGAAAGAAGTATGTGAGGAAGGGGAATGCAAGATTGAACTGCCAATGCTTTTAATACAAACACATCTACCATTCTCTGGCCCTTCAAATTCAAAGCTAGTAAGTAGATTCATGTGGTCAAATGTAAGATGATGCGAGGCCCCTGAGTCAGGGTACCAAGCATTTTCTACAACTGATAAAGTGGTTACGAAATAAGCCCTAGGATATTAAAAGGCTATTGATGGCGAAGAAGGAGAAGGTGCTGCCATTTGATTAGGGTTCTGAAACCCTTGGTCGAATCTATGGAAGCATTTCCATACCACATGGCCAATTTTTCCACACGATTGGCACTATGCCTGTTGTTGTTCTACAAAAAATATTGACCTCCTTCGTTAGATCGTTCTCTTCTTCTTTCCCCGCCATTCGTATTCCAAAAGTATGTTATAGATCTCCACTTTTGAATCTTGCAATGACATTTGGGCTACATTGGCTTGCACAAGATTGACATCAAACCTTCTAAACCTTTCAATGTGTTCTTCTTGTGCCATTAGAAGTGATTCAAGCTCATCCACTATGAAGGGTTCAGACCGAGAAAGAACAATAATGATTAGGGAGTTTTAATCTTCATTCAAACCATCCTAGATTACTTCTATATGATCTTCTCTTGAGAGATGCGCTCCCACTGAAGCTAGTGAGTCCACTACTTTATTTGTTGATTTTTAACAAGCAATCCAAAGCAGTTTCATCTTGCTTCTTGATTGCCTTTAATTGCAACTTCAGTTACTTTACTCTTGCTTGAGTCTTTCAGGCAAAATGCACCTCAATCTTGTTCCACACTTTATATGCAAAATTGCAACCTATCTGAGAATTTGTAAATGCACTGCCCGTAGAGGCTAGGTGCCATACGACTAAAATGATGATCTTGTAGCTCCCATTCAATGTTGTCTTGAGATACATTATTTTCTTGTTCATCTGATTGTGAAGCATACCTCTTTGGAATCTTTTCCGTTGACAGATTCCTCAGCAGTTGTTGGCTTTGATTGTGAACAAAGCTTGGTGTCTCCTTGGGAGAAAATTTTCTTCATCAAGCTTTATCAGCAGAGGATTCATGAATGTCTTGGGCTGTGAAAGTAGCCCTTGAAGAAGAGGGTTCAAAAGGTGCCATGAGCTCAGGTTCCATGGATCGTTGATCTTTGATACCATGTAATGTATCAGAGTCAATAATCACAAAGGAGAAAGACATTGAGAAAGGAAGAGTAAAGAGCCAGAAAATTGCTATATGAATAATGTTTTCAATGGATAATTGCAATGAAATAGAGAATGTTCCTTATACACAGTGACTGAGAGCGGACAACTCATAATAGAATGATCACTGACTAATATCTAAACATACAAGTTGTGACAACTAATCACCTGTCAACAATTTAGCTAACTGACATGAGTTAGCACTCAATACCCTATCAATTTTTTTCGATAAATATATGAGAGGCTCAACACTCAAGAAAAGAGAGTCGAGCAAAAAGAAGTCCCCAGATACACTTCATATAGGAAAGTCCAAGAATTATAGCTCACAGGCCGCGAATTTCGAGTTGTTATTGTTTCCTGGCACATAATCAATTTTGTATTGGTTATTATTGTTGTAGTCATTGTTGTCATCCAATTTTTTAGTCATATAACGGTTGGAGCTTGAATTTTTCCATTAATCAAAATTTTGAATTAATTTAAAAGTAAAATAATCTATCATTTGAACTTATTTCGTGAAAATATTTGATATCAAGGAAAGAAAGATTTATGAGTTTGAAACCAAGTTACAATGCTAAAATAGTTTTCTTTTGATAAAACAAAGATCTAATTATTATATTCTCTATTGATAAGAGTATCATTTAATTAACAGCATTAACAACAAATAATATTCAAATTTAATTATATTGGTAAATGTTCTTACCTGAAAATGCGTCAAGAATGCAAGTAGCTCCAACTGTGCAAGCAGGTGAAGACCTAAAGACACTTTACGTTAAGTCAATGAATAAATGAGGCATAGAGTGGTAAAATAATAGCTTATAATAAACTTACGTGATACCTGGGCATTGAGCTCTTTATATAGTGTGAGTTGCCTTAATAAGTTAGAAGATAATCGTTGATATTCTTAGGATTTAATAAATGTTAGATACGTCCTATATTTATAGGAGATATGATATAATATATGAGATAAGATATGATAATAATAGAAAATAACGAGAGATCCTGGATGAGATTTAGGAGATATCATCAACTAAATCTGGATAAATTCAAGAGACCTAGCGCCACATGGCCGATCTCTGACCCGTGTGAGCTCTAGTGATTCGGACTAAGGTCTTCGGCCATATTTCTAAACCAGTACAGTAAATAATAAAACATTAGAAATCAGAAAATGAATCCAACGGTTAGTTTCCAAATAATGATAGTCAATTAAAAAAAATATAAAAGCCAATATAATATGGGTTTAATTTTCATACACTACCGGTGTATAAGTTTTTTTATATAGATATTTAATTATATATTATTACATCAACTATGATAGTTGATTTCTCATCTATTATTTAAAAAATCATATAAATAAAATAATTTTATTGAACAAGTATAAAATATTTTTATATTATCAATGTATTAAAATTAAATTTATATTTTTTTTTCCTCTCAAGTCCAAGGCAGCCTCGGTTGTCCTGAACTGAACATATTATCCTGTCTAGACACACTTTCCCAGAAGGTTGGGGTGCCCTTGCCGGAAGGCTTTCAGCTTCGTTCGTCTATCTTAAGGTTAATTAATTCCTCGGAGGAAGAAGTTGAACACTTTCATATGGGGTCAAAGTAAAAGGAAAGGCGTGCGAATGCGACTACCAAAAGTGGTTTCGTGTAACCCAGTATTCCAATAATGCATATGCCTTTAAATAATTTAATAATCCAATCACATTTCATCATAAAAAAATATATGAAATATCTTTATTATACGAAAAAAATTTAAAGAAAAAAATATATCAATCAAAGCCAAACCAATACAAATAAATGGAGAATATATAAAATATTGTAAAAAAGAAATACAAGAATATTTAGAAAAATGATTAATAAGATTCTCCAAGTCTCCTTGGAGTTGTTTAGGATTTTATGTTATGAAAACATCCAAATTAGAAAGAGGAGTCTCTAGATTAGTAATTAATTACAAACCGTTAAATAAGGTTTCAAAATAGATTAGGTATCCTTTACCTAATAAAAATGATTTAATTAAAAGGTTAAATAATGCCAATATATTCTTAAAATTTGATATGAAATTAGGATACTATCAAATATTGTGAAAGAAGAGGATATATATAAAATACTTTTGTAGTCTTTTTTAGACATTATGAATGGAACGTAATGCCCAAGCACTTAAGAATGCTCTAAGCGAATTTCAAGAAATTATGAATAACATCTTTTATTCATACATGGAATTTTTTATTGTATATTTAGATGATATTTTGATATTCCCCAAAGGAATTAATCAGTTTATACAACATTTAGAAAAATTTAGTGAAATCATAAAAGAAAATGGATTAGTTATATGAGTTCAGAAAAATAAAAATATTCCAAATAAAAGTAAGATTTTTAATATATGAGATTTATTAAGAAACAATTACTCCAATTAAAAGGTCAATAGAATTTACAAAGAAATTTTCAAATTCTATATTCTAACATATGAATTTCTTTATCCCTTTGTTGCTAAAAATGGTGACTTTTATATACTTCATTTTTTTTCTTACTATTGGTATAGATCTAAAAATCTTTGTAACTATCTTTTATCTTTTATATCATTTGAAAATTTCTCTGTAAATTCTATTGACCTTTTAATTGAAGTAATTGTTCCTTGATAAATCTCATATCCTAAAAATCTTATTTTTACTTGGAATATTTTTCATTTTTCTAGCTGATATAACTAATCTATTTTCTTTTATGATTTCAATAAATTTTTCTAATGTTGTATATGCTGATTAATTCCTTTGGAGAATATCAAAAAATCATTTAAATATACAATAGAAAATTTCATGTATGGATAAAAGATGTTATTCATAATTTCTTGAAATTCACTTGGAACATTCTTAAGTCCTTGGGGTATTACTTTCCATTCATAATGTTCAAAAGGGACTACAAAAATAGTTTTATATCTATTCTTTCAGATATTTGATAGTCTCCTGATTTCATATCAAATTTTGAGAATATATTAGCATTATTTAACCTTTTAATTAAATCGCTTTTATTAGGTAAAGGATACCTAATTCATTTTAAAACTTTATTTAACGGTTTGTAATTATTACTAATCTGGGCTCCTCTTTCTAATTCAATGCATTCATAACATAAAATCCTGAACAACTCCCAGGAGATTTGGAGGGTCTTATTAATCATTTTTCTAAATATTCTTGTATTTCTTTTTTACAATATTTTATATATTTTCCATTCATTTGTATTGATTTGGCTTTGGTTGATATATCTTTTTCTTTAAATCTTTCTTCATATGGTAAAGATATTTCATGTATTTTTCTTATGAAATGCTATTGGATTATTATCACATATCTCTTTTTCAATTTTATTTTCAAATTCTTTTATTACTTTTTGTATTTTTGGAGTTTGTATTTATTCTTCTATTCTTTTATAATGAATTTATCTATTTAATAAATTAATTTGCTTTTGTTTTTGTTCTATTAATGTTCCTTTTAATTTTTCTCCTGATATTAAAGCTTCTTGTAATAAATTCAACTCTTTCTTTCTAGGTGGTTCTAAAAATTCAAAAAGAATTGGAATTTCTGGTACTACATATGTTTCTACTCTTTTTTCCATTGTCTAGAAAGGATATAAAAGAACTATAAAGGGGGCTCCTAATATTATAGTATTCATAATATTTTTTACTAATACAAATGAGGTGGTAAAACAAATCTTGTTTTTACAAACTTTTGCGTTTAAGAGCTTATAATTTATTTTTAATCCTTCTCTGCTTTCTTGAAACTCTTGTAGTTGTCTTTTCATAATATTTAGTTGGTATTACTTCTTTTTGTATAGCATTAATATCTGCTCCTGAATCTACTAAGGCTATTAACTCAAATCTTTCCTCTTTTACAATTAAAGTGATTTTTGTCCACCATTTATGAGTGGTCATTAAGTTTAATATATTAACAAAAGGTATAGAACTTTCAGCTTTTCAATTTCTTTTATAGTTACTAATTTTGAATTTTGTACTTGTATAATTTGTTCTCCTTCTAATTTCAATAATCTGAACTCTAATGCAATATTTTGTTATTTTAGATTTAAAATTTCTTGTTTTAGTGTTTTAATTTCACTTTGTAAATCTTTTATTGTAATTGATTCTTTAGGGTTTTAAACCTATTATAAACTTCTTTTTATTTCTAGGTCTTATTTCTTCTTGATGGATTTCTTCTTTCATAATTAATTCATTCAATTGTTGTAAGAATTCATCTCTTAATAGTGAGTCTTCTAGCTTGTCTATTATTGATATTAACGTTGTTGTTTGATCTCTTGTTAAAACATTTAATGTTTTTCTTATACAAGTTTCATAATTACATAAATCTGTTGTAAACAATAATTTTCTTCTTCCTCTATCTTTGATTCTTCTGGTGAGTTTTTATCTAATTGATAGATTTCATTATCTACGGCTTCTTCCTCTTCACTAGTAATGCTTTCTTCTCCTTAATTTGGTTTCGGGTTCAGAATTAATTAATATTGCTAACAAAGTTTGTTTTAAGTCTTCATTAGTTAGTTCATTTATCTTTTGTTGTACTTTACAATTTTTTGCATAGTGTCCTAGTTTTCCACACTTCCAGCACACATTTTCTTTTTTAATTATTCTTTTATACTTTCTCTTTGTAGGAGCTGGTTTGTGTTGATAATTTTGTGAAGGTTGATAGCTTTGTTTTTTATAATATCTTTTGGGATTATAAGGTTATATGGCTTTAGTTTGTTTCCTAATTTGTTTCTTACATTGACTATTAGGGGCTCTTATAGGATCCATTTCATATTGTTGACAGAAGGTCCCTAATTCTTTTCCTGTTTAAATTTTCTTTTCTCATTTTATGTTGTAATTTTATATCAGTACAAACTTCTATTCCTGTTTCTACTATAGAGTTATGGAGTTGACCAAAAGTTAAATGCTCATAAGGGATCTGAGTACTAAAGTGGGATTGTAATTTTTGTGTTACTTTTACAACAAATAATCTTGGTAAGGTTGCTACAAATCTCTCTTTCCAAAAGGGTGTGTTTGCATCTTCTCTCATTAATACTTTGGAAATAAATACATCCTTGTACCATCTATAATCAAACATAATTGGACATCTTAAATTAATTAGTTGGATTCCTATTCTTTCTCAAAATATAATTGGATCTCCTATAAAGCTTTTAATTATTGAAAAGATTAAAGTTGTTGTTGCATCTAATACTATAGTTTCACCTTCTTGTTTTACATTATTAGGTATAGTGTTCCTATCATCTTGAGTTATGAAATTATCTCACAATCCTTTTAATTGTCCTGTAAACCCATGAGCTATAGTTTTTGCTGCATCGGCTTCAGGCATATGTCTTGACTTATAAGCTGTGGCTGCCATTGTCATTTGCTATGTAAGATCTAGTATAGCTTGTTCACTCATCCCATCTAGATTCCATTTTTCTAAATTTGTTTCGCTAAAAAATTTTTATTATCTAATTTCTTTTTTGAAACTTAAATTAATTAGAGTAGATCTTGTGTAATAATTTCTTAATCTTGGATAACTATTTCCTTTATTGCCTAATTTATTTATCTCTAGTTCTCAAATATTTATAATTTTTTTTTATATTTAAATTTTTAATTTTTTCTTTAATATTTTCTATATCTGCTTCAATTATTATATGGGGTCAAAGTAAAAGTAAAGGGGTGCGAATGCGACTATCAAAAGTGGTTCCGTGTACAATAATGCATATGCCTTTAAATAATTTAATATTTTATTTTATCAAATGAGTTCTCTTTCGCTTGGAAAATTTTGGAAAAGGCGAAGAACCAGACTGAAAGAGGGTCCATATTGTTCCATATGTTTTTCCAAAGGATGGCCCCCTTACACACTGAAGCGAGGTGGCTATCTGATCGATATGTTCTTTCCATGACACACGTTGCATTCCCATTAGCCAATGTAATTAAATAAATAAGTTCTTGTCCTTCAAATTCTGTTTTTGTTGTTTGTGTGTCCAGTGATGTTATAGGAACGCATGACACTGACGCATTACCTCGACATATTCAGCAATCCAACGTTCAAAGTTATTTATTTTTCTAAAAATATTTATAAAATATTACTTTCATGCAATCTAATGGATTTTGAGTTGGTGTCGTGACACACCGAATGTACAGCCATCATTTCTCGTGTCCCACAAAATTAAGAAGCCCTTTATGTGTGTGGACAGGTGCGAAGGCTAGCAATAGCTCGCATTTGGCGGGTTGACACACGTGGCCAAATCCGATTGTGTCCAGCACTCTTTCAATTTGTCCCCAAGTTAATATGGAGGTCTTAAAAAATATCCACACCATATTCGTAAAAGAAAATCAAAACTAGCATTTTTTTCTATTATCTTTTTTTTAAAATATTTTCATGAATATTTTTAAATTGGTTTAATTATCTTGAGTTCATAGTTTTACTTAATTTTTAATTAAATCTTTATAATTTAAAAATTTATAATCAAGTCTTTATATTATACAAAAATTTTCATCAATTCCCTATAGTTTAACAATTTATAATCAAGTTCTTATACAAAAAATTTTCAGTTAAGTCCCTATAGTTTAAAAATTTTGTGATCAAATCCTTATAATTTTCTAAAGTATATATAGGGACTTAATTGAAAATTTTTACATAATAAAATTGAAAATTTTTACATAATAAAGGGACTTGATTGAAAATTTTTGTATAATATATGAATTTGATTATAATTTTTAATGTATAGGGATTTGATTGAAAATTTTATATAATATAGGGACTTGATTATAAATTTTTAAACTATAATGACCTAATTATAAATTGAGTGAAATTATAAGTACATTCAGAGTAATTAAACCCTTTAAATTTAATTTATATCATATTTATTTAATATTATTAAAAATAATTTTAATATATTTAGGTGTAAAATAATTCTATGTTGTCATTTGATTACATTTTGTCATATTAGTAAATATAATTGATTTATATACTCATTACTTAAGAGGTCATACAAATAAAATGAATTCTCTTGATTAAGTAATGATATATCAAAATTAAAATTTTTACATAATTATCATTCAATAAATTGAAAAATGTTTAAGGATTCGTTTAACACACTGTATATGACATGATAGAATTAACTAACATAATAAAATAATAGATAATATAATCAGGTCTAGGAAGATATGATAAGACCTAATTAATTTTTAATGTATAAGGTTTATTTTTCTTATTTAATTAAATAATATTAATATTTAATATAAAAATAAATTATACACTATATACTATTAACATATATAAATAAATAATATGTGACAAGTAAAAGTATGAATTAATAATAAAAATATTTTTATTTAATATTTATTATTAAATTAAAATTTATATATTTATGATAAAAAATTAGAAAAACATTAAATTATATAAAAGATAGATGTCAGAAAAATAATATTTTCTATAAGATGTCAAATGTTCGAATATAATTTTCTCTAATAAAAAAAATATACATGTGGGAAAAAAAAGACATGTCATTGATTAAATCTCTCACGCATATATTCCCTTTTTTTATTTGGGTCAAGAAAGATATATGCCGTTTGTGCCCACCTTTTTCATGAATAATAAAAATTGAAAAGTCACACGGGACCGACCGGGCCTCTTGTCTTCGCCTCCAATTATCTAAATATGATGGTTCACGTTGGGTTGGTCCACATTGATATATTGGGTTTGGGTTGCCTCACTTGGACTTCAAATGCCACGCCGAAGGCCTAGTTCACATGTTATGCCATTGCAGTGCCATTTTACACCAAACGGACTGGACCAAAGAGTGATAATGATCAATGACGAGGTCATATATAAGCACTTGTTAAAAAAGACAATCTCAAAAAAAAAAAAAAAAATGACAAAGACAATCTGACCCGGGAGAAAAAGACTATTGGTTTTAAATAAAGGCGGATTCTCACACACAGTTGAAAGTCAATACCTATGGCGCGTTATCATTTAACCACATTTAAAAATGTGGCTAAACACTCGTTCTTCTTCTTTGCTTCCGCAACTTTCGAATCTCTTCTTCTTCTTGTTCCTTCTTCACTCTTCTTCAAGGTCACATCGCCTCATGAGCTTGGTTGCAAGATCGCCGTTCTTGATGTCACATCACCATTACCTGCACTTGTCACAAGTCCTGCACATGGCATTCGACGTCGCCTTGGCAACGGAGTGGGGAGTAAGGGAGGGCAAGTGCTTGATCCGACATTCACAGCCTGCTTGGTAGCTTGTGCGGTCTTGGGATTCCAAATCTAGATGGAGGCATCTTAGGGGAGAGGCAAAAGGAGCCGCTTCAGGAACTTACTTCTCAACGGTCCCTCCTCGAGGCCACCATCCTCACCACCTCCAGCGCTCTCAGGTGTCGCCATCGGTGCCTTCATGGGCACCTCACGCCTCCCCTTCCCCTAACGCCTCTCTCAACCCTCAAGCCATGGCCTTCCTTAAGCAAGCTCATGTTGAAAAAGTGTGTGTGGTTGTTTAGCCACAAATTTAACCATATTTTTTAAAAATGTGGTTAATTGCAACTTGTCACACTATTTACGTTTAACTACATTTACAAAATGTGGTTAAAGGCAACTAAAAACTTTTTTTTTTTTGAATTAGAAAGTCCTAATTCAGTTCAAGCTATAGTGCTTTTTTTAAGAATTTGTACGTAGAAATCTCTGATGAGTGCTGTTTTTTGCCACACTTTTATCTATTTAACCACATTTGAGAAATGTGATTAAAAACAACTTAAAGACATTGACTCTCAACTATAAGGGAGTGAACACCTTAAATAAATAACATATTTAAGCATTTACTTGAAAGTAATTTATGAAGAAATTTTTTATATTGAAATATGTAGTAAAAAATACTTATTTTTAGTATTTTCAAAAGTGTTTTTTGAGAATTTAGATATTTCAACTTATCAAAAAATACTAAAATAACTTTTTGAAAAGTAATAAATTGTTTAGTTAAATATGATAAAAAGTTGAAAAGTGTCTTTTTGACTTTCAAAATTTTGGAAAAAGTCAGAATTATTGTTATCTAATGCATAGAGTTAGAGTTCTTCAAGCCACATAGAATACCAGAAGGAGAGTGCTCAATCTTGATGATACTCCCAAAACCCTAATCTCTTATTTATCTAGAAAAAGGAAAGATCAGAAAAAAAGGACAATATGTGGCAAAGAAAAGAAGAAATTTTATAATTTAATTATGTACAATGGAGAAAAAATTTGCACTCTTTTTGGAATAGTTTAAAGTGAAAAACCTAACTAATGTAGTTAACACACTACAAGATTTATGCGAAATATCGATGAATTTCCTGAAGGATTTGAATTTTACTAACAGGCTTATTAACAAGTACGGTCATATGTTTGGTTTATCGATAGATTATTATTGACGGATATACCCGTTGGTAACTTCTTGTTTTTTTTTTTTTGGGAACTAATTACATTGCCATATGTGAACAATTCATTTAAACTATCTAATTGTTTGACATTCATTTTTTTATTTATATAATAATTTAATTATCAATTGAAATGATATGAAATAAGGAAATAATGAAATGATAATTAAATAAACAAAGTAATAAAGTAATGGAGTAAATAAACAAAGTATTAGAACAAAAATGTCGGCATCATCTGACCAATTAGAGTCGTCCCCATCATCGGGAGAGCCTCAGGAGTGGATGGGAGTGGCATCTTGGGGGTGTCTTGCAGAGGATCTCGAGGCCTTCATGTTGTTGAAGAACCTCATCACATTGGCCGTAATCTTCTTCTACATCATTCAACTGAGAGCTACTTATATGCCCCTTGAGGACATCGTGGAACATGTCCCGTAAGTGCTTAGAGGATCTAATCTTCCAAGCCCCCTTGATGCCTGCTTCATGCTCTAGGATATAAAAGGACATCCTGCATATACAAAACTCACAACATATAAATAATCATAAGCATATAGATAATATAAACATGATTTTAACATAATCGAATAAATCATGGCATTACCTTCCACTCCTGCCACCCATCTCCTTAACATTTTTTGGGATATCAATCCAAGTGAGCCAAGGTGGTTATACTTGCTCTATAAAACTTCTGAATCTAGTGGTGATTGGTCAAAGGATCAAAGTAACAATATTTTAAACATATTACACATAATCTAATTAAATTAAATGAATCAAATTAAATGCAATGACAATATTTTAAACATCACACATAATCTAAAATTAAAATATGTATTAAAATTTTTTTTAAACTTATCTGTCTTTATCATCCTGCCTAATCAGCAGTAGCCTACCATCTGGGCCAAGCAACCTCCTGTCCAAGTCTTATGTCCTGACCTACCTGAGGAAGCAAAGGTCTAATGAGATGTGGAGCTAGGAGTCAAACCAGTGGTAAGGCTAGGGCTAAGGTCACTACTATGAAAGGGATGTGATTAGGAATAAGGCAGATGTAGAGGGCCAACATACCCAAGAGTAGGCATCATCAAGAAGGGAGAAGTGCTGCTAGTAGGGACGGTGGTGGAGGTGGTAACAAGGGAAGTGGTAGAGGTGGTGGCAAGTGCAATGGTGAAGGTGGTGGTGGCTAAACCAAACTTCCTAGGTTAGCTTCTACCTCTAATAGTCAAATTGAAACAATTACGCAATGCAACAAAAGATATAATTATATATATAAAGTTAGAGTTATTTCAAAACATTGTTATACATAATATTTAACACCTTAGTTAATCTTAAAGTTGAGGACTATATTCATCATCACTTTGTTGTTGATCATGATCATCATGAAGAAGTTCATTATCTGCTACATCATCACTACTATCATTTATTTCATCTTTGTGATTCCTTATTAGGTGGTGACTTGTACATTCAATTATGTCAATTTCCCTAATAGTCAACGAAGAAGATTTTCAGGATTGTCTATATTCATTACTACCCTTAAAGGGGTGATCATCCACTTGATAAGCATTTTCAATAGTATCTTCCTCTGCTTTGATCCTACCTCTTACTTTTGCCTTGTTTACAACCCTCCAATTTGATTTACTTTTCCCAGGATAAGACATATAATAAACTTATCTAGCATTTTGGACAATAATAAATGGATCATAACTTGCATGTTTTCTGGTATAATTGATTTCAATAATTTTATAATTGTTGTGTTGTCATGTCCCAGATAGTTGCATAGGATCATATCATTCACATTTAAATACAGACATCTTTTTGTGAGTTTAGTAACATACTCAAACTTAAGGATTCCTTAACCACACCATACCAATCACTTCTTTATCTCCACTATCACTTTCAATGCAAACACTAATGTTGTCATTTTTTCTTGCACTCAATCGGTTATATGGAACTTGTACCTATTAACATAGTACATAGGCCAACTTATAGCTTTATAATACATGGGCTAACTTAAGCTTTATTTTTAGCCCAAGCTAAATTAAACAACTGGGCATAGGTTACACTATTATTTTTGTTATGCACCTACATAGATTAAGTTTCAAATATCAAATAGACTTGTGTTAAACAAAATTAACTAACAACAATGCATTAGGCTACATAATTTAATAAAATGGACTTACATATAATCTAAACCAATCTAGAAATTATTGAAGAGAATATTGACTATGAAGTTATTCAAAGTAACTATTGTTGCAAGTATCTTTTAGATAATTTTCGTGATGCATAAGATCATAATTTTTCACATAGATTGACTTGCATTCTGAATAATTGCACTTCATCACAATTTGTCAAAATATGTAAGTGTTCAGAGTTCTACTCCTTTGAAGTCAACCATTGGGACTCCCTCTTTCAGCAACATAGTTAGGTTGGTTGATGACGGACAATGCTGGTGGAATAGAGCATTCCCTTTCATCGACATTATAACCAACTTGAGTTCTCCTAAATTGTACATGTGGTTAAAAGTAAAATGAGCAAAAATTTTAAGTCTCTTTTGACATATTGATCCTTCTACTTGAGATATATTCTTCAAGGTTCTTTTAAACTTTCTTGCTTCCCTTTTAAATGCGTATATCCACCTATCCTCAAACCACACACTCGTGCTTCATATGCCAAATGCACGAGCAAGTGTTTCATTGAGTCAAAACCCAACAGGAAATATTCTCTCTAATTTGCATAGAATAAGGGGAATTTCTTTCTATGACAAGCAGATCATCAACCCTAAAAGTAGAAGAGCATAAGTCCCTGAAATATTGACTCAACTAGGTTAGGTACTTCTAGACAACATCAGGTTGAATGCAATGAAAAGTAAACACTCAATGAAGACATGACAATCATGACTTTACATTTTAACAAGTTTACCTTGTGCAACATTGACAGAGCTACCTAAGTTAGAAGCATAACCATAGACGTTCTCAACTCCTAAAGCCGACAAATAGCTTGTTTCTAAGTGGAATTCAAAGCATATTTGGCCTTTGGTTTATAAAAATGACCATCTCTTAATTCTTGTAAATGCAAATTAGGCCATGTGCAATACTCAATCAAATCATTCCTTGCCTTGTTATTATCTTTGGTTCAATCTATATCAAGGGATTCATCTAGATAGCGTTACCCTTAACCATGCTGACCCAAAAGACTGTACCTTTCACAAGGATAGTAGAATATGAGAAAATCTTTTTGGACTTCAAGCATAAGTTGTCCATTGCAACTGTGTTGGTTATGCTAGACCCTCATTAACCATTTGAAGTATATTGCAATGCGTCAAAGAAGGGCTTGGAAAGTGTTGGTGGGCTTTCGTCCTCTTTGGGGGCCCAACAACTAATAAGAAAAAAAAGGAAAAGAAAAAAAAAAAAGGAAACAAGAAAAGAAAAAAAAAAGCGCTAGTAGCGCTTGAATTAGGAAAAAATTGAAAACACGAACCGTGAGCGCGCGAGAAGAAGAAAGGGCACTGCTAGGGTTCATTATAGGTAAACGTGTCCGTTTATCATAAAAATTTAGTATTTTGTTCTGATGTTGAGTTTGATACTTTGATATAGCCTGTTAATTTTATTGGCTTCTCTGGTGGTTGTTTTGTAATACCCACATTGTGAAGTTATATGGTTGTGTTCCGCCCATTGGGTGAGTATTCTGTTGATTGTTGAGATTCCCTAGTGCTACTAGGAAGACTGATTGTATTCCCATTGATCATAGTGGAAGTTTTTTCCTGGACTAGGTCCAATGGGTTTTTTGACCTTCTATTTGGGGATTTTCCCACGTTAAAAATTGCGGTGTCTCTTGTTTTATATTTCTGCCAAATTATTATACTGCCTAGAGTATTTTTGGTTATACCTATTTAATTGCATAGGTGGGGGAAATATTTGTTGCTTCCACTATTGATAAAGGTCCATTCCTAAGATTTTCCCAATAAAGTGGTATCTAGAGCTTTGGTTATTTTTTTATAGTTTAAATAGAGGAACATCAGGGGCCAAATATGATCAAGTTGAATTCCAAAAATTACTCAATTTGGAAGACCCTCATGAAAGACATGTTATAGCAAGGATTTGTATGATCCAATTGAGGGAGATAAATATAAGCCTCCTGATAAGTCTGCCGAATGGAACAGAATGAATAGAAAAACTGTTGCTTTGATTAGCAGTGGTTGGATCTCATGCGTATCCACATGTTGACAAAGAAACTAATGCTCAGAGCATGTGGCAGAAATTGGCAGATTTATATGAGAGGAAGAATGTGCAAAATAAGTCATATTTGATTTGGAAGCTGGTAAATATGAAATATAAAGAAGGTGATTCAATGCTAGAGCATTTGAGTAGCTTCAGGAGATTGTCAATCAACTGACAACCAATGAGATTACATTGTCTAATGAGTTGCAAGCATTGTTATTGTTGAGCTCTTTGCCTAACAATTGGGAAGTTCTAATTGTGACATTGACTAACTGCTAAATGGGAAGTTGACATTGTCAATGGTTAAAGAAAGCATGTTTAATGAAGATGCCAGGAAGAAGAGAGCGGGGTTTGATTAGTGCCTCCACCCAGTCAGAAGCACTTGTTGTAGAGTCACGGGAGAAGCAGAGTAGAAGACCTCATGATACTGACAGGTCAGAGTAGCAAGTCAAGGGGTAAGTCCAAGACAAGAAAAGAATTTAATTGTTATCATTGTGGCAAGGGACACATCAAGAAGCATTGCAGGTACTTGAAAAGAGAGAAATTAAGAGAAAGAGATGAAGACAAAAATAGTAACAATGATAAAGACTCCTCCTGTTGCATATGATGATGTCCTTGTTCTACATCATGAGAGCTTCATAAATCTTGCATGTGATGATTCTAGTTGGATCATGGATTCTAGTGACTCATGTCATGTTACTCCTAGGCGTGAGTTTTCTCTACTTATACCTGGTGACTTTGGCAGAATAAGGCTAGGAGATGAAAGGATATGCAAGATTGTTGGTATGGGAGATGTGTGGCTTGAAACTAGCATGGGTTGTAGATTACAGTTGAAGAATGTTAGGCATGCGCCTGATATGCGTCTTAGCTTGATGTCAATCAAAGCATTGGACGGAGAAGGTTACTACACTACCTTTGGTAGTGGAAAATTCAAAATCACCAAAGGGTCGCTAGTTGTTACAAGAGAAGATAGTAGTTTCACTGCTCTCTCCCAAGTTGCCTGGAAAGTTGTGCAAATAGGAGGTGAATGTTGTTGATGATTCCTCTTCAGACTTGTGGCATATGCGTCTTAGCCACTTGAGTGAAAAAGGACTTGGCATTCTAGCCAAGAATCAGTCTCTTTTGGTAAAAGGTAAATCTTTAAAGACTTGCACTCATTGTTTTGTTGGAAAGCATGCTAGAGTAGCTTTTCATTATTCAGGACCTCATAGGAGACCACATGTGCTAGATTTGGTTCATCCTGATATTTGCACTATGGACACAAAAACACTAGGAGGTACATCATATTTTGTGACTTTTATTGATGACTATTCTCGGAAATTGTGGGCTTTTGTTTTGAAATCTAAAGACCAGGTGCTAGAGTTTTCAAGAGCTTCCATGCAAGTGTTGAAAGAGAAAAGGAATGAAACTGAAATGTGTCCAGAAGATAATGGTGGTGAGTACAGGGGTCCATTTGAAGACTATTGTAGAGAACATGAGATCAGGCTTGAGAAAATAGTTCCCAATACTCCTCAGCATAATGGAGTTCCAAGAGAATGAACCATACTATCAATGACGGAATCAGGTGTATGCTCTATCATGCAAAGTTGTCCAAATCCTTTTGGGGTGAAGCAATGAGAACTCAGTAGATTTGATCAACCTTTCTCCTTCAGCTCCTCTAGATGGTGATGTTCCACTGAGAGTATGGACGGGAAAGATGTTTCATATAGTCACTTGAGAGTGTTTGGTTCAGGGCCTTTGTTCATGTTCCAAGATATGAGAGGTTTAAGCTTGATGGGAAGTCCAAGCAATGTATCTTCGTTGGTTATGGTCACAAAGACTTTGGTTACAGGTTATGGGATTCCGAGTAAGAGAATAATCAGAAGCCGAGATGTGATCTTTCTTGAAGATCAAACCATTGAAGATTTTGAGAAGTCAGATAAGCCAGTGTCTCTTACCATAAGTAACAGTGATGTTGATCAGAGTCTCCTCCTAGTACTCCTGTTGATGGGGGAGATGCAGAGGTTGATGATGGGAATCCAGGTGATGAGCATGCATCTACTCTTGAGGTGCCAGTTGAGCAAGTTCCACCAGAACCACCAGTTGAACCACAATTGAGAAGATCTACAAGACCGCATGAGCCTTTTAGGAAATACCCTTCAGATAAATATGTGACTCTCATTGATAGTGGGGAGCCGAGAGCTACCAAGAAGCTATTTCTGATGAGCACAAAGACAAATGGCTGAAGGCCATGCAAGAGGAAATGAATTCTTTGCATGAAAATCACACCTTTGACTTGATGAAGTTGCCCAAGGGTAGAAAAGCACTAAAAAATAAATGAGTGTTTAAGGTGAAAATTGAGGATAATGTCTCAAGCCAAGGTACAAAGCAAGGTTGGTTGTGAAAGGTTTTGAGCAGAAGAAAGAAATTGATTTTGAAGAGATTTTCTCAGTGGTGAAGATGTCCTCTATTCGAGTTGTGCTTGTTTTAGCAGCAAGCTTGAATTTAGAGGTTGAGCAGCTTGATGTGAAGACTGCATTCCTTCATGGTGATTTGGAGGAAGAAATTTATATGGAACAACCAGAGGGTTTCAAGGTTAAGGGAAAGAGCAGCTTGTGTGCAAATTGAAGAAAAGTCTATATGGCCTCAAGCAAACACCAAGGAAATGGTACAAGAAATTTGATTCTTTCATGGTCGATCATGGGTATAGTAAGACTAATTTGGACCATTGCATATTTGTCAAGAAATTCTCTGATGGTGATTTCATAATTCTCTTGCTTTATGTGGATGACATGTTGATTGTTGGTCATGACAAGCAGAAGGTTCAGAGTCTTAAGGGTGACTTGAGCAAGTCCTTTGCTATAAAGGACTTGGATTCTACAAAGCAAATCCTTGACATGAGGATCACTCGTGATAGGAAGAATGGTAAATTGTGGTTATCTCAGTAGAAGTACATTGAGAAGGTGTTGGAGAGATTTAACATGAGTAATTCAAAGCATGTTGGTACTTCACTTGCTAGTCATTTCAAGTTGAGTTCACAACAATGCCCTACAAGTGAGAAAGAAAGAAGATATGAAGAAGGTTCCATATGCATCTAGGTTGGAGTTTGATGTACGCTATGGTATGTACTAGGCCAGATATTGCTCATGCTGTTGGTGTTGTGAGTCGGTTTCTCTCTAATCCTGGTAAGGATCATTGGCAAGCTGTGAAGTGGATTTTCAAGTATTTGCGGGGCACTTCCAAAGTTTGTTTGTGCTTTGGTAGTGGTCAGCCTGTGTTGGATGGTTACACAGATGTGGATATGGTTGGTGATCTTGATTCTAGGAAGTCTACTTGTGTACTTGATGACTTTTGCAGGGGAGCTATGTCATGGAGGTTAGACTTAGAAGTGTATTGCTTTGTTTTCCTTGAGGCTGAATATATTGCTATTATTGAAGCTTCAAAAGAACTCTTGTGGATGCAGAAATTTCTACAAGAGTTAGGCCTTGATCAAGAGAAGTTTGTGTTATTTTGTGATAGCCAAAGTACTATCCATCTCAGCAAGAACCCGACATTTCATTCCAGGTCAAAGCACATAGAGGTGCGGTATCATTGGATACGTGAAGCATGGAGATGAAGTTGCTTTCATTGGAAAAGATCCATACTGATGACAATGGTTCAGATATGATGACTAAAGCTTTGCCGACGGCGAAGTTTGTTTCTTGTAGAGAGAAGGCGGGCTTAGTGGGCAGCGCATCCCACTTAAGTCGGGAAGGGGAGATTTGTTGGTAGGCTTCCTTTCTCATTGGGGGCCCAACAACTAATAAGAAAAAAAGGAAAAGAAAAGACAAAAAAAAGGAAACAAGAAAAAAAAAAAAGTGCTACAGTAGCGCTTCAATTAGGAAAAAATTGAAAACACAAAACCGTAGACAGATGCGGAGAAGAAGAAAAAGGGCACTGCTAGGGTTCATCAGACGGTAAACGTGCTCCGTTTATCATAAAAAATTAGTATGTTGTTCCTGATGTTGAGCTTGATACTTTGATATAGCCTGTTAATTTTATTGCCTTCTCTGGTGGTTGTTTTGTGATACCCACATTGTGGAGTTATATGGTTGTGTTCCGCCCATTGGGTGAGTATTCTTTTGATTATTGAGATTCCTAGTGCTACTAGGAAGACTGATTGTATTCCCATTGATCATAGTGGAAGTTTCTTCCTGGACTAGGTCCATGGGTTTTTTGTCCTTCTATTTGGGGGTTTTCCCACGTTAAAAATTGCGGTGTCTCTTGTTTTATATTTCTGCCAAATTATTATATTGCCTAGAGTATTTTTGGTTCTACCTATTTAACTACAGGTGAGGGAAATATTTGTTGCTTCCGCGTTGATAACATGTTCATTCCTAAGATTTCCCCAATAGAAAGTATGTTGATGCAGCACAGAAATGTTGTGACTTATGCTTCTAGATACTTGAAGTCGCATGAGGCAAACTATCCCTTAAACTATCTCAGCTAGGCAGTTGTCGTGTTTGCTTTAAAAATCAAGAGACACCATCTATATAGAGTAACATTGAGGTGTTTTCTGATTATAAGAATTTCAAGTATTTCTTTGATAAAAAAAGACCTAAACATAAAGCAATGGAGATGGATGAAGTTCATTAAAGACTACGATTTTAACCTAAACTACCATCCAGAAAAAGCAAATATGGTAGCAAATACCCTTAGCAGAAAGACTTTGGGTATTTTCTTGATGATGATCAAGGAAGTAGAACTAGAGGATAACTTTCAAAACTTTAACTTGGGAATAGATAAGATGCCTAGGAGCATCCTCTTGAGCCATATCAAGATCACAAGTGAGTTTTAGAAAGAGTTACAAGAAGATTTAGAAGGTTGTAGCCACAATACAAGCTAAAAACCATAATGGATTCGTACAAGGTAAGGATAGGTTGTGGAAGTATCAAGATCGAGTGTGCGTAACTATAGTAAGGGATCTTCATCGTAGCATTCTGGATGAAGCCCATCATGGTAAAATTTTAGTTCACCTAGGAGTTACTAAGGCGTACAAAGACCTCAAGAAATATTTTGGTGGCCAAAGATGAAGGCAGATGTAGCAGAAATGGTTTCAAAGTGTTTAACTTGCCAAAAAGTGAAAATAGAACATTAGAAGCTGCCAGGTACACTGCAACCTCTGAGATTGCCGAATGGAAATGGGAAAAGTATTTCAATAGATTTTGTAACAAGATTGCCAAGGATAGCACCAGGATACGATGCTATATGGGTTATTATGGACAGATTAACTAAGTCTCTGCATTTCCTACCATTCAAAATGACTTGTCCCTCAGAGAAGTTGGCTAAACTCTACATCTAAGAGATAGTAAGACTACATGGTATTCCCTCTACCATCATTTTGGATTGAGATCCACATTTCACTTCAAGATTTTGGGAAATTTTATAAAAATATTTTGGAAGTAAAATTTGCTTAAGCACAGGTTATCATCCCTAGACTAATGGGCAAACTAACGAACCATTCAAACATTGGAAGATATGAGAGCATGTGTTCTGGAACATCATGGAAATTGGGACAGTTGTCTACCATTAATCAATTTCTCCTACAACAACAGTTATCACGCAAGGTTTAGAATGACTCTTTATGAAGCTCTATATGAAAGGAAGTGTCAATCGCTGCCCTTATGTTGGTATGAAGATCCAAAGTAAGATTTTGACTACTCAAGCTCGCAGAAAAGCTATGTCAATAAGAGGAGAAGATGATTAGAATTTCAAGAAGGAGATCATGTATTTTTTAAAGTTACTTTGATGGGATAGATAGAGCCATTAAAGTCAAGGCACTAAATCCAGTTTTATAGGTCCATTTTAGATCCTAGGTTGTGTAGGTTTAGTAGCATATCAGATAACTTTACCTCCCCACCTGTCAAATCTTCATGACATATTCCATTTTTCATAACTTCGAAATACAACCCTGATTCTAGTCATATCCTGGAACCTAAATCACTACAGCAAAAGGATGACTTGACTTTCGAGTTAATACCAACACAAATAGTAGATAGAAGCGTGAAGCAACTTCGAGGAAAATCCATCTCTCTTGTAACGGTTGCATGGGGCAAAGAAGGATAAAAGGAGTACAAGTGGGAGTTAGAGTTAAGCACGTGAGAGGATTATTTTGCACTCTTCAGGTACTAAATTTTGCCAGCAAAGTTTTCTAAGAGGGGTAGAATGTAATGACCCTTTTTTTTAGTATTGTTTATGACAAAATGATTAAATGTGAATGAACAATAGGGATTTTAAAATTTTTGACAAATATAGTTATGATCAAAACTATCTAAGGATTTTGTAAAAGAAATGAAAATTAATTAAATATTATTAAAAATTCAAAATAATAATATTTTAATTGGAGATATAGGATGAGACTCTATAAATAGTATAAGGATTTTAAATAAATATTTTTAACTTAGTAAAGCTATTTAGATGTTGATTGGGTACCAAAAGGTAATAACGGTACATTGAAATTGGTCCAATTAATGGATATTATCAAATCTTCAGATAATTTTTACTTAGAA
The DNA here is from genome assembly GCA_030441495.1 of Dalbergia oliveri. Lineage (NCBI taxonomy): Eukaryota > Viridiplantae > Streptophyta > Magnoliopsida > Fabales > Fabaceae > Dalbergia > Dalbergia oliveri. Next base: position 14,324,407 of record JAMLFY010000011.1, read on the forward strand.
CAATCAAATAAATATAGATATTTTCAACATGATACAATGCAAATTGATCTAAAAATAGTGATACTTATCCTTTTATTACTACTTACTCTACAAGTAAGTCTTATTTATAAAAATAAAAAATAAATGTCATTTTTGGTTTCCTTTCTCAGTTTCACATTCCTTTTTCCTTTCCTTCATTATCTTTAATTTCTACTTCAAGAAACTCCTTCAAACCACCAAATTCTTGAAGGCTACACTTAGATAAACACTTAATCTAATTCAACAGCACTTCTTCTACATCAAACTCAAGTCAAAACCTTATTTTTCCTCTTCAAATCTGTCCAACCAGTAGCTCATATAGGGGCTAGAAAGTGGTTTTGAGGCTTTAATTGAATAAAGAAAGGCTAGATAAAGATTTGACAAAAAGCTTGGAGGAAGGCAGGAAAAATTCTATGTATATTGCTGGTGATTGTTTTGCTATTCTTACTAATATAAACCCTTGAGATATGTTTGAAATTATGTTTGTGAAGTTTAAAATTTATTCCAAGATGCATATATATGAGCTTGATAGGTGTAAAAGATACCATAGATAAAAGTCTTGTAAATTGATTGAATTAATGTAACAGATCTAACTAAGTAAATGAAATAATGTTGGTTCATTGAAAATAATGGGATACATGGAAATTATACAAGAATATAGTTAGAAATAATTTTATAATTTCTTCCAGATTAATATTTTTGAAATATGATGATAAAGTTTCATAAAACAAGAATGAGATTTTGATCTATAGAAGAAAAAACATGGAAGTCCAAGTAAGATACTTGGTTTATTTTCCTTGAAAATTATAAGAATTTTCATGTAAGGAGTCTAAGAGTTTCTAAAGTGAGAAATTTCATAAAAGTTTAGAAGATGTTACAGAGAAATTTCATAAAAGCTTAGGAGATTTTTAGAGAAGTCTCGTTAGAAGTTAAGAGATTTTGAACAGAAAATCTCATAAGAATTTAGGATTTCAAGGAAATCTCATAACAAAGTATGAGAAATAGAACTATTAAGAAGAAACTCTCCCTCTCTCTCTCTCTCTCTCTCTCTCTCTCTCTATATATATATATATATAAGGTTGTAACGAGAGGTGTTACATCGATGTGATGAAAGTGATGTATTAAGAATAACATGCTATATGATTTGTGATCTATATAAGGTTGTAGTACAAGGAACTACATCAATTAAACTATGTTAGTGATCTATATAAGGTTGTAACATAAGGTGTTATATCATTATGATGAAAATGATGTATTGAGAATAGCATGCTATATGATTGTGATATATATAAGGTTGTAAAACAAGGTGTTACATCATTCACGATACATCATATGAGATGTATATCAGGAATCCTATGAGTTCTATTCTCAATCATAAGTTTTACTCATAAGATTATGTTAAATAAGCAAAGGAACAAACAAACCAATTATTACAAAACAACCAAAAATCAATTAACGCTTAACACTAAGTCAGATATCACTAAGTAGTAGACTAGTGTTTTTCTATTGGGAATCTTTGATTCTCATTCCTCCTGTTGTCATATTTTTACATAGATTGCGTTGATAGTGATCTTTGTGGAGATCCTCATATGGTATTGGCACTATAGTCCACACGATAAGCCAATGATGTAAAGCTTAGTCATCCATTTTATTTTTTTTTAATGAATTTTGAGTACTACCTTACCTAGACTAAATGGTTCCTATGTGAACTAGGGTAAGGGTTTGATATAGTTATGTACACTATTTATTTGACAATGCATAATACAATTATATTATTTCACTATTTTGTTACAATATATTATTTTAAATTTTGCGACACAAAAAAAGTGGTTTATGTTTTTCACAAGAGGCTCATATTTAATATCATATAACACACCTCTAAGGTCAAACAAAATTAACAAGTAACAACTACTCGCTATAAGGTTATGTGTTCTGACGTAAGCATAACCTTATGGTAAGTTAGGTGTTACAAAAACCATGTCTTGATATCTATTCACACGTTCATAGACCTCAATTATTTTATAATCATGTGCTTCCTCTCTATGGGTTGAGCCCATACCTAAGTCTATATTAGTTTGAGGTGCTTCATCTCCATGTGACACTACAGGGAAAAAGCACTTTCGTGGTGGTTATTTTTACCTTTAGTAGTGGTTCTAACCGCCATATCAACTGTCGCTAACCCATCATATTGCGGCGGTTAAAGCCAACCGCTGTATCAAGTGAAAAATGAAAATGAAAAACATTGCGGTGGTTGGTGTCTGCCACTAAAAATTCAAATTAATATGCTAAAAATAGTTGTGGCGGTTTAAGAACTATCGTGAATAAATAGGGCCTTAATAACTTGAATAATATAATGGGGTCAAGAACCACCGTAAAATAGGGAAATGAATATTTTCTTTTATAATTTCGCAGTTTAAACTACCGCTAATGAATAATATAACATTTCTTTCCCCTTTATATTTTGTATTCTTTCTCATAAATCTAATCACAATAGCTTTGTTTCTATTACAAATACTTTCAAACATCCACAAAATTTCAAACATAAAGTAAATATTAAAATTACAATTACTCATTACTTATAATATAATAGAAAGTGTCTCAAAATAGATAATATATCATAATGTCTAATGTTTCAAACATTTAAACTTCTTACAAAATTATAGACAATCAAGAATATGCTAATTGTTGGACGGTCCCTTATTTGCTGGCTCATGGCTAGCAGAATAGGAGGGTCTTGCTGACCTTGGTGATTCTAAGTCTTCAACCTAAAATTGAAGAAAAAATAACACAACATAATCTTGTAAAATGAAACTGAAAGAACTAGAAAGAACACGTAAGAAATAATACTTTTCTTAATTGTGGAATATTACAATTTTTGTTTATGACAAGACCAAACAATCTACTAGGCTCTAGAATATATTGAGATTTTTTATGTAGCTAAGAAAAGTATGCAGACATGTTATCACTGTGAGTAATATATCACAATGGAAAAGTACATCTAGGATTTGTTGACACGGTAATGTTCCTTGTCAAAGCATGTTCTGTTTCATTTATGACACTTTCCTTTCCTCCTTTTACATTTCCTGCCTATTTCAAACCAAAGTAGCATTTAGAGAAATATTGGAAAAGTACTTTGTTTTTCTCATGTTTAACATTTCCTGACATATCTATAGGTAGAAAACATAGAAGATAGCTTTGGTATATCTAATCAAAGCCAAAACCTCTTGCTGCATATCTCTTCATAAACAATGAGCAGCTAAAAAAGGATTATGTGGAGAGATATCTTCTGGAGGGATAATTGTCAATGACATTATCCTACATGTAGTTATTCTCTTCCTAAATTAACTTTTTTGTATCCTATTTCTTTGTAAATCCATTGGTCTCTAATAGTGGTCCATCAATTGACAAAAAAGGAAAAATTATGTTCTATTTGTTTAACTTGCTTGATTTGCATTCATACAATGATCCAATTTTGCTAAATAGAATTGAGAAAAGCCAATGATTTTCTTATTCTAGGACAAATAATCCCCTATTTTCATCAAGCCTAAAAACTCATGCAGGTATTAGAACTTTGTGATAGATAATGGAATATATCAATATATGAATCTAATTTTGACATGTTATTCAAATGCATTTTTGGAATACTAGGTTTTAGATGATCAAGGCATTGTTGTTTTCAAAGCAAAACTCTATGGATCTTTATATGCTCAAAGCTTTATGACCTAAATTTTATATGGGCAACACTGAAACAATGAAAAACCAATGCACAAATTCTTCATGTGAATCTAAACCTTAAAAAATTTAAGCTATGTAACATGCACCAAACTATTCATATCTATATATTTATTTATCTATGTATTGGCTCTTTTAATATGGTAAGATATGGTGATGCACAATGACATAATCAAGTCTTAACCCATTAACTGATATCATGTACCACAATGTTGGTGCAGGTAGCAACTTAGGGTTTGCCTTTTGGAGGAGTTGAAGAGAAGAGAGTAGAATGGATAGTTACCACAAAAAATGTTCTTTTGATAGTTTTAGCCATAAGAAATCAGTCCTCTATATAAATTTTGAGGTTCATCCTTAAGATACCTTCCATATACACCTTAGAAATGAAAATTGTTGAAGGCCCTTATCTTTTTTAATGTTTTAGGTAGATTACAACTTTTAAAACTGGTAGAATATTCAAGAGCAAGGAAACTAATTTGAGGGGTTATCTAAAAATCCAATAGGTCCATGACCATTTTAAGTCAGGTCCATCTAGTTTCAAAAGCAATTAAAGTGTGAGGAAATCTAAACTGGGTTGTTTCAAGATCTTTTAGGAAAGGTAATTTAATTAAACAAAATCAATCTTATCCATCTTTAACATGCTATAAATAATCTCAGGATTGAATCAAATAAAAACAAATGAAACTCCTGAATCTCAAAAACTCAAAAAGAAAGCACAAGCAAAGAACCTAACCATGACCAAAATCCTAGTTAGACCACCTTAGCCAAATAAATCTATAGCTTACATATGTTATAATTAACAATAATAATGATCCTGAAAGGGGACTAGTAATATACTCGAGTAAATAAGGTGATGAATATGTAACCACTCCAGCAAAACCAAAAGGCAAAACCATAGCATGTGTGTGATATGCATGTTCTCAAAGAAGATAGCATACCATGTAGTAATAGCTAATTAAAGTATAAGTAAAAAGGTCATATCATAGGGTAAATTGATTTAGCAACCTTGTTCTTTCAAATGGTAGGAATTAGATGGCACTGCACCATCCAAGTAGTGTGTCATAAAGTAGCTCAATGGGGCTTGAAGCATTGAAACTACTACTTTATTCTTTTTCAACTCTACTTCCATTTGTTGAATTTTAGCCAAATCTGAACCATGACTGCATGAAGACATCCCTTCACAATGGCTCCTAGCATAATTGAATACCTGGTGGGAGATCCAATCCCATGCCTCGAACATGACAAGTGCTCTTTACCAAATAACTTACTAAAGGCATTGTCGTGTGAAGAATGTTAGGAAGAAGCCATTTCCCTCTCAAGGATAGCTAATTGCTCCTACATATACAAATTGATCATTGTTAGTATTTGCGCACTATATATATGTTAGAATTGATAACTTTACAATATAAAGTAGAAAAAGATATAAAAGATAACATTTCTTACACTTTTTTCTTTAGCCTCATCATTAAGATAAGATCCATCCTTCTTTTTGTGGCTAATCGGGTACATTTGACTCCTAGTGTAGGTCCACTTATCTATAACTTCCTATAGTATTTTGTAAGGTTGGTAACAAGTCCAAATCTCTTAGTATTAAAAACCAATAAAGATCACTCAATGTTAATTACATACTAGCTCATGTTGTTTCCTAGTCATTGACTTAGACTTGAGGGTATGAGGAACCATTTGTTTTTGTCATTGGTGGCATTTTTGTCACATATCGCCTGGAGCATTATAAAAAAGAAAGCATGTTGACAATAGGCAAAATAAGTGCTACTAAGCATTTTAACATATATTCAATTACAGAGTTTTATCCTTCATTCGATAGTCTATAAAAGATGTCCAATGGTCCAATGAGATTCCTTCTGGACATGACTGAAGGTTTTGACTCCTACTCTTATCAAAATCATAGTACTTGTTGAACAATTTACACCGATCATCTTTCTATTTCTTGCCAAGGTTTTTGAGTATGTATTCCTTATGCTTCCCATCATTAACATCAAATTTTTTCTTCAAAGAAAGAAAGAAAAAAAGGAACAAATATTAATAATACCAAGCAATAAATGCAAAATGAATTTATCAAAGTGATTGTATTGCGAACCTGAATGGGTTCTTTGTAGACATTATCCTTGTAGGTATCTGGAACTAGTGGCCATCTCTCATAACAAATAGGAAAGTTTATAAAATTTGCAGCAACTGCTCCTAAAATGGATCCTAAAAGATCACTTGATTGTCTAATTGGTTGATTTGACTTATTCCATTTGACCATCACCTTGGTCCAGGTTCTAGCACCCAAACATCTCCAAGCTTTAATTTTCTTTTTTGCACAACTTTGTTTCTATCTAACATGTAAAAATAAACCAAAATATTTGATTAAAAAAAAACATTTCCACACACCATAAATAAGAACAAATAAATCACATACTAATCACATCAATAGACCAATATTTAGATGCCTTTGTTACACATTCATTTGGTGGGAGATTTTGGGCTTAAGGCTCATGGATGGAGGAGATTTAGCTGAGAGGATGTATTTGCATGGCCTACTTGCAAAGAGAATCTTCCAATTTCAACTAAAAGCTCACTATGAAGTTCACCATGTGATACATTTATACTTGCACCCAAAGACTTAAGTAAAACAGGTGCAATTTTAGCCTTAGAAGAAGAATACCTCTTTCTTTTGTGCATGTTTACTATCTATAAAGGGAAAAAGAAAAAAGAGCATATCAGTATTTCAATGCAAAAATAAATAAACATTATCATACTTAAAAGGGATAAATTATCACTATTCTACATATGATAGATATAAATTAGTTAATAGCATATTGACAATATTTGTAAAAAAGAGATACTTTACCCTTATTTATTATAACACCATGTCTTGATTATCATCATTAATATTTTCATTAATGAGTGAATTTAGATGGTCGTCATCTATACTATTTCGTGCTAATTGTATATGAACATTATCTGGAAACAGTTCTTCTTTTATTATCATAGATAATATCTTCATCTTCTTCACACATGTCATACTCGTCTCTTGGACTTATATGAACTGGTAGGCTCCAGCCTTTTTCTTTCTCATCATCAACATAAAAAAACCATGTGAGCTTTAGAAACCTTTATATATGACTCATCATCTTCATATTCACCCGTATGTATCAATCTACCATAGTTAATGGTAGTGAATCCCAACTTGTCTTTTTTCATGCCCCTTGGATTAGTGGTATTAGCCCATTCACATTTAAACAATAGAATATTGAATGAGCCATTATAGTTAAGTTCAATAATGTCTACTAACTTTCCATAATAAGGCACCTCTCCAAGTCTTATTTGGGAATCGCTCCTGCTTGAGTAACTTCTTGTTCCAAATGTACCAAAAGCTCCACTATTTTGAGTTTTTAATCCTCTTCACGTGCACAAGTTTGAAACTTGAATCCATTGACATTATATGCAGAGAACCTTCTTGCTTGGTTGATAAGACCTTTGGTGAAACTAAGAAACACACCTCTTTGATAGTTTTCAAGATTAACGAGATTGTTGGCAATCTAAAAAAGCATGTCAAGTGTTAATCACAAATTTTAGAATGTAGGTGCAATATATGAAGCTATGATTTTACGCACCCGATGATAGAACCAATGAACAAACTCTCTATGAATTTTCTTGTCTATCTCTAACATATTTCTTGTATGACTCGTTAGTCTCCTACATATAATATTTGCAAATTCCCTATATAGATTTAGAAATATTAGACATAAGAATGAAATGTGTTTTAACTATCGATAGTAGAAGCTTATGAATTACTCACTGGAGATAAGGGTCAACTATAGGACAGTTGATTAATACATGTCTATAAGCTTGCAAATTCTCTGTAGTTGTTAAATTGAAATATGATGAACCACCAACTGGCTTTCCTACTTGCAAAAACAATTCAGCTACCCATGAATTAGGTTGAACACAATTGGCCTCATCATCGACACGATTAGGACGATTGCACCTTGTCTTAATGTTATCTAAGTACCTTGAACAAAATGTTAGAACTTCTTCCACTAGGTAACCTTCTACTATAGAGCCTCCTGGTTGAGACTTGTTACACACATAAGACTTCAAATGTCCTAAATATCTATTGCATCACAATGAGTGAAAGTTATAAATTATGAAAGGTATGATTTCACATTTTTCACCTCTCTATAGGATACATTAATCGATAATGGAGGGCCTCCAAGCTTAGCCTCTTTAACAAGGTGAACCACCAAGTGAACCATAATTGTGAAGAATGAAAGGGGAAATAACATTTCCATCTGGCATAAAAATAGGACAATTTGATCTTGCAATTTGTCTAAAGATGTAGCACTTAAAGCCTTGCTACATAATTGTCTAAAGAATGAATACAACTCTCCAGACACCTCATCTGGCAATGCTACCCGCATGGCCAAAGGTAGCAATTTCTCCATAAGTACATGGCAATCAAGGCTTTTCAACATCCCATTCAACTTAAGATTGTCCAAATCAATACATCTTGAAATGTTGCTTGAATAACCATCAAGCACAATGATGTTTTTCAAAGTTGTCAAGAATAACTTCTTGCCTGAATTAGTAAGTGTAAAGATAGCCAGAAGATACTTTCCACTTTCATTTGGCCAAAGATTGTGTTTGATACCCATTGCTTGAAGGTCTCTTTGAGCATTGGCATGATCCTTTGACTTTGTACTATCATTTAGCAAGGTGTAAATAACATTGTCACACACATTCTTCTCAATATGCATAACATCAATATTGTGACGCAACAAATTACACTGCCAATATGGAAGCTAAAAAATAATACTTTTCTTTTTCCATTGTTGAGTACTTTCAACACCTTCGCTAGAATGCAATCTTTTTCCTTTTTCTTCTGTTTTACCCTTCACCTGAATGTGACATTAATATTCTTAACTTGTGAAAGAATTTCAGCACCAGATAATGTTTTTGGTGCACACCTTGTCTCTTGCTCTCCATTGAATCAAACCTATTTAATCTAAACCTATGCCTCTGATCAAGAAAATGACGATGACCCATAAAACAAAATTTTTTACTATGAATGAGACGACAAGGGATAGTATCAAAACTGCAAGATGGACAAGCTAGTCTCGCATATGTGTTCCACCTAGAAAGAGTCCCCAAACCAGGAAAATCACTAATCGTCCACATCAAAGCTGCGTGCAACCTGAACATTTCTCGTGCACAAGCATCATATGCATCAACACTATCATACCATAACTTTTTTAACTCTTTGATGAAAGGCTACAGATAGACATCTATATCATTTCCTAGAATTTTTTTGCCAGGAATTATCATTGAAATGATGAATGATGTTTGCTTCATACACACCCATGCAGGGGTGTTGTATGGAATAAGAATGACGGGCCAAATACTATACTTGCACTTAATGTTCCAAATGGATTAAAATTGTCAGTAGCTAATCCAAGGCGGACATTTCATAGGTCGGACACAAACAAAGGATTTGTTGAATCAAACTTTTTCCAAGCTTCAGAGTCTCTTGGATTCCTCATCAAGCCATCCTTGTTACTTTCTACAGCATGCCACTTCATATCCTCTAAGTCTTTGAAGATAAAAACAATATTTTTAATCTTAGTTTTAGAGAAAAGTAACGAAGGACTTTTGCAAGCAACTTTTTCTTATTGCTACCACCAATATTGGATGCCTTAGCCTGACCATCTTTTGAACTTGCTTTCCATCTAAACTTGTTACAAACTTTGCATGTCACCCTATTCTTGTCCTCATCCCTATACAACATGCAATTATTTGGACATGCAGGTATCTTATTATAGTTCAAACCAAGCTTGGTGATAGTCTTCTTTGCCTCGTAGAACGAACTTGGAATCTTTGCATGTTCAAACGCGTCATTCAATAGTTCTAGTATCATCGTCATTGACTTGTCACTCATCTTGCATAGGCATTTGATGTGATACAACTTCAGCATGAAAGATAGTTTTGAATACCTTGTATACCCTTCGTATAATGGTTGTTCTCATTCTCTAACTAATTCATAGAACTCTTTTGCTTCAAGCCCTTCTTGACTTGCATGTGGCATCGTTTATTCACCTTCGATGACTTCTTCATTTGTAGTCAAAGGTACTTTATTCATATGATTCCCATCAACTCCAAAAGCTTCATTGATCATGTTTCAAATCTGATCTACCTCAACCAGGGTCTTCTACTTCATGTAAAACACTAGTACTTGATACATTGCTAGTTTCACCTGAAACTCCCATGATAAAACCAGAATGTATATCCTTTTGGAAACTATTTATAGATCAAGTGCTCATACACCGTGTCCCTTGTTGTCCATTTTTTAAATGCGCATGAAGAACAAGGGCATATTTTTCATCATTAACTAAGCTATGCACAAAGCCAAATTCAAGGAATCTTGAAACCCCTTGTTCATACTCAAGAGAATTTCGTGGTTTTGTGATCTATGACTTGTCCATATCTAGTCTTTGCTCTAGATTTAAAATAAAACGCAACATTTAAGAACTCTCATAACATAGACATTAAGCCATATGTATATATTACAACAATAAATGTTAATTGTTCATAAGTAAACATGCCCATACTTTTAGTCTACTCATTCCTATTTGGTAATTTTTTTTCTTATGCTTACTAATGATCAAACAATTAGAACCTATTAAGAAATAGAGAAAGAAAGAAAATCATAGGATGAATCTGTGTTTCAACTACACAACGGAGATAGTATATATAGATGTTGTGCAATAAATACACCATAATTACAAATGTATAATTTCCCTAATTACAAATATAATACTCCTAATTATAGATATTTACAGATTCTAACACTCCCCCTCAAGCTAGAGCATATAGATCATATGCACCTAGCTTGTTACATAAGTAACTTATTCTAGGACTTCTTAATGACTTGGTGAGAATATTTGCTAATTGGTCATTTGAATTAACGAAGCTCGTGGTGATGTCTCCAGATATAATCTTCTCTCTGATGAAATGACAATCAACTTCAATGGGTTTCATCCTCTAATGAAAACTGGATTTGAGGCAATGTGTAAAGCGCTTGATTGTCACAAACAAGTGCCATGTGCTTGGTTTTCCCAAATTGAAGTTCTTTGAGGAGTTGCTTGAGCCAGATAAGCTCACATGTGGTTGAGGCCATGGCACGGTACTTTGCCTCAGCACTAGACCGTGCAACTACAGTTTGCTTCTTACTCTTCCAGGAGATGAGATTACCTCCATAAGTACAGACCCGGAGGTGGAATACCTATCAGAAGGGATCTTACCCAATCTGCATCAGAATACCCAACTATCTCAGTATGCCCCTTATCTTCATAAATAAGGCCCTTCCCTGGGTTCCTTTGACATACTTCAGAACGTATGACAACATCCAGTGAGCTTCACATGGTGAGTTTAGGAATTGACTAACCACACTTACCGTGAAAGAAATGTTTGGATGTGTAACTGTGAGATAGTTCAATTTCCCAACCAATCTTCTACATCTCCCAGGTTCAGATAGTGGCTCCCCCTGATTTGGCAAGAGCTTGACATTAGGATCCATAGAAGTATAAACAAGTTTTGCAGCAAGTAAACCTATTTCCTCTAGAATGTCAATAGCATATTTTCTTTGAGAGAAAACTATGCCATCTTTGGACTGTGCTACTTCAATGCTTAGGAAGTATCTGAGTTTGCCAAGATCTTTGGTCTGGAAGTGATTCCATAGGTGCTGTTTGATTTGTGCTATGCTATGAGTGCCACTCCTTGTAATGACAATGTCATCAACATAAACAACTAGGTAGGTGTGCAACCTCTCTGAGTATGACGGTAAAACACAGAATGGTCAACCTCACTCTGAGTCATACCAACTGAACCACGTGGAGAACCTTCCAAACCAAGCCCGAGGAGATTGCTTAAGACTATACAGTGATTTTTGGAGACGACAAACAGACCAGAAGACTCCCCCTGAGCAACAAACCCAGGAGGTTGCTCTATATAAACATTTTCTTCAAGATCACTATGGAGGAAAAGATTCTTGATATCCAACTGATGAAGAGGCCAATGACACATAGGCTATAGAGAGAAATAGACAAATAGAAGCCATCTTGGCAATAGGGGAGAAAATATCACCATAATCCAAACCAAATATTTGAGTGTACCCTTTGTAACAAGACGGGCCTTAAGATGATCAATTTAGCCATCAGGCCCCACCTTAACCGTAAAAAACCATCGATAACCAACTCCAGATTTATTCAGAGGGAGAGACCCAGTTCCAGGTACCACTATCTTGAAGTGCACACATCTCATCAATCATAGCTTGTATCCACCTAGGATGGGAGAAGGCCTCACCTAAGTCTTAGGAATAGACACAGAAGATAAAGAAGACAGACAAGCATAATGCAAAGAAGAGAGACGGTGGTAACTCAAAGCAGCATAGTGAAAAGATAGGTTACGAGTGGAACGAATACTTTTATGAATGGCAATGGGAAGATTAAGTGCAATAGGCAGGACTAAAGGTGACGGAGGATCGGGAGGTGAGGAGAGTCCACATTAGCCAAGACAGGCTCATAGGAAGGAGAGGAGTAGGCGGTGGCCTGGGTAGGTGCAATTGGTGGTTGAGGTGGGACAGGATCAGCTAGTTGATGGATTCGATGATGGTAAACCTAAAAAGGCGAGGCATAGGTATAGGGATAAAGGGTGGCAAAGACATAAGAAGCACGGGAAGCGGGAGTTCCTCAAAAGCAGGGGAGGCAAGATGGTTAGATGGCTCAAAGAAGAAAATAGTGTCAAAAAAGGTAACATCCACGGAGACAAGGTAACGACGTAGAGTAGGAGAAAAATATCGAAAACCCTTTTAAGGAGTGTAACCAAGAAAAACATGTTTAAGTGAATGTGCAGAAAGTTTGTCAAGACCAGGAGTTAAATTGTGGACAAAACAAGTGGACCCAAAAACGTGTAGGGAGGGAATGCAAGGGGTCATGGGGAAATAAGATGAAGTAGGAAACTTGATAACCCAAAACGAGAAGGGCATACGATTAATTAAATAACATGCAGTTAAAACAGCATCCCCCAAAAATGAAAAGGGACATAGTTGTGAAAAAAAGAGTACGTGTTGTTTCAATGAGATGACAGTTCTTGCGCTCAGCAACCCAATTTGTTGAGGTGTATAAGCACAGGACGTTTGGTGAAGAATGCCATAAGAAGCTAAAAAATGATGAAAATCATGAGACAAATATTCTTTTGCATTATCACTACGTAAAGTGTGAATAGTAACACCAAAATGAGTTTTTATTTCTTGATAAAATTTGGTAAAAACAAAAAACAACTAGACCTATGTTTAAGTAAAAATAACCAAGCATAACGAGAATAGTCATCAATAAATATAACAAATAACGAAATCCTAAATTAGACATCATGCAACTAGGACTCCAAATATCTGAATGAACTAAAGTAAAGGGAGACACAGCTCTACTAACACTATCAGGAAAATGACTCTGCGTGTGTTTCCCAAGTTAAGAAGATTCACAAGGCAAACTGGATAGTTTAGACAGGCTAGGCACCATGCACTTCAAGTTGACAAGGTTGGGATGACCTAACTGGGCATAGAGGGTGAGAGAATTGGTGGTGAGGGAGCAAACACTTGACTTGGGAGGGGGCGAAGCGTACGGAAAAGTCACGGTGATGAAAAGGGCTGTGGGAGGTGGCCACCGAAAAAGTCACGGGAAGGGAAGGAAAAATATGGAGCCAGTAACTAGAAGGAGGACACGGTGGAAAAAAAATTTCATCGGACGATAGTGGGTTCCCCTAATAACACGATTCAGGTTTCTCTCACTTAGGCTCTGGATACCATGTTGAGAACGAGAAAAAGAGAAAATCATAGGATGAGTCATGTGTTTCAACTACACAATGGAGAGAGTATATATAGATGCTTGCAAAAAATACACCATAATTATACTCCTAATTATAGATATTTAGAGATTCTTAGAGAACCTACCTTCCAAAAAAAAAAAGCAGAACTTACTAAAAAGACAACATTCAATTCCTTAAATAAATGAAATTGAGTTTTGGTAGTAATCGAAAAAAGAGATAACTTCTTTTGCTTTTAGCATACAATATGACTTCTTTTTGGTTTTTTTTTTTTTTTTTGTTCTTTGGTACAAATGACATATCACTTCTATACATGGACTGATTGGCTTGAAAATTTTATAGCAAAATGTAAGAAACTTTTTACACATAATGCATATATAAATATATAATACTTAGAATACACACACATATACACATATATAATACTCCTAAAATATCAAAGTTAACTTTTATACAAATCTATTATACACAATGTGGCACCATTTAGATAATTTCAGAATTAAAATATAGTAGTGTTTCTATAAGGATATTTAAAATTGATTTCCTGAATGAATTCTTTTTGCAAAAACTTTTAGTTAGTTAATCTTGTGAATGGCAGTTGTTAAGTTTTATCACTGTGTTTGTTCTCAAATTTTTCTTCTTAGTTAGTGCTTCTTATCGACTTTATGACATTGTTATATATAGTAAAGTTAACTATATAATGCAAAGGAGTCTAACTCTTGCAGAGAGACCAACATAAGTTCCCCTGATAACTATAGCCTTACTCTCCTACCAGTAGAGGTTTTAGTGTACAATTCACATAAGATACTTGTAGCTTATTTGATATATACCTATTCAATAAACCTTTAATAACTTTTTCCAATTTGTTAATAAATTAAAGGAGCTAATGTCTATAGCTTCAAACTTGAGATTAAATCTTGCCATAAAATGTAGTTTGCCCTTTAGCCTAATTCTAGATGTGAATGGATAACAAGATGACCACTAGTCTAAAGACTAACCCCAAATATACCTAAGAGCATTAAAATTAAACTGATCCATATAGGGCACCTTCATCCCAATTGCCACACTCCAAGGAAGGGAATTTAGGTCCACAGCCCACTTATCATCAAAATTGCTCCACTTCCACCATATATAGCTTCTAACTTATGTTCTTCTTACACTAATCAAAATTTCAGCCCAAAATTCAAGCCACACGCTGTATAATGAAATCAATATTAAAAAAGATAGAGAGAATTACATTTAAAAAGGCAACCTCAAACCTTTATAACTATACAACTTTTCTTCAAGAAGAAGAAGAAGCAAAAACAAAAAACATTGAAGTGTTGAAAGTTTTTTATATACTTTAACAACATATTATAAGAAATGAAAACTAAGACTTACCCTCTTCCTATGTAGTTAATTCTACAAATCAGCCATGTGAAATTACATATTAAATTTGAAGATTGAAATTGATATATTGAGATTGAGATTTAAGATATGAAATATATATAAAATATTTTTAGTTTATATAGTAATTATTAGAAATCATTTTTTGAAAATCAAGAGAAAGAAAAATATTTAAGAATTAAATTAAAATGAAAAAATATAATTAATGGAGGGGTTGAAATTAGTGGGTGGGAAAATTAAAATTTGTGAAATTAAAACATAGCATTTTCCCCTCCATACACACACATATATTGATTGATTAATTTGAATTGGAGACATGATTTTCTAATGTTGCAAAAGACTTATATGATTTAATGATTAAGAATCATTTGACTGACATGAAACAAATAATTTAATATTTAATGTGCATATTTATAAATTACTGATCGATATGACAATTAATAGAAATAAGTTAAGATTTTAATTAAAATACTTTAAATCTTTCGTTTCAATTTGATCTTAATCAAAACAAAATTTGACTGAAATAGTATTAATTTCATTAAACCAAAATGAATCATTTAAATCAAAATCAACTTGATTCCACTTAATCAATTTTAATTTTGTTTTAGTTCATTTGTTTAAAATCATAATCAATTCTTTACTAGTATATTATTGCATTTCTTTTATTTGTTAATCTTCAAAAGTAATTATGTTATGATACCACAATCTCCAATAGAAATGCAATAATATATTAGCAAAATATGGAGATGGGGTTTGAACCCTTAACCTTAACTTGAAAAAGAAGTGCACAAACCAATTGGACGACCAAATTGTATGCATTGTATTACACATAAATCAATTATAACTTATGAATATTTTATTGAATTTTATGCAATTAATATCCTTTCCAAAAGTCTAAGCTATATTTATAAAAATAAGTCGTAGCAAAATCTGTAAAAGAATTTGCAACTAAATTTGTAGGAAAAGAATTCGCAAGAAGTCTCCAATGGGTCCACTCTACGGCAAACTCCGAGATAATTTCACAAGTGTAGGATTTGTAGGAATATGTGCAGCAAAAATTTGTAACTAAATTCACATGAAATATTCACAAGAAAAATCTGAGAAACCCAAATCTGCAATGTAATTTTGTAGATAAATTGCAGGAAAAATATTCAATAGAAAATTCAAAACACTAACCCGCAACTAAGTTCGCATGAAGAATTTGCAAAAAAAATGGCAGCAACCAAAATCCACAACAAAATTCGTAGCTAGATTTTGCAAATAATTTTGAAGTAAACAAATTCATAGAAAAATTCAGCAATGAACTGCAACAAAATTCAGAGCAATTTGACACAAGAAAAGTCATAGCAAACAAAATCCGTAGTAACATTCGCAGCAAAATATTGCAACCAACTTTGTAAGAACAAAATTCAGGTTAGTTCATAAAAAAAATTTCAGCAAAAATCCAGAGCTAATTTCACAGGAAATAATGCATAGGAAAATCCCATGTGAAAGTAATTTTTCACAACAAAATCTGTAGTAAAATCTACAACAAAATTTGTAGATATAGTTTGCTTCGAATTTAGTTGGGAAAATGATTTTGAATGAACATATTGACTTTTGGCAAAATTACCTGTGAAAACATTTCCTGTGAAAAAAACCATAGCAAACATTCACATGTAATGTAATACCCTAATAATTAACCCAATACACCTAGGATCTGATTAATTGCTAGAGTTTACTCTTTGCTTCAGTTCCTTAATCATGCTTTGAAAATACTTAGTGAAATTACGAGCCATTTTTAAAAAAACATAACTGAAAATGTGAGCCGCGCATAACGTGAACGATAATCGAGATAAAGTAGAAAACGAATAGACATATCATGAAGAACACATCATATTGGCTCCATCATATGACATCCATAATTACATATCACATAGATATTTTGCCTACCAACAGAATAAGACTAGGTGAAGACAATCTAACAAAACATAAATAATATATGGATGGAAGGAAATCCATTAATGGCACCTAGTAATAACACTCTAGGGATAGGGATAGATATCTGAAATATACGAGTGAAACTAAGGATCAAGTTCAGCTACCAGGTGAAGGCCTCAATGTGATTCACGAACGCTTCCTTCTATTTCTGAAGACGAGATGGAAAGAAAAATAGAGGGAGTGAAAAACTTATAAAAAGAATCTCATAGGGTACTCACCTCATGATGCATTGTGTCATCATCATCGTCCCCAGGAACCTTGAGTTTCATTATGAAATAGTGAGCATGCTAAGATTGATTTATTAAGTTCGAAAATATACTTTATCGAGGTTCGTCGTTTTAATTATGCGTCTTATAATGCATCATAAACTTAGCATGTCATGTTTATAATGAACTTTTCCTTTCACATATAATAACATAGTTATGCATAAGACCACATCATATTCCTCATCATCATATCATAAATACTATGCATAGAAGAACATCATATTTCTCATCATCATCTCATAAATACTATGCATAGAAGAACATCATAATCACATAATACGTTACTTAATTCCTTAGGTGACTTAAAGTTACTTTCATCATCATTTTCCTGGGCCACCCTATACTCCACCCTTTTGGGAGTAATCTAGGTTATGAGCTCATACCTTACTAGTCGTCACTAGCATATACTTACCCCTTTTGATAAGTTAAAATCAACTCTACCCTTTTGAGAGACAGGCTAGGGGACAAGAATCACCTTTTCACCACCTATAGTCTGATGGGTCCAAAGGAGCATTTTCTCATAAGTTTAAGTCACCATTAAATCTTTGTATGTTATATCATAATACAATTCTTCATTCATAATCATCATAACATTTTCTTATTTATAGTCTTATGCAAATAATATATACCAACTGTAATCATGCATCTGGAGATTCCAGGAAAGAGAGGTGGGTCACAAATGGACACGCTTAAATACCAAGTCTTTCCTAGCCAGAACCTTTCCAAATTACACTTTTAGTACACTTTCTTCAGGTAACAAGGGTAATTTTTAAATAACAAAGAATATTTCTTTATTTCATGCATAAGTATTCTCATTGTTTGCAATATCAACTATAACATGCAAGCCATGAAATCATTTAATATTATCAAATACTTAATAAGCATCAAATCTCTACATAGACTTATCATTTAAAACATCAAGGAGGCATCATCATCAATTCTTCCAAAAGCTGTCTCAACAACTGAAACTCTAGAATTGGGCAACCTCAATTATTGAACTAATTAATTATGCATCTAAGGGATTCATTACCATCATTACCATTAATTGTAAGCCTTAGGAACATTATTAGACTATATGGGGCAGCATAGGCAGTAAGTCATTCTTAAGGTTTTATGGTGTGCTAGAAGTTGTGTTTTTAACCATTTCTCATTACCGTCTTTCCCTATGATGCCAAAATTAATTACTAACCCAATTATGAATCATTCTCCCTTATCTAAACACAATAAAATCTGGTTCTTAAGGCCACTAAAGGTTCTGAGATTGCATAAATTTCATTATCTAGAGTTCTAGAAATCTTGCTTTACGTTGTTTTATATAGCTAGTTTCTCTTCTAACTTGTATATAATTATTCCCTCATCAATAAACATAATAATCACAACTTTACACATATTAAATCATCATCATACATTGGTAATAAACTCATATTAGTGGCTGAATCATGAACCTATCATAATCACATTTTAAGTGTACATGGAGTACTAGTTTCTTGTAAAGTCTTTGCAAGGCCTCAAATTTCTTTTAGAAACTAATTCTTTTTGCTAAACTTGAAAGAATCTTCATGATTAAAATTCTCACTTAAGATAAAAGGAGCAAGTCTTGATCTTAAGAGATTTATGTGATATCTTAGAATCATAAACATGCTATGCAACCTCATTTTAATCTTATCTTTATAAGGTGATAACTTGGAATTGTAAACATGATGCAAGAAACTAGCGCGTAGTCCGCACTGGAAGTAGAGGGAGAAGAGAATCTTAATAAAAGAAAAATAAGAAACCGGCGGTAGCGTTGGACTGTGAAGGTGAAGGGAGAATTCTTATTAAGCTCCAACTCAAGACTTCTTAAAGAATAAATTCTTTGACTCCAATAATCTTAAGGAAATATGCATCGTTAGGATACTACCATTTTCCAACTTTGCTTGTGATACTTGGGCAAGTCTTTGAGCTCTAGGATCTTTAGGTGATGACATAAAATAAACATGCCATGCATTGATTCTTTTAGCCATTATAAAATAAAGTGAGAGCATAAAATAAATATGAGATGCAACTTCTTTATTATCTTTGAAGATTAAGTGACAACTTGAAACATAAACATGAAATGCAAATTTGGAAATTTAAACATGAATATGCAAGTTCATTTATTTATTCTTAAGAATTTAGTGATGACATAGAAAGTAAACATGGTTATGCAAGGCATAAACTTAAACATGGATGCAAGTTCATTTTATTCTTTACTAGAGCTCCTCCAAGACTTTTAGGAACATATAATATCAACCCATATATATCTTAGCAAGACAAAGTGTGTATCTTTCAAGTTCTAAACTCAAGATCTTTATTTTTACATCATAAAAACATCATTCTTTAAAGTTTTGCATCAAGTGGAATTTTCAAGCTTTAGAGGCCTAACTTGTGATGGATTTACAACCAACACTCAAGGTCCTCATCATCAAGCTATCATCATATCCCCACATAGGCCTTATGGCCAAAATTTTTAAAGAAAAAGAAAGAAGAAAACCAATTAGAAAAGCTAGAGAAAGTTCATGAAATCATCATTTTGAACCAAGAACAACCCTTAGCAAAACATGGAAATAAGCTTAAAGACAACTCCCTACTAATTTGGTTTGAAGCAAAGGAAGAGAACTTGGTTTCTTTGAGTGAAATGAAACAAAATCTCTTTGAAAAGTTGAAGAAAGAATTTCGGCCAAGGGGAAGGAAGAAAGAAAGTTTTTGAGCTTTGGAAAAACTTGAAATTGTGCAATTATGAGCAAGGCTTCTAAGACTCCTTAAGCATGCCTATTTATAGAGATTTTGGAGCTCATGAATGGACAAATGGAGGAGGCATGGGTGGCTGATTTTGAGGGGGAACAAAGGGAGGAAATTCATATTTTTGTTTAAGGCATGTTTTATGCCATGTTTTAGGGAATTTTTTGTTTTTTTCTTTACATGAAGCTTTGTGCCAAATTTGCCAATAATCTAATGCATGGAGGCCATATAATTTCGTGCATTACAGCCCAAGGAGGAGGAAATTTATGTGTTCCATGTATTATTTAGGTGTAGGTAAGGTATTCTTGCAAATTAGAGAATTTGCAATTAAGGGCTTAGGTGAATTAGTAAGCAACTTGGGTGTTTTTAAGCAATTTTAGGTTCTAATCAATTTAAATAAATAATTTTGACTTTAGATTAAGAATTAGAATTTAATAAGCTTTAATTTGAGCCTAATATTGCTTAGGTTTCGTTAGACGAATCAAAAATCTCAAAATTTGTAAAATTGCACAAAGACAGGGCAAAACGGTCATTTTACTTAAAAATTGCCCGAGACCACCCGAGCTTAACCAATGGTTAATCATGGCTTAAAAACACCTTTTAAAACATTTTAGTGAGGTTCGGGTTCAGTCCACGCAATAAGGGTTAAAATAGCCGCAGGGCGTTTTGGTCATTTCGCGCATCGAAACTCAAAATTGATATTCTTCTCCTCTATTAACACACATAACACAAACAATCCCCTATTATCCTCAGAACATCCCCTTGAGGACGGGGCCCACAATCCTCATTTTCTGAGTAAAATAACCTTAGGGGCATTTTGGTTATTTTACACGTACAGAAAATCGGGTTTGCAATACTTGCACGAATTGCTCCTAACTTCTTTTCTAACGTTATATTCCTTTATTAAGGATTGTTTGGTCTCAAATTTTATATAATATTTACCTACGGTAATTCGTTAATTCCTAATGACAGTAAAAATTACAGTAAAAATTGGGGCATTACATTACTCCCCTCCTTAAAAAGAATTTCGCCCTCGAAATCGTTACCTAAGAATAGTTCGGGTCCTGTGCTTGCATGTCTAATTCCAGCTCCCATGTGAATTCTTCAGTTTCACTTCGTCCCCATGCTACTTTGACCAGGGTCCAAGCCTTATTTCTTAATTGCTTAACTCCTCGGTCAATGATTCTCGTGGGTGGTAAGTTAAACGTTAAGTCATTTTAATTGCACATGTTCTGGCTTTAGTACATGACTTGGGTCAGAATGATATTTTCTTAACTGGGAGACATGGAAAACATCATGAAGGTTGGACAGACTCGGGGAAGGGCTATACGGTAAGCTCCAGACTCGACTTTATTAAGGATTTCAAATGGGCCAAGAAATTTGGGCTCAATTTCTTTACTTTTATTTCTCGGCCTATGCCTGGTTGGGGTGATCCTTAGGAACACATGGTCCCCTTCTTGAAAATCTAGTGACTTTCGCCGCTTATCGCATAGTTTTTCTGCGACTTTGAGTAGTAAGAATTTTATCCCTAATCTTCTTGATTTGTTCCGTTGTTTCCCTCACAATATCAGGTTCAGAACTTCTGCTCTCAGGTTCATACCAACATAAGGGAGATTGACATTTCCGTCCATAGAGGGCCTCGTATGGTGCCATACCGATACTTGCATGATAACTGTTGTTATATGCAAACTCAATAATGGCATAAACTTATCCCAACTTCCCCTTTGATCCAAAACACATGCCCTTAACATATCCTCCAAGGTTTGGATAGTTCTTTCAGATTGACCGTCCGTTTGGGGGTGATAAGCCGTGTCAGACACAGCTTTGAACCAAACGCCTTCTGAAAAGCTCCCCAAAATCGTGACGTGAATCGGATCCCGATCCGAGATTATCGTCGACGTATTCCATGTAATCTTACTATCTCCTGAATATATAATGTGCTAACCTATCCAAGGAATAAGTCACCTTAATAGGTAAAAAGTGGGCTGATTTAGTCAACCGATCTACAATTACCCATATGGCGTCATGATTTGCTTGGGTCCTCGGAGTCCAGTTACAAAGTCCATGGAGACACTATCCTACTTCCATTCGGGGATTGACAAAGGTTGCAACATTCTGGAAGGTTTTTGGTGTTCAATCTTCACCTTTTGACACACCAAGCACTTACTCACCCATGTGCACATATCCTTCTTCAATCCTGGCCACCAAAACATCTTCTTCAAATCTTGATATATCTTGGTTGCACAGGATAAAGGGTAAAATGGCTCTTATGGGCTTCCTCCAAAATATCCTTTCGAGGTCACCACTAGCAGGTACACATATATGACCTTCAAACCTCCACAAACTATCATTCCCTTGGGTAAAACCTTTCAACTTATCAGCTCTCCCGCTTCTAAGGTCTCTTGAAATTCCATATCTTTCCTTTGGGCTTGAGCAATTCTTTCCTTGAATTCACTTGTCACACTAAGATGGCAAGCTCTTATGCCCTTAGCGGTCAAGGTCATCCCTAGGTTTAGGTGTCTAAACTCAATTAACTCAACCTCCTTCACCATCAAACGGGATACTTGTAAGGATTTCCTACTTAGGCATCGGCTACAACGTTAGCTTTGCCTGGATGATAGTTTAACCCGAAATCATAATCTTTTAAGAACTTCATCCACCTTCTTTGCCTCATGTTTAGCTCTTTTTGATCAAAGAGATATTTCAAACTCTTGTGATCAAAGAACACCTCAAACTTAACGCCATATAAATGGTGTCTCCAAATCTTAGAGCAAACACGACGGCGGCTAATTCAAGGTCATAGGTAGGGTAATTTGCCTCATGTGGCTTGAGTTGCCTCGACGCATAGGCCACCACTTGCCTATCTTGCATCAGGACACAACCCAAACCCTTCCTTGAAGCATCACAGTATACTTCGAAAGGCACATTGGGTCGGGTAATACCAAAACGGGGTTGAGGTTAGCTTGTGTTTTAGCTCTTGAAAGCTCTTTTCACACTCAGGGTCCAAAAGGGGTGTTCTTCCTAGTCAGCTTGGTCAGAGGTAGGGAAATCTGGAAAATCCCTTGATAAACCAACGGTAATAACGGCTAAACCCAAAAAGCTCCTTACCTCATTCCAGTGGTTGGTCTCTCCAGTTCACGACGTTTCGACCTTACTAGGATCTCCAGCAATTCCTCTCTTAGACACTACATGCCCTAAAAATTTCACCTCATCCAACCAGAATTCACACTTAGAAAGCTTGGCATATAGTTTCTTTTCCTTCAGGATTTCCAGGACTATGGTTAGGTGGCATTCATGCTCCTCGTGGGTCTTAGAGTAGATGAGAATATCATCTATAAAGACAACCACGAACTGATCTAAATAGGGTCTAAAGATCATATTCATGTAATCCATAAAAATTGCTGGAGCATTGGTTAATCCAAAGGACATTACTCCAAACTCAAAATGGTCGTATCAAGTGCGAAAGGCCATTTTTGGTATATCTTCATCTCTTACTCTAATCTGGTGGTAACCTGACCTTAAATCAATATTAGAAAACACGACTGCACCTTTAGCTGATCCATCAAGTCATCTATCCTAGGCAAAGGGTATTTGTTCTTCACTGTCACTTTATTCAATTGCCTATAATCAACACACATCCTCATACTCCTATCCTTTTTCTTCACAAACAACACAGGGGCTCCCCAAGGTGATGCACTAGGCCTAACAAACTTTTTCTCCAATAAATCTTCCAATTGAGCTTTTAACTCGGTCAACTCTAATGGGGACATCCTATGGGGCTATGGATATGGGTCCACAGAAGCAATTCTATGGAAAACTCTATCTCTCTCTTGGGGGAAACTCTGGTATCTCATCTGGAAATACTTCGGGATAATTCCTTACTATCGGTATCTCATCAATACTTTGCTCAAAGTCTACATTACTAGTGGCTAAGAAAATATAACCTTTAGTCTTACCCTTACCAGTCCATTTCCACAATAGTTATGTACAGGCTTATGGGTTTCTTAGGTTCAATGGAACAGGAAGAAAGGTAATGGTTTTCTCATAGCAATTTAACAGTACACGGTTGGCCTCAAGCCAATCCATGCCAAGAATTACATCTAAACCTCGCATAGGTAAGCAAATAAGATCTAAAACAAAGGATCTATTTTCTATAACAAAATTACAATCTAGACAACATCTACAAGTCCTAATAGGTTTTCCAGGGTAGAAACAACAAGGTCAAAAGGAAGTTCAGTCACATGTAAGATAAGGCTTTTAACACATGAGTGGGAGATAAAAGAATGGGAAGCGCCAGAATCATATAGTACAATTAAGTTTTTACCATGCATGTTACACTTACCTTCCACGAGATTCCGTGACTTCATCGTTTCTTCAGGATTAACGTAAAGACTCTTCCTTGGTATTGTGGCTTGGGGTTGGGGGTTGGCGGGTTTCTCTGCATTCTCTAGAGTAGTGGCCTGGCTTTCCACAGATAACATACATTTGTTCCAGCTCGACATGGCATGCTCCCATGATTCTTGCCGCACTTGGGACAATCCATGGATGGTGGGGGTCGTGGAGGTGCTGCTGGAATCCTTTGTGGTGCTTTCCCTTTATTGTTGTTATTATTGTTGCGATTGTTGTTGGGGTTGTTGTTGTAGCGGTTGTTGTTATAGCGGTTGTTGTTGTTGTTAGGCCTTCCTTGTTGAAAGTTCCTTTGTGGCCCTTGTGGTCTAGATTGAGATGGGAATGAAGGTCGTTCTTACTGTTGACCTTGAGGTGTCAGCTTCTTGGTGATATTATCGGACTTCGAGGTACTTAGCTTTCTCTACCCTTCTTCAATGATGCGACATTTGTTAACTAGAGTAGAGAAATCCCTAATCTCCAAATGCGCAACTGCCACATTGAGCTCTACCTTTAAACCTTACGCGTATTTGATGCATTTCCAATATTCGTTGGGTTACCTTGATACATCCTTGAGAACTTGATAAGCTCTTCAAATCTGCAGTGTCCTGGGCTACATTCATGCTTCCTTGAACAAGTTGCATGAACTCAATGTCCTTGGCATTTCTACGGATTCTGGAAAATACTTCTCATAAAATGGGCCTTGAATAGCTCCCAATCAATGTCCACGCGGTTGCCTCTAGGAGTCTTTGGGCACCAGTCCACCAAAAACCGGCATCACCTTCAAGCATATGGGTAGCGAAGGTGACCTTCTGCTCTCTGAGCATGGGACTACAGCAAAGACCTTCTCAATATTCTGAATCCATTCATCTGCAACATTTGGATTGAGGGTCCCCTTGAATCCTGGTGGGTTCCCTCGAAACTCCCCAAAACGAGCGTGTTCGAGGATCTCATGGCCTTGATTCGCATTAGCTTGACGATCTTGATCCATTCGATCCATCATCATTCTCATTGTCCTTGCCACATCGAGTGCTTCGAGGTCGTTGTTTGGTTATTCTACCGCGTTCCTAGTTCTGTCGACGAGCCATTGGTCCCTATACACACAAAACGGCAACACTGAGGTGATCAGGCTCAACATTCCATGCAAAGTGAGCAAGTTACCATGGCACGTGCAACATACAACAGTCATGCATCTCTAATCCTCAAGCTCATCCTAATGATAAACATATACACATGACATTTCTAACGTAGTATGTTTTAGAAGCATAGCCAGTCCAATCCTCAGGCTAGATGAGAACCAAACTACTCTGATACCAAAATGTAACACCCTAATAATTAACCCAATACATCTAGGCAGGTCTGATTAATTACTAGACTTTACTCTTTGCTTCAGTTCTTAATCATGCTTTGAAAATACTTAGTGAAATTACGAGCCATTTTTTTTAAAAAACATAATTGACAACGTGAGCCGCGCATAACGTGAACGATAATTGAGATAAAACAAATAGACATATCATGAAGAACACATCATATTGGCTCCATCATATGACATCCATAATTACATATCACATAGATATTTTGCCTACCAACAGAATAAGACTAGGTGTAGGCAATCTAACAAAACATAAATAATATATGGATGGAAGGACATCCATTAATGGCACCTAGTAATAACACTCCAGGATAGGGATAGATATCTGAAATATACGAGTGAAACTAAGGATCAAGTTCAGCTACCAGGTGAAGGCCTCAATGTGATTCACGAACGCTTCCTTCTATTTCTGAAGACGAGATGGAAAGAAAAATAGAGGGAGTGAGAAACTTATAAAAAGAATCTCAGTAGGGTACTCACCTCATGATGCATTGTGTCATCATCATCGTCCCCAGGAACCTCGAGTTTCATTATGAAATAGTGAGCATGCTAAGATTGATTTATTAAGTTCGAAAATATACTTTATCGAGGTTCGTCGGTTTTAATTATGCGTCTTATAATGCATCATAAACTTAGCATGTCATGTTTATAATAAACTTTTCCTTTCACATATAATAACATAGTTATTCATAAGACCACATCATATTCCTCATCATAATATCATAAATACTATGCATAGATGAACATCATATTTCTCATCATCATGTCATAAATACTATGCATAGAAGAACATCATAATCACATAATACGTTACTTAATTCCTTAGGTGACTTAAAGTTACTTTCATCATCATTTTCCTGGGCCACCCTATACTCCACCCTTTTGGGAGCAATCTAGGTTATGAGCTCATACCTTACTAGTCGTCACTAGCATATACTTATCCCTTTTAATAAGTTAAAATCCCGACTCTACCCTTTTGAGAGAACAGGCTAGGGGCAAGAATCACCTTTTCACCACCTATAGTCTGATGGGTCCAAAGGATCATTTTCTCATAAGTTTAAGTCACCATTAAATCTTTGTATGTTATATCATAATACAATTCTTCATTCATAATCATCATAACATTTTCTCATTTATAGTCTTATGCCGAAATAATATATACCAACTGTAATCATGCATCTGGAGATTCCAAGAAAGAGAGGTGGGTCACAAATGGACACGCTTAAATACCAAGTCTTTCCTAGCCAGAATCTTTCCAAATTACACTTTTAAGGAGTACACTTTCTTCCAGTAACAAGGATAATTTTTAAATAACAAAGAATATTTCTTTATTTCATGCGTAAGTATTCTCATTGTTTGCAATAGCAACTATAACATGCAAGCCATGAAATCATTTAATATTATCAAATATTTAATAAGCATCAAATCTCTACATAGACTTATCATTTAAAACATCAAGGAGGCATCATCATCAATTCTTAAAAGCTGTCTCAACAGAAACTCTAGAATCGGGCAACCTCAATTATTGAACTAATTAATTATGCATCTAAGGGATTCATTACCATCATTACCATTAATTATAAGCCTTAGGAACATTATTAGACTATATGGGGCAGCATAGGCAGTAAGTTATTCTTAAGGTTTTACGTGTGCTAGAAGTTGCGTTTTTAACCATTTCTCGTTACCATCTTTCCCTATGATGCCAAAATTAATTACTAACCCAATTATGAATTATTCTCCCTTATCTAAACACAATAAAATCTGGTTCTTAAGGCCACTAAAGGTTCTGGACAAATTACATAAATTTCATTATCTAGAGTTCTAGAAATCTTGCTTTACAGTTGTTTTATATAGCTAGTTTCTCTTCTAACTTGCATATAATTGTTCCCTCATCAATAAACATAATAATCACAACTTTACACATATTAAATCATCATCATACATTGGTAATAAACTCAGATTAGTGGCTGAATCATGAACCTATCATAATGACATTTTAAGTGTACATGGAGTACTAGTTTCTTGTAAAGTCTTTGCGAGGCCTCAAATTTCTTTTAGAAACTAATTCTTTTTGCTAAACTTGAAAGAATCTTCATGATTAAAATTCTCACTTAAGATAAAAGGAGCAAGTCTTGATCTTAAGAGATTTATGTGATATCTTAGAATCATAAACATGCTATGCAACCTCATTTTAATCTTATCTTTATAAGGTGATAACTTGGAATTGTAAACATGATGCAAGAAACTGAAGGCGTAGTGCTGGACAAGTAGAGGGAGAAGTGAATCTTAATAAAAGAAAAATAAGAAACCGGAGCGCGTAGTCCGCACTGGACCGGTGAAGGGAGAAGAGAATTCTTATTAAGCTCCAACTCAAGACTTCTTAAAGAATAAATTCTTTGACTCCAATAATCTTAAGGAAATATGCATCGTTAGGATACTACCATTTTCCAACTTTGCTTGTGATACTTGGGCAAGTCTTTGAGCTCTAGGATCTTTAGGCGATGACATAAAATAAACATGTCATGCATTGATTCTTTTAGCCATTATAAAATAAAGTGAGAGCATAAAATAAATATGAGATGCATCCTCTTTATTATCTTTGAAGATTAAGTGACAACTTGAAACATAAACATGAAATGCAAATTTGGAAATTTAAACATGAATATGCAAGTTCATTTATTTATTCTTAAGAATTTAGTGATGACATAGAAAGTAAACATGGTTATGCAAGGCATAAACTTAAACATGGATGCAAGTTCATTTTATTCTTTACTAGAGCTCCTCCAAGACTTTTAGGAACATATAATATCAACCCAATATATATATCTTAGCAAGACAAAGTGAAAAATGCATCTTTCAAGTTCTAAACTCAAGATCTTTATTTTTACATCATAAAAACATCATTCTTTAAAGTTTTGCATCAAGTGGAATTTTCAAGCTTTAGAGGCCTAACTTGTGATGGATTTACAACCAACACTCAAGGTCCTCATCATCAAGCTATCATCATATCCCCATATAGGCCTTATGGCCGAAATTTTTAAAGAAAAAGAAAGAAGAAAACCAATTAGAAAAGCTAGAGAAAGTTCATGAAATCATCATTTTGAACCAAGAACAACCCTTAGCAAAACATGGAAATAAGCTTAAAAACAACTCCCTACCTAATTTGGTTTGAAGCAAAGGAAGAGAACTTGGTTTCTTTGAGTGAAATGAAACAAAATCTCCTTGAAAAGTTGAAGAAAGAATTTCGGCTAAGGGGAAGGAAGAAAGAAAGTTTTTGAGCTTTGGAAAAACTTGAAATTGTGCAATTATGAGCAAGGCTTCTAAGACTCCTTAAGCATGCCTATTTATAGAGATTTTGGAGCTCATGAATGGACAAATGGAGGAGGCATGGGTGGCTGATTTTGAGGGGGAACAAAGGGAGGAAATTCATATTTTTGTTTAAGGCATGTTTTATGCCATGTTTTAGGGAATTTTTTGTTTTTTTCTTTACATGAAGCTTTGTGCCAAATTTGCCAAGTAATCTAATGCATGGAGGCCATATAATTTCGTGCATTACAGCCTAAGGAGGAGGAAATTTATGTGTTCCATGTATTATTTAGGTGTAGGTAAGGTATTCTTGCAAATTAGAGAATTTGCAATTAAGGGCTTAGGTGAATTAGTAAGCAACTTGGGTGTTTTTAAGCAATTTCAGGTTCTAATCAATTTAAATAAATAATTTTGACTTTAGATTAAGAATTACAATTTAATAAGATTTAATTTGAGCCTAATATTGCTTATGTTTCGTTAGCAAATCAAAAATCTCAAAATTTGTAAAATTACACAAAGACAGGGGCAAAACGGTCATTTTACTTAAAAATTCCCTGAGACCCCCGAGCTTAACCAATGGTTAATCATGGCTTAAAAACACCTTTTAAAACATTTTAGTGAGGCTCGGGCTAAGGCACGCAATCGGGGTTAAAACGGCCGCATGGGCGTTTTGATCATTTCACGCGTCGAAACTCAAAATTGAGATTCTTCTCCTCTATTAACACACATAACACACACAATCCCCTATTATCCTCAGAACATCCCCTTGAGGATGGCTGGGGCCCACGATCCTCATTTTCTGAGTAAAATAACCTTAGGGGCATTTTGGTCATTTTACACGTACAGAAATTGGGTTTGCAATACTTGCACGAATTGCTCCTAACTTCTCTTCTAACGTTATATTCCTTTATTAAGGATTGTTTGGTCTCAAATTTTATATAATATTTACCTACGGTAATTCGGTAATTCCTAATGACAGGTAAAAATTAAGTAAAAATTGGGCGTTACATGTAAAATTTTCTTGCCTTGTGGAGGGAAAGTTACTTGCAGATATTGCTACGGATTTTAGAATCCATAGCAAAATAACTCATTTTGTCAGCATAGGAAATTCACAGCAAAATTTGCAGGTATTACCCAGATAAAATTCGCAAGAAAATGTTATGTATTTTATATATTTTTAACAATGACAAGAACTTAATCTCCCCTACTTCGCATAGTTTCAGCACTACATAGCATTTACACTTTCTCATACTTTTAGTACTGCAAAATATTTACTCTTTCACATATTTTTCTATCTTGATTACAATCATGTACCTTTACATGCTTTTAAATTTCACATACATGCCTTTAAATTTCATATGCGTTTAATTTCATAAGTTTTGACTTTCACATGATTTTAACTATTACATGCGTTTACTTTCACAAATTTTACTTTCACATGTTTTTAAATTTCAAATGCATTAGGTTGCACAAATTTACTTTCACATGTGTTCAATTTCACAAGTTTTTACTTTCACATGCTCTTAAATTTCAATGCATTTATTTTCACAAATTTTACTTTCACATGCATTTAATTTCACAAATTTTACTTTCACATGCCTTTAAATTTCGCATGTGTTTTCTTTCACAAATTTTACTTTCACATGCTTTTAAATTTTACATGTGTTTACTTCCACAAATTTTACTATCACTTGCATTTCCTTTCACAACTTTTATTTTCACATGTGTTTACTTTTACTTTCATATGTGTTTAATTTCGCATGTCTTTAATTTCACATGCTTTTAAGATTTACATGCATATACTTTTACAATTTTACTTTTACATGTCTTTAAATTTCACATGTCTTTAGGTCCCACATGCATTTAGCTTTCACTTGCAACCTAACATCAGCATTGTGCACTCATCATCAACACCATTATCATGCATCCAACATCGCCATCATGCACTCACATCATATTATCATCCATCGTTATCTGTAATCATCAGCTCTTCTCATCATAATTGTCTTCATTTTTTCAACAATCATCACATTGTCACCTTTCAATAGCATCATCAAGTCATTTGTTTTCATCGTCATGTCATTTGTCCCTCGCATGATTTGTTTTTCTACTTCCATTTTTATAATTTTTCTTAGTTAGACAAAATATATGTTCATATCTTCACTTGTTACATACAAAGAAAATACCAAAAACTACAATTTTTTATACTTTCTAGTAAAAACTAAGTAAAGAGTACCAACTATGAACACTATATTTTGCCCCTTTTTTATATGAGAAAAATAAAGAATAAATAACTAAAACAAAATAACAAAAAAAATATTTTCCTTTTAAAATTGATTTTTTTTGTAGTTAGCATCAAATCTTTTTTCAATTAGTTCAATCAATTTTTTGTTCAATGTCAGTGAAAATCTCAACCAAATCTTTTTCAATCAAAATCTCAATCAAATCTAAATCAAATCATTTTTTTAAATTTCAATTATCAACTCTCAATCAATTTGTTTCAAATCATTCTCCAATCAGTTACACAAAAATTTTATAAATTGGCAGTCAATCACAAATATAGAAAGGAGGACAAATACACAGATAGTGGCCCAATCTCATCATAGTGGCACCATCATCACATAACCCTATCACTCAGGCTAAAGCCACCACCTGATTAGTACTCATAACCACCACACACCATCGTCCTCGCTCAAATTACAATCGAACCCTTTTGAAACCATTTCAGCATCTTCACCTTCATCCAAATTACACCACATCCACTGCCATTTCTCTTTCACAAAACCTCACTATCACTATCATCATCACCAAAGCCTTCATCACAAAACCAAACAACCCCCACAATACCATCAACCTCCAAACCTTTCATTGACATCTGAATTTATGTTGTAGGTTTTGATAATGCCAAAAATCGAATGACAAAAAGGGTGGAAGCACAAGAGATCATAAAATTTTGTGAAGATGAACGAGACAAATGATCAAGTCATGGTTAGAAAAGTTAGGACTTAGATCACTTTGTCAAAAGGTTTTTATTTAGTAAGTTTATTTGGCCAATTTTAAGTTAATCAAGTTTTAATCTAAAGAAAATTTGATTTGAAAGAATTTAATCATTTTTTTATTGAAGAATTTGTTTTGATTGGTGAAAATATAAGTATGATTTGAAAGGATATGTTTAAAAATGTTTTTAGAATGAAAAAGTGTGTTAAACAGTTAAGTTTTCAATTTCTGGAATCATTATAATCGATTACCACATAAAGTAATTGATTACCAAGTTGTTCATATGCCCAGATTTGAAATTTCACAGCATGTAATCGATTACACACAGAATGTAATCGATTACCAGGGACTTGACCGTTGCCAATTGAAGATGGAGAAACTTAGAAAGAAACCTTTGAAAGACAAGAAAGGAAAGAAAGCATACATAACATGGGAGGAGAATGATGTGGACTTATCAAGTGACTCTGAAAATGAAGTTGAAAATCTAAGTCTCATGGCTAAAGATTGTGAAAGTGATGAAGAGGTAATGTCCTCTAACCTTGAATTATCTCCTTCGTTTGATGAACTTAAGATGCATTTAATAATTTGCATAAAGAATCTATTAAACTTGCAAAATTGGTTTCATCATCCAAGAGAGTCATTTTAACCTTAGAAAAAGAAATTTCAAAATTGAACAAAGAGTTGGAGGAACTCAAACTTGAAAATGAGACTTTAGGATTAATTGATGCAAACTCATCATATACAAAATGCTTAGTGTATGAAAATGCTATTAAATCTTACTCATGCTCATCATGTAACAAGTTTGAAAAATAAATAGATGATTTGAAAAACACTCTTGCAAAGTTTACCTTTGGGAAAAATAATTTAGATATTTTATTAGGTAAACAAAGATGTGTTTTTGATAAGGCCGGATTAGGATACAATCCAAAGGGCCAACAAAAGTTTTATAAAAACTTCTTTGTATCTTCTAAAATGACTAGTTCTCCATTCCTAACATGTTTCTATTATGGTAAGAAAGGTCATAGTACATCAACATGTTATATTAGAAAGAATGGACACATTGTAGGAAAAATTATGTGGGTTCCAAAGGGCATATTGCCCAACTTTAACACTCAAGGACCTAAGAAAATTTGGGTACCTAAATCAAAATTATGAAATCGTGATCTACGAACGTTTGAAGATGGGTTGGTATATTGATAGTGGTTGCTCTAAGCACATGACGAGAGATGCATCAAAGTTTACACACATTACTCCCAAGAAAAGTGGACATGTAACATATGTAGAAACAATAAAGGGAAAATTCCTGGAGTTGACAAAGTCGGTAAAGATCCCTCTACCTCTATAGAAAATGTTTTACTTGTTGATGGTCTTAAACATAGTCTATTAAGTGTTAGTCAATTATGTGATAAAGGATATTGGGTATTATTTGATTCACTTTATTGCTTTATTGAAAGTAAAAAGGGTAGACAAGTAAAGTTTATAGGACATAGAATAAACAATGTGTATATGATAAACCTAAAAAATATTCCTTCAAATCATACACAATGTCTCATGAGTAAAGAAGATAATTCATAGTTATGGCATAGAAGAATTGCATACATTCACATGGATCACTTAAATAAGTTGGTTTCAAAAGATTTAGTAATTGGTCTACCAAAACTCAAATTTGAGAAAGATAAACTCTGTGATGCATGTTAAAAGGGAAAACAAGTAAGGGTTTCTTTTAAATCTAAAAATGTCATCTCAACAACTAGATCTTTACAACTTTTGCACATAGATCTTTTTGGTCTATCAAGAACTATGAGTTTTGGAGGAAATTACTATGCACTAGTGATTGTGGATGATTATTCTAGGTATACATGGACTTTATAGTGATGTATTTCGAGCATTCAAAAAGCTTGCAAAAGTTATTCAAAATGAGAAAAGTCTTAACATTGCATCCATAAGAAGTGATCATGGTGGGGAATTTAAAAATATATCTTTTGAAAATTTTTGTGATGAAAATGGAACTGAGCATAACTTTTCTCCAAGAACTCCACAACAAAATGGAGTTGTTGAGAGAAAAAATTGGTCTTTAGAAGAAATGACAAAAACTATGCTCAATGACTCAAATCTCCTAAATATTTCTAGGCGGATGCAGTAAATATTGCTTGTTACGTTATGAATAGAGCCTTGATAAGGCCAATTTTAAAGAAAACCCCTATGAAATATACAAAGAAAGAAAACCCAATATTTCTCACTTTCATATCTTTGGATTTAAATGTTTTGTCTTGAACAATGGTAAGGATAACTTAGGCAAATTTGATGCTAAATCTGATGAAGGAATATTTCTTGGTTACTCTTTGCATAGTAAAGCATTTAGAATTTATAATAAAAGAACTATGACTATAGAAGAGTCTATTCATGTTACTTTTGATGAAACTAACCTCCCTAGGCTGAGAAAGGAAATTATTGATGATTTTGTAGATACTTTTTAAAATACTCATATTCAAGGAAAAAAGTTAGAGCCCAAGGAAGAGGAAATCAAGAAGGAGACTCCATTTCAAGAGGAATCAAAGACAAGTGATCTTCCAAAGGAGTGGAAAGTTTCAAAGAATCATCCTCTTGACAATATTATAGGTGATATATCAAAAGGGGTAACAACTCGAAACTCTCTTAAAGATGCATGTAATCATATGACATTTGTTTCTCAAATTGAACCTAAGACCATTCATGAAGCCATTATTGATGAACATTGGATTATTGCTATGCAAGATGAATTAAATCAATTTGAAAGAAACCAAGTTTGGGAACTAGTTCCTAGACCCAATGATCATCCAATTATTGGGACTAAATGGGTTTTTAGGCACAAATTAGATGAGAATAGTGTCATAGTAAGAAACAAAATAGTATGGCATTATCTCCTGAAGCAAAATATGTTGCAGTAGGAAGTTGTTGGGCTCACATCCTTTGGATGAAACAATTTTCAGACTATGGCTTAGTACTTGACCATATTCCTATAAGATATGATAACACAAGTGCAATTAATTTATCTAAAAATCCCATTTTGCACTCTAGAACTAAGCATATTGAAATCAGACATCATTTCTTAAGAGATCATGTGCAAAAAGGTGATTGTGTTTTAGAATTTGTGGAAACGGATAAACAACTAGCAGATATATTCACAAAACCCTTGCCCAAGGAAAGTTTCTTCTATATAAGAAGAGAACTAGGAATAATTGATTTCTCAAGTATATAATTATTCATTATTCCTGGTATTTGTATGTTTGTTTGACCATTTGTTTGTGTTGTATGATATTTTTTTGATATCATGTGATTTTGTTTATTGCTATATATTCTCTTTGTTTAAATGTTAGTTTTTCTTACTTCGTTATTTTGTATTATTTATTGGATTTTTTATTTTGATTGATTTTATTTGCGTCAATTGTTTTGTGTTGTTTGTTTATTTGTAAAAAAAAAAAAGGTTTGTAATCGATTACAGTGGGTCAGTAATCGATTACCAGGCGTACAACATTGAGTCCCTTTCTAGGCTCAATGTAATCGATTACACGTGTGTAATCGATTACCAGGGGCATTTTAAGTTAACCAGCTTATCTTCTCCTCCATTCAAAGAACACACCCTCTCTCTCCTCTCCAACGTCTCTCTCTCTTTCTAACTTCTCTCTTCAATTTCTCTTCCGTTTCTCAACCAAATTCACTCAAACTACTTTCAAATCTTTCATTTCTTCATTCTCTACAAATCCCACTGAATATTTTTTTTCAAAAATCATTCCACATGGCTGAATCATCAAGGGCGGAAGAGGAAGAAGGCCGCCACCACCATCACTGCAGCACCCGCGACCGCGGAGACGGCCACGCCTCTGCTCCTCGTCGTTCGGCCTAAGGCCACCGTCGCACCACCACCAGAAGCCCTATTCAGCCAAGCCCAAAACCTCTCTTCCTCTTCAAGGATTTCAGAGTTCTTCTCTAATGTGAGTCAACAAGAGAGGTATTTTGAATCTTTCTAATCTAAAGACATCATAGATCCTAAATACTTAGATAAGGAGTTCTTTGAGACTGAAAATTTTGATTGCTATCAAGTGTTCTAAAATTATGACTTGTTGGAGTTCATGACTATAAGAAAAAGGCACTTTCCAGATTTAATTCATTTATTTTATTGTAATTTGGAAATTCGGAGGTGTGTATCTATTCTGAAGTTAAGAAAGTTCCTATCGTCATTGATCAAAATCTATTCTATAACATAACAAATTTGAGTTTCCGTGAACAATTTGAGGGCCGTATTGTTGATGATTGGAAGGAGGATTACTCCAATCATGATGCCCGTCGAATGATTTGTAATGAAGGGGCTGATATATCTAGTCGATTACTTGCGGATCACTTAATTTTGAATGTCACATTATGCACTATATTATCTCTCGCATCTTGCATCCTCGGCTCACAAATCTTCACAGCTAACGGAGGAGGATATCATATTGATATGGGCTTTGTTAATGGTCAAATCAACTGGGCTCATCTAGTGCGATCTCGTTGCAAAAAGCCCTCAAGGCAAATGCGCTTTGGCATGCTCACTTGATTACGATGTTTATGGAGTACTTTGATGTTCCATTGTCTGATAGCATTTTGTCATAGTTCAGCATTCTTATGCTATTGGTGCTGGTGCAATTTCTTCTTTTGGGTATAAAAGAATCATCTTGATCAATGGGTTTGCAAGAAGGACTATCAGACTGAAGATCAAGTGGAACGCACTCCATCCCTTCCATGTACTTTGGCTTCAGACACATCTTCTTCCTCCATGTCCAAATTCTCTCTGAGTTACGTGGTCTTTGTGTTTATGTTGGAGAGCGGTTCAACTCTCTTGATTCTCGCATGGCTCGCCTGAGAGGGATATGAGATCTATTCGTCATCACCTGGGTATACACGATGATTCTGTTGTTGATGATGCACCATAGCTTTAGTTTGTTTTGTTTATGGACTTTGCTTTAGTTTTTGTTATTTTATATGTGTCTTCTTTTTGGACTTTGCTTAGATTCCATCTCTACTGACTCTTGATAATGACCTATAGTTAGTAGTTGGACTTGTAGCTTTTGACTTATGGTGACCTTATATCATAACTCATGCCTTCTATGATGCTTTGGTATATAATCTTGGAAATATGGTTTGTGGTCTTTGATGTGAACCTTTGGTTTTAGTATATTTTTCCTTGGTTGATAGGTTTTATTTCTTTTTGATAATGCCAAAGGGGGAGAGAAATGTGGTGAGGATATATATTCAATGATTAAGGGGGAGCATGTGCATATCTATTATTGTTTTTGAAAATCCATGCATACTCTTAGGGGGAGTGAACGCAATGTGCATATTCTGTCATATCTATTATTGCTCCTCACCCAAGATGGTTGTCATCATCAAAAAGGGGAGGATGTGAATTTATGTTGTAGGTTTTGATGATGCCAAAAATCGAATGACAAAAAGGGAGGAAGTACAACGCATGAAATTTCATGAAGATGAACGAACAAATGATCAAGTCATGGTTAGAAAAGTTAGGACTTAGATCACTTTGTCAAAAGGTTTTTATTTAGTAAGTTTATTTGGCCAATTTTAAGTTAATCAAGTTTTAATCTAAAGAAAATTTGATTTGAAAGAATTTAATCGTGTTGTTATTGAAGAATTTGTTTTGATTGGTGAGAATATAAGTATGATTTGAAGGGATATGTTTGAAAATGTTTTTAGAATGAAAAAGTGTGTTAAACAGTTAAGTTTTCAATTTTTGGAATCATTGTAATCGATTACCACATAAAGTAATCGATTACCAAGTTGTTCACATACCCAGATTTGAAATTTCGCAGCATGTAATCGATTACACACAGAATGTAATCGATTACCAGGACTTGACCGTTGCCAATTTTAAAAATTGAACTATGTAATCGATTACCAGTTAATGTAATTGATTACAAGACCCAGAAATGTGCAAAGAGGTGTGTTTTGAAGAGACACATCTTTTGGGATCAATCCCTAACGGTCTACACGAATTATTTTCTATAAATACCCTTCTTTAACACATTTTACCACACAAAACCTGTTACAAAGATCATTTTAACAATTATTCTCATTCATCAATCATTTTGTTCTATTATTCTTGAGAAAACCTTATAGGACTTCAATTTGTTATATTTCCTCTATTTAGAAAGTGAATTCCTGTATTCTATTATCAAGTTTGTGAAAAGGGTGAGGTATCCCTTTGTAAGAACAAGAGTGAGGAATCTCTTGATTCTTGAGAGACTCAAACACAAGGGTGAGGAATCCCAAGGTGTAAGAGTGCTCCTCTGTGTAAAGAAATCAAAGTTAGTGGAACTCTCAAGTGGGTTACTTGAGAGAACTGATGTAGGCCATAGAGGTAACGAACCAGTATAAACCGAGTTTGCATTCTCTCTTCCCTTATCTCTAAGTTTATTGCAAATTTACTTTTCAATATCTTGTTAATTTATATAATTAGATCTTTATATCTCTTGCATTCTAATCTATTAAATTAGGTTTTCAATCCAATTTCTTATATTTTATTGAAAAAGGAATTAGAGTGTGATTTTTAAGGAAAAGTTTGAGAACTTAATTCACCCTTCTTGAGTTCTTTGAGGCCACTTGGATAACAGACACCCCTTCCACCATTATCATCAACCAAACCACAAACCCACAGGCACCATTCTCCCCTCAAACCAACCAGCACCGTGAACCACCACACAACCCTACCTTGGAATCCTTTATCATCTTCCTCCATAGCTAGTATCATCACCATCATAAGCCCAGCCGATAACACATCCGCAAATCCCTCCAAAATGCCTCCTCGAAAGCCTACATGTGACCTGCATCTAGAACCTTCATCGTGAAAGCATTATGAGACCTAGCTCCACCACGGTCCACACCCAAGCCCTCTGCCATTGGCCCCCATGTCGCGCTCCACCTACTTCTGCCTCTGGCCCCATTTTTCTGTTGTGTTGCAATAAGCCATTGGGTTTTGGGGTGTTTTAAATTTTAAGGTTAGCTTCTTTTTCTTTTATGAGTCCTTAGCTTTGTGTTCTTTGTTTATGGTTCAAATTACTTGTTTTTGCTTTTGGGCCTTTCATTTTTTTGGGTTCTTTTTCTAGGTCTTTTGTGTCAAATAGGTCCTTAGGCTAGTCTTTAGGTTTTTAGTAATTAGCGTCTGTTCTACTTTTTGAGTTTGGATTGCGTGTATTTTTTTTTTTTAAACAAAAAGAAGTCTTGGGCATTTTAGGTTTTTTTGGGTTTTCAAAACATAAAATGATAAAAATATTTTTTATTTGTGCAACAATCGATAGTGATGATTGAGGGTGGATGTTTCCTTCATTACTGTTTAACTTAAAGTGTATTGGTAGTCTAGTACTTAACTTGATCTGGTGAATAGTGAATTTCTCTTTTTTAAATAATTTGTCAATCAAAATACTTTCACAAATAAAATCAACTAACACACTTTTTTATTTTTCTTTTCATTAAAATCCATCAAATATATAAGCATTTTCTACAAAAATGACATGGCTTTGAGCCTTTATTGCATCAAAGGATATGTCCATAGCCAACAACTATAAAGCCAAAATTAATTTTTCTAAATTTGTTCTTTAATGTTTGTTTTTAAATTTCCTTTTATTTCTTTCTTTGGGTCTATATACAATCGTTATAATTTTTTGGCAGAAAAATAAATATTAATAAAGTTATAAATTAATTTGCATAATGAGCTCTAAGTAATCATATTTATACAGATATATTACGAGTGTAATGGAATTGAGTTTCCACCGTTCCTAATCATAATTAGACTCCTAAACCTAACCTCTTTCAAAAGATCAATTTTGTAAATGAAAAAATTTTTCAATTTTAGCCACAATTTAAGTCGGTGGCAATTCCCTTTTTTAAATTGGTTGCCATTTTCACTGTGGTGTCCTCCGGAGGAGGACGTTGTGACAATAAGAAAAGGGATTGTTAAGTATATAAATAACTTTGACATTATATATCTAATTAACAATCAGTTTGAAGCACCATCCGAATATCTCCATTGTCATGCTTGAATGCGTAGAGATTCCTAGCTTCTAACCAAACTCTACAATTTAAATGCAGAATGCCCGAACGAAACCAGCAGAGATAGTTGCGCCCAACCCCGCAACTGGTGAGGCAACGTACGAAGCCCGCAACAGCAGCTGTGAACCCGTCGGATTTCGTTTTCAACTAAGCCCACCATTCTTCAATAGAGACAAGGGGCCACCTCGCATTTATTGAATTTGGAGGCTTATCATTGTGACCACCTCAATATTGAACGATGCTAAGGGCGAACTCTCTTTCTTAATTCTCTGCCTCGGAATTCATGTGACTTAGTTCAGGACCGGGGTTCCAGGACTTTAATTGCTCTGCGTAGTGCATACCAGTGTATAACCAT
The DNA here is from genome assembly GCA_030441495.1 of Dalbergia oliveri. NCBI lineage: Eukaryota > Viridiplantae > Streptophyta > Magnoliopsida > Fabales > Fabaceae > Dalbergia > Dalbergia oliveri. Next base: position 14,364,926 of record JAMLFY010000011.1, read on the forward strand.
GTGTACCGATAGATCATCACTATGTGGTGGTAGACATATCTAGTCAATGCAATTATGTAAACTAAGCAAGTTGACAATTGTAAATATTGCACATAAAAAATAAAACAATTATACTACTCCATCTGTTTCACTCCATCTATCAATTTTTAATTTTTTTTTCAAAATATCTGTATATCTATTTGTAATACCAAGGAATCATTAATCATTTTATTACCAATATTACCTTTATTATAATTAATTGTATTAATTATATTAATGAAAATATGTTTATTTTAATAAGGATAATCTTGCCTATTTACACAACTTAGTACTATTTCTAAATTCATTTATTATTTTCTCAGCATATGTGTTTTTTAGTTTTTGAACAAATGGAGTGAAACGGAGGGAATATATATGTTTTTTAATAAGTGTTCATTTTTTAAAATTTTATTTTCTATAATTATCTGCCCTTTAAAAAAATCCAGGCAATATTAATTATGTTTTTACCTTTTATACCCTTATTTAATAGAATGTGTTAAAGAGAGTAAGTGAAGGGATTTAAGTGTGACAAAGAATATTAATAAAGAGTGAATGATTAAATGATGAGAATATATAGTTGTATAAAATATACCTAAATTTTCATAATATCTGAAATCATTCAATAATCTGCTTGAAAATAGACAATTTTTAAGACCGGAATTAGTAAATAATGCAGCATGTTAAAACCTCACGGTTAAAGTGATAAACAAAAAGGAGAACCCAAGTTCGATTTCTAAGAACAACTTTTGTAGAGAAATTATATAACTACTGTATTTCTATGATAGACTAAAAATTAGTTTTATGAGTAGTTGAAATGGATCGAATATGTAAAAGTGTTTTGTCATCTTACCGAAAAAATTAATGAACCATTTTCTGGGTACCCTCCTTTTTATAAAAAATATCGATATTTTTAATAGTTTATAACTAATATTAACTAGTGTCCTATTTATTTTAAAATAAAAAATCAAGATATACATTATAATTAAGTTAATGAATATATAAGTACTAGTCCGCTTGCAAAACAACAAAAAAAAGGTAAGGAAGGCGAAAGAAATTCCGGTATTTTTATTAAGGGATCAGCTTACAAAAACATAATTAAACATAAATTTTATACTATTAAATAACTTTTTTTTGAAAAGGAATTGATAACACACACCCTTGGATTGAATCTTTATATATAAATCATGTCTATAAACTTTTGCATTAATTTAAAAATTATATATATATATATATATATATATATATATATATATATATAGATTTCAAAATTAACATAATAAATAACGTTTAAGTATATAAAAATAAGAAATTATTTAATCATATTATGTCTAATTAATTTAAATTTTGGTACAAATAATCAATACAATAGATAATTATATTTCAATGATTGAATAAATAAGATCTATATTTTCTTATGAAGATGGCCTTGTAATCAAGGCAATACCCACATCTATGAACTTTACGCCTCGATAGGATTAATTATTACTATCAACGGTGAATACCTTTGGTTCATCCAAAAAAAATAAAAGTTATATATTCTTAAAAAGTTATTATTGTGCAAATGTCTTAAGTTGTACATACATTCCTTTTATTAAATAATTACATAATAATAATAATAATAATAATAATAATAATAATTTGTGCAACATTAAAGTGGCAAGCAGACATAAAATTTAATTAAGAGTCCGCACACGATATAACCCTCAACACAATTCTAATTTACACTAAAAAATGAATAAATCTCTAATATAAGTGTTTTCTTCAACCATGTATGCTTTAACTAAAAATCAAAACTCCTTATTTATCTAGGAGTGGATATTGGCGATGGGACGGGCGCCTTCAGAGTTCCCCTCATCCCCATCCCCCATGGAAATCCACATATACCTCAATAAAAGTTCCTTTTTTTTTTTTGTCAAACCTCAATAAAAGTTTAAAACAAATAAGAAAAGTTATTTAAGCAGTTTAATCAGTCTAGAAATTTTGAATAAAAAAAAGAATTCTTAAAATAATTATAAAGTTGATAAAAATCTTAGTATTTATAGTCTTACATCATCACCACCAAATTTTTAAATTTTAAATCAAGTCACACCTATCACTAGAACATCATAATAAACAAACAATGATATTGAAAGAGTCCAACACTAAAGATCATTAATAAAACACTAAATATCTTCATAATTTTCATGATTTAGCTTGAGTAATTCATTGCACTTTACACAAAAGGAAATGCATAAATTAATTATAGCCACAAAAAATATAGTTCATCATCAATATCTTTAAATATTATGGGATATTGAGTCTTTTCTTTGAAGCTATCAATATGCTTTCCCCACGGGGCAGGGGCATATATAATCCTCATCCCCATCTCCAAGGTAGTATTTGGTTATTATCCTAAGACACAAAATATAATACAAAGACATTGAAGACATAAAAACTTGCTTGAAGAAAGAGACATGTATAAAAATATTAAAAATATCTCTATCCCAGGATAAATTTTGTCCAAAATGTCCAGTCAAAAAATAGGGAGAGTGGGGCATGATATTTGTGTCTTTATTGTCTTCCTGTTCTATATTTTTTGTCCAAATACAGCAACCAAATGGGGTCCAAAGTTACTGTGGACAATTTTTACCTCATCCTCATCCCCATCCCCAGGAGCAAAATCCCTACAATCCCCATCTGTGCTTACGAATCCCTGTTACCATCGCTAGAAGTGGAGCTCCTCATATTTGGTATGCAAGCAATGTGAAACTAATTTGGGAGTTATTGTCCACGCACATTACCAACAATGTGGGATAAGAGAAACTCTTAGGTACTCTTAAGCAAGACAAATATTTGTCCTGCTCCATTTATTGATTGACAAATCAGCTATTGCATTCAAAATGTAAGAAAAATGGGAGACAATAATGACTCACAAAACTTATGTGTCAATTAATAAATGGATCAGAGTAAGTGTTTTCTCTTATTCTTTGTGCACCTAAATATTTCTGGTAATCAAAAGAAATAAAAGAGAAAAGGAAACTAATAAAATAAATATCCTATTTTACTTTCCTTGTCAAATACAATAATTTTATGATAAAATTATTTGAATGCATGGTGTATAGGCATAGTATATGAATATGAATGAGTGAATATCAAAGTATACGACATATATGAAGAGAAGAAAATGTTGCGTATAGAAGTATGAATATGAAAAAGGTGATATATACATTATTTGGGATGAAGAGGAATGTTAATTGTGTATCAACCATATGCACCAATTTGAGCTGAATAAATTTACACAACATTTTCTCCACATCCATGGTACTGATCAGTCCCACATCATGACAACCGTAAAACGAAGTTCCCAAAGCTCTTCATGCAACTGCAAAGTCCGACCACACTGCCCCGCTATTAATTGCTGGGCTGTGATTTCAAAGCTGGCGATGGGATTTCTCTTCTTTTTTCAACACTTTATGGCCACAAAGTTCACGGTTTGGTATATCAATTCGTGCATGCATGGCCCCATGGACCCTAAAACCTTTTCTTTTGACGAACGTGGTCTTTTTGGTTGAGATTTAACCCAAAGTTTCATATTAATAAGAATTAGAAGTTTTGTAATTATTTTGGCCTATATATATGGCGGGTTTGGATCCTTTTAAGTGAGTCTCACTTTAAAGAATATAAAATAGGGAAATTTTATCATTGGATTAATAAAATTAGAAGCGAGACCCCTTTTACTCTATTAATCTAAGGGTAAAATTTCTCACTTTTCTTTCTAAAGTGAAATTCTCATTTAGAGGATCCAAATCCATATATGATCTTTGATTGTTTGAGTTAGACATTCTCCAGAAGTGGGAGTAATCCTTATGGGTATCCTTTATAAGATGTGCATGTAATGAAATATTTATAAGGATGGTTTGCAACTTCAACCGTTCAAAAATTATGAATAGTGAAATATTTTGAAACTCCTTATAAGGGTCATGGATGTAGACAATAAAGGTTGTACCACGTTAAATTTGTTCTCTTTTATGCAATTTTTCTTCTTGCGTTGTTTCCTCTATTGAGAGAAGATTTGTTTGTCTATTTCTTTTGCTTCCTTGTCCAACAAGTGGTATTAGAACCAATGGTTCAGGTCAGTTGGGCTTGTTCAACTATTGGTCAAAATGGTAGGTTTTTTTTTTTATCTATGGGGTCCCTTGTGTTAAAAGTCTTCCTCCAATGTAGAGGTTAGGCAGAATGTACCATTGAGCAACGGTAGTGCAAGTGAACATAGCTTATGTCAAAAATCTTTTTTCACAATGTGGAAGCCAAGCGTGTTCGTGTGCGCAAGTGAAGAGAGTAGATATGGCTCTTGTTTACACCATTGAAATACTCGTGAAATATAAGTGTTTTGCAAGAAGAATATTTGTGGAGACAATTATTGTAGCTAGCTTTTGGCAGGATTTTGAATTAAGGGGAGGATTTATTTAATCCAAAGTCCCACATCAGTAAGAATTAGAAGTTTTGCCGTTGCTTTGGTCTATATATATGGCCTTTGATATTGTTTGAATTAGACATCCTTCAAAAGTGGGAGTGATTCATATGAGTAGCCTTTAGGAGTTGTCCATGTGATGAAATATTTGTAAGAATGGTTTTCAACTTTAGCGATTCAAAATTTGTAAATAATGAAAGATTTTAAACTCTTTATAGGGATTGTGGATGTAGTTAGTAAAGGTTAAACAACATTAAATTTTGTCTATTTTATGTAATTTTTTTGTTCTTGCATTATTTTTTCTATTAATTTTTTTTTCTTTTTTTCTTGTATTTTTTTTTACTTCTGCTGTACAACACGCCCATCGTTCCTCAATTCAGTCAATGCCTCAACCTGGCACTTATGCAGTGGTATGGTTGGTCTACATGACAGAAATTTATTTGATCCAGCCTGTCAATATAAACTTGTTTGCGCTTGTTGCAAAATTGGGGTTGCTAAAAGTTGGATATTTGCTATGTACTATGTTCTTTAATTTTGGATTAGTTAGTTATGATATACGGTGGCGGTGGCCTGGAAATGTGCACTCTGTTGAAATTATGAAAAAGGCGTGCGAGTTGGTTTAATATTTGGATTTAATCAGTTTCAGGTTTTGTCATTTAAGACTGAAGGTGAGTGAATCTGTTTGTTTAAGGTATGAATGGACATTTGCGGCGTCTTCAACTTTCTCATGTCTGCATCTGAAAGGAGTGAACTATACTAGAATACTTTAAATCGTGTGGATATGTCCTCTCTCACATAAGGTCAGATGAAAATATAACTGAAGGTTTTACTTTACTAAATAAAAATAAAAAAATGCGTAATACAACACGGCTTAAAAAATTGTTAGAATTATTTTCTTTAATAAAAAAATACACAAGTTTTTGTGATATAAAATAGGGAGTTGTCTATTGCCACTCCCTATTTATTGCAATCATTTATAACATTTCTATAGTATCCTCAATTAAAAAAAAAAAAACTTGATTTGTTCATATTCTTATATATACTATGGTATGGTTAACATTCACTTTATTTTGTTAAAGTGTATTATTTCTAGAGAAAAACTAAGATATTATCTAATGATTTATATGAAAATTGAAAAAAATTGTAAAATCATTTTTTGCTTATTATATACTTGCCATATGGCTAAGAAATTCTTATATGCACTACGATGGGGTGATGGGTAAATTAAAATGACGATTGTATCAGGTACGTGGACATTCAGTTTCCGTCGATGAATATTACCGATAGTAGCACAAAACCTATTGATAATTTTTGACACGTGTATTAACAGGTAATAAAATATTTAGGCGTTACTACAATGAGATAAAGGCGTCACCATGGCCATTAGATACATAATAATACCAACGGCTAATTTAATTTTACCGACGAGTGTTTAAATAAATAAAAATTTTTTAAATTTTTACCGACGGTAATTTGATTTATGAAAACTAATTTATTTTAAAAATACGACTTATTATGACTCATATCGGTAAAAAATTAATAATTTTTTTTAAAATTCCTTATTTAACTATGATGTGATTGGTAATTTATTATTTATTTATTTATTTATATAATAACCTAATTATCAATTAAAGTGATATTAAATAAGAAAATAATAAAATGAATAAATTAAACTGATTAAATAAAATAGAAAATTATGATAATAAAATATATACAAATTGTGATAAATGTAAAAGAATCCAAAATAAAAAAATAAAGCTAGATAAAAATTAACTGAACTCCTGGGCATCGGTGGCATCGTCGGCGGAGCATCATCATCATCATTTGAACCATCATTGTCATACGCGTCAGAACTGTGAATGGCTCTCAGAAATGAAAGGGAGTGGGATCTAGGGGAGTGTCTTGCCGAAGTCGGAGGATCTCAAAGCCTACATGTCCTGGAAGAAGGTCATCACATCGCGAGTGATCTTATCCTGCATCTTTCAAACCTAGCCTTCTCTTTCTTTGCTTTCTCCTCCTCCCGCTCCAAGGAGAGCTTAAGCTCTCAGATCTCCCTCAACTCCTGCTCCCCACGCTGCTCGCCTGACCTCCTCCTCCTCCTCTTGGATCAAATATGTCTCCTGAGCTCCTAGTTAAGGGCATGGACACGCTCGCTCAAGGCATCATCCTCAAAGCTGACCTAGTGGCAAATGATAAAATATTGGGTTCTCTCATACTATATAAATAAATTAATCTTAGAAACTAATAATAGCTAACTGATATCCATGAAACTGACGGTAACCTTGCTATACTAAACACCTCTTATGCTTTAATATAATTCATAATTTAGTCGTAAAGGCTTCAAAAACTATTAACTAATTTTTTTAATTAATTGATTGTGTCTTATCATGTTACCTAATAACTATTAATTAAACTTTAATTGTTACTTAGGTCATTCTTATTATTCTGGTTGTTGTTCCTACAATACATAATAAGTATGTACTAATTTGTTTGTATAACTTAGTTGTTAGTTACTCTCTATCAACTGGCTAAATCTTATTATGTTAAGCATTACTATTTCTTATTTTAATTGGGCATTGTGCTAGTTGTTCAACTGAGTTCTAATATTAGGGTGGGCTCTATATATATAATTAAAATTTACATAACATCATCTCTGATCTTGCTATCCTAACTACTATTCATACGTATACGGTAACTATCATATAGTTATGAATTGTTTTATCTTCTTAATTATTTTATGGTAACTAGCTGATTCATATTATTGTGCCAAAATAGATAATAATAATATTTTCTAATATTCGTATTAGTTGTTCTATGATGTATTGCCTGCTATTCATATATGATAATTAAATAATATTTTCAATTGTGAAATCATGATAACGGTCAACCTATTTTCTGATAAGAAGATTCATTTCATGCCATATAAAATTATATATTCTTGAAATATAATATTACTTGAACTAGTGACACTCTGACAATCATGCAACAAATAATGTTCCCATAAGTTTTCCAAAATATGGTTTTCATGATTATAGCAATAATAATCAATTTATAAAATATTTTTAATGGCTAGAATATAGCCATGAGCAACTACCCACCCACCGTTGGTAGCTGGAAGTGCACTTCCATTGACAACTTGACTTTGGGGAGCGGGATGGTCCAGGTAACTGCCAAATAATATAATGAAAACATAAACAATTTGGTTCTATCACCCAAACTGAGTTTGGGATGGTAGGGGGAAGAAAGTTGTGAGAAAAACATACCTGATCACGGCCTAACTCATAAACTAGATGAAAAGAGGAAGAAACTAACTAAATTCCATGAAGATCACATACCATAAAAGATTGATTAGAGAAAATTGAGAGAAATCACATTTTTCTCTCTAGGAAAAATCCTTGGGCGGTTAGGATTCTTAGAAGATTGTGTAAGAGTACTATAATGTGTCAAATATATACTAGGAGTATAAAATATAAACCTAAACTGAACTTATCCGCGTCCGGTGTGCAGCTCGTATAGCGAGGAAGTATCGTGTTTCAACAATTTAAATATTCTGAGGAGATAGTGCACATTACTTTTTGCTATGCTAAAAGCATTCTATATATAATATGTAATTTTATTATAACATATTACTATATATATACATACTGTAAAGGTGCTCCAACGTTAATATAGCAAAGGTGCATCAATGTGAATATTAATAATAATAATTCACAAATCAATAAATTTCATATTTAATTTAATCATCGATAGCTTCTTATATAATATCTAATAATTCTCTATAATATGTAACAAATCATATTCATAATACATGTTTAATATAAATAACATTTAATATCTTCAAATAACTATCATTATAATTCATCGATGAATAGAAAATATTTTCAAATAAAATATATAATATATAATACTGATACAAATATAAATATCAACCATAGTTATAAATATATTAGATCAAATAGATTTGATAAGATAATATTTTCAATGTTTTGAAAAAAATAAAAACGTGATATCACAAACTGAATATTAGATTTCATAAAAAGAATAAATATCAAATTCAAATAATAATGAATATTCACATATGAAAACATTTATGTACAAAATTCATTATAAATTTATAATTTATTTTCTCCTTTGGGAACTATATATATATAAGGATATATAAGGCATTTGAATCTGTCTCAAGCTTTATCCAACACTCTCATAGCTTAGACTTGACCTTCCTAATGACACCTATTTTTGGGATATTACATATTTTCATCATCACTCTATTGTTGATCACTAGCTGAATTATCAGCACTACTATCACTTATTTCATCTTTGTGATTTCTGATTGGGTGGTTACTTGTGCATTCAATTATATCAACTTCCCCAATAGTCAACGAAGAGAGTTTCAAGATTGTCTACATCGATTATTGCTCTTGAAAGGAGTGGATCGTCCACTTGATAAGCATCTTCAATAGTATATTCCTCTATTTTAATCCCACCTCTTGGTTTTGTCTTGTTCACAACCCTCCACTGTAACCTACTTTTCCCAAGATAAGACATAATATACTTGTCTAGCATTTTGGGCTATAATAAATGGATCATAACTTCTATATCTTCTGGTGTAATTGATTTCAATGATTTTGTAATTGTTGTGTTGTCGTATCCCAATAAGCTGGTAATCATACCATTCACATTTGAATAGGACACATTTATTTGTGGGTTCACCGATGTACTCAAACTCAAGGATTTTCTTAATGATCGATACCATACCAATCACATTCTTCATCCTAGTATTACCTTTAACACAAACACCATATTGTCGATTTTTTCCCGTACCCAATTAGCTGTGTGAAGCTTGTACCCATTAACATAATACATGAGCCAACTTACAACTTTATTTTTTGGCCCCCAAGCTAAATTAAGCAAATGAAGATATGTTACACCGTTATTTGTTATGAACCTACGCATATGAAGTTTGAAATATCAAACTGACTTGTATAAACAAAATTAACAGATAAGAATATATTGGGTTACATAATCTTAAACAAGTGGACTTACATATAATCTAAACCAATCGGGAAATTGTTGAAAAGAATCTTGACCGTCAGTTGCTCAAATATCTGCTGTTGAAAATATATTTTAGATTATCTTAGAGATGCATAACATTACATTTTCACCTAAAAAAAAAGGATTATTGACTTACAATCTAAATGGTTGTACCTCATCACAATTTATCAAAATATGTAAGTGCATAGAATTCCACTCCTCGAAGTTAATCATCAAGGCACACTCTTTCCAGTAGCTCGACAGGTTGATTGAATATAAACAAAGTTGGTGGAATAGAACACTCCCTTCCATCGTCGTTACGACCAACTAGAGTTTTCCTAGATTGAACATGTGGTTGAAAGTAAAATGAGCATAAATTTGAAGTCTCTTTCACTAGATAAGCTTGACATATTGATAATTCCACTTGAGACCTATTCTTCATGGTTCTTTTAAACCCTTCTATTTCCCTATCAAATGGATACATCCACCTATATTAACCGGTCCACACACTCATGCTTCATATGCCAAATGTATAGGCAAGTGTTCCATTGAGTCAAAGAACTTGGGAGGAAAAATTCTCTCTAATTTGCAGAAAATTATGGGAATATTTTTCCATGACAAGCAGATCATCAACCCTAAGAGTAGAAGAGCATAAATCCCTAAAATACTGACTTAGCTTGGTTAGGGGCTTCCAAACAATATTAGGTAGCTCTCTGAATATAATTGGAAGCAAACACTCCAGAGACGTGACAATCGTGGCTTTTCATGCCAACAAGCTTACCCTATGCAACATTGATGCACCCACTTAAGTTAGAAGCATAACCATCGGCATTCTCAACTCCTTCAGCCACTAACAAACAACTTGTTTTCTGATTGGAACTCAGAGCATATTTGGCTTTTGGTTTATAGAAATGACCATCTCTTAATTTTTATAAATGCAAATTAGGCTGTGTGCAATATTCAGCTAGATCATGCCTTGCCTTGTCGTTGTCTTTGGTTCGATTTGTATCCAATATAGTATTCACAATGTTGTCAAACACATTTTTCTCAATAAGCATGACATCTAAACAATGACGCACCAAATCATCCTTCCAATACGGAAACTCCAAGAAAATACTTTGTTTGGTCCAATTATGGTAATACCCCATGGCCTGGCATTCGCCCTTTCTAACTTATGTTATTTTTAGGAACTCCTTAACTCGATCCCACATTTCGTGACCACTTAGTCTAATTAGAGGCCCATCATGTTCAACATGTTTTTAAAACCGTATCTACTTTAATTCACCTATATGAATGGTCAAAATCTAAGAATCTTCTATCACAATCAAACCAAGAGTTCTTTCTTCCATGTTTCAAGGTCAATGTTTTAGTATTCTCCATGCAAATTGAGCATGCTAATTTGCCTTGGGTCATCTATCTAAACGGCATTCCATAAGCTAGAAAATTATTAATGGTCCACATTAACAACCCTCATCATGAAATTCTTCTTTGTTGAAATGTCATAAGTAAGAACACCTTGGCACCATAACTCATTCAATTCATCAATTAGGGGTTGAAGATACACATCAATCTTAGCTTTTGGATTATCAGGGCTAGGGATTATACATGTTAAGCATAGGTAAGGATCTTTCATGTATACGAGGAGGGAGATTGTAGGGCATAACAACTACAGGCCAACAGGAATAGAGTTTGCTAAATTTGTTATTCGGAGTAAATCCACCTTAACAGAGTTCCAATCTAACATTTCGAGGTCAATAGCAAAATCAGGATATTGTTTATCGAACTTTTTGCACGCCTCACCATGCGATGGATGCATCATTACATCGTCATCCCGCTGATTTTCACTGTGCCACCTCATATGAGAAGCCGAGCTCATTAACGCATAGAGTCTCATAATTTTAGGGATTTAGGGCAGATAGTGCATTCTTTTGTAAGGGGCATCCTTATACCTCTAACTTTCACATCTCTTAGGTTTAAACTTAGGCTCCTCAGAACTTACACTCAGTCAATGAAATATCATCTTTATAATAAAGCATGCAACCTTTCAAAAGCAGTCAATCTTTATTTCTTTCAACCAAAGATTAGAAACTAATTTTTTAGCTTGATAAAAATCTTTTGGAATTACATCGGGGTTCGGACTTAGCTCGCTTAAGTGAGCCCATTGATCAAAAGAACTTTGACTATGCTTCCCTTTGGACTTAATGCTCAACATTTGAACTGCTAATGACAATTCAAAGTGTATACAATCCTCCTATAAAGGTTGATTGGCAGCTTCTAGGAGACTATAAAAGCAGCATCTTGGTTGGGCTCCTTGACTGAAGGTTGCGATAACGGTAGCAAATTCAGGACAGCAACATCAAACATCATCTCTTGTCTAACCAAGTTATCCTCCCATAGCACATTACCCACGTAATCCTGACATGGATCCCACCAGAACTATTTCTAGTTTGAAACATACCCACTTGATTCCACGCATTAACTACCTCCTCATGCTAGTCCAAACCCAATAGTCAGGCATGAATCCCACTTGTACAAATGAACCCTTATTGTATCATCATCTAAATACTTCCTATATTTGCACCTATTACATGGACACCTAACTTTTGCTTCATTAATGAATTGTTGTGTTTTAGATGCCATACTCATAAATTCTTGAGCACCACAATAAAATTCTAGTTTAATCCCACTTTATTATGATACAATCTATCATACATCCATGAATGATTTGAAGGTAACATTGCACTTGTGATTAAGCCTAAACCCTACAATTTTGTAAAGATGTCAAATTATTACTTTCAAATACAAATTCAATTGCTATTTAAATTTTTAGTACAACTACTTTAATCTTATTCCCTTAAAAAATATTTTGACAAAATTTCAGTATCATCTCTTGAATTAGGAGCTTCCATCTTTAGATATTTCTTTTAATTGGTCTTTACAACACATGCAAGTAGCCTTTAAGTTTTATTTATATTATTACTTTCAAACAAATTCAATTGGCTTTTAAGTTTTTTTAATACAATAATTACTTTTATTTAATCTTTTTTTCCTAAAAAAATTTCAAGAAAATTTTGACAACATCTCCCCTCAAATTAGGAGCTTTCATCATCAAATATTTCTTTTAATTGGCCATTAAAACACAATCATTTGGTCTTTAAGTTTTATTTAAATTATTATTTTTAAGCAAATTCAATTGGCTTTTAAGTTTTTCCAATATAGTTACTTTTATTTAATCTATTATTCCTAAAAAAAGTTAACAAAATTTACAACATCTCCTCCTTAAATTAGGAGCTTTCATCATGATATATTTCTTTTAATTGGTTTTTAAAACACATGCAGTTGTATTTTATTTATATTATTACTTTCAAGCAAATTCAATTGGCTTTTAAGTTTTCTTAATACAACAATTACTTCTATTTAATCTTTTTTCCCTAAAAAAATTTTAGGAAAATTTTGATAGAATTCCCCTTAAATTAGGAGCTTCTATCATAAGATATTTATTTCACTTGGTCTTTAAAACACATTCAATTGGTCTTTAAGTTTTATTTAAATTATTATTTTCAAACAAATTCGATTGGCTTTTAAGTTTTTTTTAATATAGTTACTTTTATTTAATCTATTATTCCTACAAAAAAAATTAACAAAATTTCGATAGCATATCCCTTAAATTAGGAGCTTCCATCGTTAGATATTTTAGTCAATTCAACAATTATAGATATTATTATAAAGATCAATAACAAAATAGATATAGTGAAACAGTTACATTTTAATAATTACATACAATTCACATAATCCTAAAATCTTCTATTGCGCATCCCCTTATAACTCCACAACATGAATCCTAATCTTTGCAAACACAAATAATCCAGCAAACAATGCGAATAGGTCGAGGAAGGACCTCTATGCCCTTTGCCCAGTCATGCAATGCCCATTTCCTACAACTCTATCTTAGAAAACATAAGTCTCTATACATCCTACATACATATTAAACAATTAAACCATATAAATAACAATGATTTAGTTATTAACCTCTATAGTAAAAAAAATCACAAAATGTGGGAAAGCTCTGTGTCCAACCAAATCTAATCCTGAAAATCCAATATGATAAACTTAAATTAACACACTTATATACATAGAAAACATAAAATAACATAAGGAAGAAGAATGGCAAACCGATTCCAAAATCAACAATCATTGTCACCCTTAAACAAAACTCCTACATTAACAAAGCAACAACAATAATTACTTCCCAATGCAACAAAACACAACACTATGGGCACCCATAAATGAATGGAAAAAGTAAACCAAATCAAAAAACTAAACCGATTAAAATGCTCATAAAAGTCCCTAGATCATAATGGTGGTCTTCGTCTCAAACGGAGCTCTGGTGAAGGCGCGGTGGCAAAATAGGTGGTGGCGAGGGTTTAGAGAGAGAGTGTATGGAGAAAGAGAAAGTTTCATGGAATGAGGAAGAAGAAGGCTCATGGTGGTGGAATATATGCGGGTTACCGAATTTACCAACAGATAACCAATTAATGAAACGGTGCATTTCAATCTTCATTAATTACCAACAGTTTCCCATAGGTTGTATGGCAACATGAGAATTTTCAAAAATCCGTAAGTAAAACCATCGGTAATAAATAATAACTAATAATTTAAAAAATAAATACCCGTCGGTGATATAAAATAAAAGTACTTTAAATAAAATATATAATTAACATGTCGCTTAACGTAATATTTACTAAAAATAATTTAAAAGAAATTATTAAGCATCCGTTGGTATACTCTTCAGTTTATTTTAATAAAAATAAAATTCAAAAATAATATTAAATATATCCGTCAGTTAACCAATCGGTAATATTTAATTAAAATAATTTAAAAAATATTATTAAATACCAGTTTATTTTAACAAAAAAAATTCAAAGATAAAATAAAATACCGTTGGACACTATGCACGCCATGCGGCGCATGTTGGTGCTAGCATTTACCAATGGTTTTACCGATGGGTATGTCGTGCACATAATAATAACCTCATTTATTTACAAAAATGCGACAACCTAGAAGATGCTGTTAACTTCAACGTGTTTGAACCGTCGGTATTGTTTGTCCTCAAGATTTCTGGTAGTGATATTGTTAAAATAAGAAAACAATATTTTAAAAATATAGATAAATTAATAAATAAGAAATAATTATAAAATTAATGGAAAAATATTTGTAAACTGTAGAGGAGGATCAGTTTTTCTTCTTTCACAATGTATTTTCATTACATGATTTTATGGAATCTGTCTATAAGTGCATGTTACAGAAATTTAACGATTAATATAATTCATAGAAAAATATTTCTTCCTAGAGAAGTATGATAATGTCTATCAAAATCGGAAAAATTCCTTCACATATGTAGAGTATCATTATATATATATATTATCCAATAATGAAATAATATTATAGTAAGAATTTTTTTTTTGGTACTGATAAGAATTTATTTTTAACCTTAGTTTTAGTTAAAGTAACATTTTATTATTGTTGAATATAAAATATATCTAATGACACTTACTGCATGTAAGAATTTGTTCTCAAAATTGATGTATTGAGTTATAATTTCTCATCACTAGTAAGTGATAAAGGTGTTGAAGACAAGTTTGAAGATGACTGCGAGGACAAGAGTGAAATGAATGTCAAATTGTTAATCATCGAATATATAGTATATATAAGATCAGGAATAAAATAGAATTAAGGGTATTTTGGAAATATTACAAATGATTGTAATAAATAGGGAGTGGTAATAGCCGACAGGAGTGGCAATAGTCACTCCCTATGAAATAAAGTGATCTTTCTACCAAAAACAAAAATAAAGTGGTATAATCTATCTATTCATCTATAAGTTAAGGGTTTTGTTAATGAATACTTTTATAGAGCACTCATTAGAAAAGAAAATCAATAGAAGTTTTGAAGTTTTTAATATATGCAATTCATTGTAAACATAGGTTGGGTTTGATTATACTCTCCAAAGAGATGTTATGACTTGTGAAAAGAATAAGTCAATTTTTTATATTTGGTAATCCAAAAAATTGGGAGTGCTTTTGCTCCCACTTTTTTAAAGTTATGGGAACTTTTGAGAGGATCTCATAGGGTGTTTTTCAAAGTTGGTTTCCATTTTCTAAAATTTGAAAAATTAATATGACCCTACTATAATTAATAACAATAAATGTAGAAATTACTCTCTATAGTATCTATATCACTATTGTCATCTTAGATTTTTGGAGCATATTTATCAAACACTACTATTATGACTTATCTTATTGAAAGTAACTTTTATATTATTTTACTAAGTAATACGACTATAACATTTTTAGAGGCCATAGAGATCATTAGCTCTAAAAAACGCACAATACCAAACCAAGCCTTAAAACTTTTAGTTTTTCAATCAAAATTTTTCATTAAGGATTTTTACTATTTTCCTTAAAACATTTGTTAGAATAATCCACGAGTCAATGAACATCTCATATGATAAACATAGCTTCACCACTATATTATAAAAATGTGTTAATCATATCTCATTAAATGATTTAAAGATAGATATGTTTTTATGTTTATTTTGAAGTTATTGTCACTTTGAGAAAGTTTTTTTTATTAATTTTTAAAATCTCTCTTTCTATAGATTGAAATCATGGACTCCATTTTATTGAGAGGTACTAGACAGTCAGAATTTTATTATTAGAATGACATGACATTGTTTTTAACCTTTTTTTTACTTTAAAAATTATATTAATCGTAATGAGGTTTGAACCTAAAACCTCAAGCATACTATCCAAACCTTTAAAAGAATAGTGATTTTTACTCTTTTGATTTATCCAATCACCCTCTCAAAACGAAATTCTAATAACATGAATTTTGGTAATTAATAAATCTTGCTATGTAGTTTGACTCGATTTTTTATTACTTTTTCTGTTTTCTTAATTGAGTAAAGGAGGAAAGGGGTTTGAATCCGTTTCTAACTCTCTTTCTGGGTCTGTTTTTTTATTTTATTTTATATAAATGATAATTCAATGTAACTGCCATTGGAATTTACAACAGAGTTGGTAACTTTGGAAAGAATATATAGTTTACATGCATTCATATTACCGTAATTTCGGTTCAGCATTTCTAAATATTACAGGGATACTAACTAGACCACCAAACCATTTAAAACAGCGTTTGAGATAGCTCCACGAAGAACCGAATTTTCAACCTAGTGAATCAAAAAGTCTCATGGGTCCATGTAACAAAGTAAATCATGTACCAAAGTCTTGATTATTATACTAAGGAAAGCTTAGACAAAGTCTGCAGTTCTGTGACCGGAATCCAAACAATAAGACTTTAACTGGAGTCAAACCTGAATTTCAACAAACTGCGCTTTCATATTAGGAAATTGTGACCGGGCAAAAGTGAAATTACATATGCTGGTTTGGAAGTTTTGCAAAGCAAGAGATACCTAATAAAGTTGACAGGTAGGAAATTTACTACTTTCTTCGGTTCATAATATCAGTCATTTAAGTTTATGCATGAGAATCAATATGATGATTGAGTTTCATTTATCTTTTGAAAAAGTAAATAATAAATGAAAATACGCTTTATCACTCACCATAAATTATTTCTCCATTAAATAATCACTCACATCCATTCATTCTTGTTAATGGAAAAATAGAAAAATGGGAATTTGACTGAATAATGATAATGTGTATCTTTACAAAACAGTGGTGTCTATTTATAGATCAAAAGTAATAAATATAATAAATCAAATCAAATCAATAATGATCCTAACATTATGCTTAATCTGATACAAATCGATATATAATCAAACATATCATAACATTCCCTTCAAACTCAAGTGGGTGGTGAGGAAACCAACTTGAGTTTGGAAGCAAACCACAAAGCGACAATGATGATGGGCTTTGGTGAACAAGTCAACAGGTTGGTCAAACCCAATGGAGATAAGTTGAAGAGAACCATGAGGAATGTGTTGGTGAATAAAGTGACAATCAATCTCAATGTGTTTAGTGCACTCATGAATGTCATCATTATGGGCAATATGAATATATAGCACTCCAAGTTGTCAGGTAAAGATCAATGAGGGAAGACTAAGTGAGACCCAGATCATCAAGGAAATAACAAATTGAAAGAACCTCAGAAGTGGTGTTAGCAAGACCTCGATCTAAGCTTAATACTAGAGCGAGCAACCAATATCTTTTTCTTTCTATGCTAGGAGATAAGAAAGTCTCCAAGAAAGATGTAGTAGCCGTGGTAGAGCAATGGTTAGTGAGATTGCCACCCCAATCAGCATTAGAGTAAGCTTGAAGAATCAAGGAGAAGTAGTAGAGAGGTGAGTGCCAAGTGTGTCGTGAAGTGTGTGAGAGATCTAGCTAGTGGGTGCAAGTGCTAGATAAAGTGCACAAATGTTAGTGTTATGAGAGTACACACATGAAGTCTAAAATATTTCAAAGAGTAATAAAAAGATTATTTTATTTTTTAGGATGCCTCTCTACTCTACATATATACATGTACCATGTGATATCTAGAAAATTATGTTTATGTTTTCAAAATAATTGTGGGTATGGAAAATAAATAAATGAGATCTGTGTTTGGCATATGCTAAGGCAGATAAATTTTGTTTGCATAGTGTATAGTGAATATAACCCACTTTCTTTTTCTTTTCTTTCTTTCTTTCATTCTTTTCCCCTTTTCCTTTTTTCTTTTTATTGTCATTTTCCCCTCTTTCTTTTTTTTACCTTTTTCTTCTTACCATCTTCCATTCCTTCCCACATGCATAGACGTTGTCCTACTCTCTCAATTCTCTCTCCCCTCACAACTCCAGTAACCTCCATGCCAATGAGCTAGTACCACCAGCATTCCGACATTGGCACCTACTTTACCCTACTAGCAAACATGTATCTCTCTCTACCTTGCAGCTATGGTTTCTCTCTAAAAGAGAACCTGGTTGAAGCCTGAAGTTGGAGGCATTTGATAAGGGGCATTTATGCCACTTATTTTGCTACCAAACCTTAGTTTTTTGCATGAGTTTTACTAAGTTATTTATGCAATTAATAAAGATTTTGATTTATTCCTTATTATGTGATTTTAATAGAATTATTGACTTTTGCACTGATTTTGAAATAATTTGTATACACTATGTTGCGTTTGACTTATCTCTTCAGTATGGTTTTGTACATAGGAGCTTTGAATCAAGTGTAAAATGTCAAAAACAAGGTTGGGAACTATTGGGAAGGAGGGAGCAAAAAGGAAGAAAAAGCATGGAGGTTCATATTCAGGTGAGCATTGTACGTCGCAGAGTGACAACCATTGATTTTGTGGCCTCATCGTTCTAATGAGCACTGTAGTGCTCATTTAGCATCATTCTGTGCGATAGTCAGACTGATAAATCATTAATATGTTTTTGGGCCCAGTTTGGGCTATTTTAAAGAGCAGTATTTAAGGGATTGTTACGGACTTTTGTAGTTTTTGACTCACTTTTTGGCTACCACTTTAAGTTACTATTATTCTCTCTCTAAAATCTCTCTCTCCATCTTCTCTTTATATCTTATTCTATTATTCTCTCTCTTAGAGATTCCATTAGTGAAGGTGCTTTGTTTTGGAGATTATGACAAGGATTATTGCTATTATTTCTAGGTTCTCTTTTATTTTCATTGTTGTAATCCTCAAGAGATGAGAAGTATATTTCTTTACTAGTGTAAGGGTTTAGGATGGATTTTGATGATGTTTGAGACCCCTTTTTGATATTAAATGCATTGGTTTTCTTAATATTCTTAGTTTCTATTTCTATAATCATTATGATGATTGTTGTAATCTTTATTAGGATGACTAAATTGGTGATCGTCATTTAGGGAAATCCTTTGGGCATAAATTGATAGATCTATTAGTTTATGTTTGAGGGAGAACATTAGAATTAACTTTCCGATTGGCAATTAGGCTATAGTAATTGGTTTATTAAATTAATGTGATTTCTAAATAAATTAAGATCTCGTTTATTAGTTATATGCATTGGTCAAATTCTAGAGGTCGATTGATCACTAGTAGAATTGATAGTAATTTATTACTAATAGCCACCGATGGGTTTAATATTTGGTCAATGATGATAATTAATTTCCAATCATAGGAATACCTTGCACTATTGTCTTCTTCATGTTACTATTATCTTTTCATTTAAATTGCTTAATTCTCATTCTTCAAAACCCTCAATTTTTTCAACTAAGTGATAAAGCCTCCTTCAAAGACAACCTAGTTTGTGCCATTTTATTACATTTTCTTGGTACAACTTAGCATAAATTAATTTCTAATTTGAGGAGGTAAGCAATAGCCTCCGTTCGTGTTTCCTCCATTGATCCTATTGAGTTCTCTATGTGATTTTTCATTGTAGACTTTGGGTTTTTAGAACCCTAGCTATTTAGAATTAGGGATTTTGTATTTTAAGTCTAATTGATGTAAATTGATGGCATTGTTAGTTCACAAATATTGTATTGAGTGATTCAACATGAATCGTTAAATTGGCGGCACTTGAAAGTTGATTTTCGGTTCTTTGGAACCAATCTATAAGTAGACATTATGTCCATAATTGTTTTTATCTATCCTATGTTAGTTAATCCTAAAAGTATTTTCCTGAATTTATAAGATTATTGGGGCATTTTGTTCAAATCCTATGAAAATATTTTTGGATGTGAAGCTTGTATTTTTAATTAAAGTAACACATGGGACAATGAAATGTGGTTTTGGGAATCTTGTGTTGCAAATATAATATAATTGAAATTGTGAAATGGAATTTTGCCTCTGATATGGAATTGGAATGGAGTTGTTGTTATGCAGACATGATCCCTTTTTTTTCTAAAATTCTTTGAAGACTGAATCAATACAAATATGTATATAAATACATGCATTGGAAAAATCTTTGACAGCATCCATAGTTAAAAGCATCAGTACATAGGCATTAGCCTTGATGCACCTAGACTATCTCTCATTAGGACCTCAGTGGATCTTCCTATTTTGTGACTCTCGCAAAGTCATACGTCCTACTTTAGGATCACAGGAGGAATTGCCGCCTTAGCATAAATTCTCTTCTTTATGGATTTGATGATTCCTTAGTATTTTCTATAGAACTCAAAGTATTCAAAAAATTATATTTTAAAAGTAAGAATTTACTTGAATTTATATAACTTGTGATTCCATTTTTGTTTTACTAGTTGTTTTGCATTTGGTCTCATGTAGGTTATAGAAATTTTGCCTATCATTAAGTTGCAAAACCCACTCGTTGTTTCCTTCTTTTTTAAGGCGTTGCTTCTAGTTCCAACCCCTGACTCAACAATAGGCGATTCTAAGTTGGTTACCCTTCTTGCATGTTCTTCATATTGGAACCCTTTTCTTTGAGTTTTGGCTTGTTAGAATTGTTTGTAATGCTTCATATTTTAGGCATGCTCCTCGGATTGCATGATTTTTTAAGTTACTGATGTTTGTGTGTGTATTTGGTTATGTAAACTACATTTTGAAAGAGTAGTGACTTAATTGATGGCATGCTTGCTCTTAGAAACTAGATTTGAATAGTTTTGCAAATTTGAAAAACTTATAACCCTGTTTGTTTAGTTTTTCATTTTAAATTTTTATTTTTAATTTTTTCAGTTTTAGATTTTATTAAAGAAATACTGAAAATTAAAAATGAAACTGAAAACTTGAATTGTAGTTTTAGATTTTTAGTATTTCCTTCACAAAATTTGAAAAACTGAAAATGAAAACTGAAAACTGGAAACTCAACCCAAAGGCCCTTAGTTACTATGCCTTAATTTCATTCTTTTACAAAGAGATCTTTTAATTTCTTTACTCTTTTAAAGCTCAAGACTTGGGTTTGTGATTCGCCTAGTCTCTCAGTCTCTCATTTCTTCCCCAGTCCCCAATCTTCCTCAATCTGTCTAAGACATTTTTTAGCCTATATATTTGCTCTTTAAGAGCTGGAGGTTGGAAGGTTTATAGGGTTTTCTATCTATTAGTCCAAACACACTTCACTATATAAGAAAGTCCCTTATAAACAGCACAACATGGAAAAGAGTTAAGCATATTTATCTCAACTAAAATACGGACTCTCCCCACTTCCTGTATCTGTATCTATCACTAGCTAGCTCATATAGCAACACCCTGAAATTTCACTCCAATCCATGGTCCCAATTTCCTATGTGAAATAGTTGTGATTGTATCCCAAGTACAAAAAGAGCTATCTCAAAATTAGGCCCAAAACAATATTTTTGATAACGTAATTATCTGAATATAAAAAAAAAATCAATTTTTAGTTTATTTTAGAAATTAAAAAGATTAGTTTTTATAAATTAGCTCTCAATTTTTTAATTATATATAAAATTTTAATTTCATAATAATTATTTTTAAATAAATATGAAACAAATACATCCTCAATTAATAAATTTTAACAAGACAGATTTTAGATCCAATTAGGTCATAAATACCCCAATTTCAAACACCATATTGGATATCTAGATATTGATGTATAAATAATTTGGGATTTCAAAAGAAGTTTTTGATAAATGTGATATTCTATAATAAACACGAAACTATTTTACAAATATATCTGTAAAATAACTGAATTTTTTAAAAAAAATTTAGCATGTGATTTTTTATATGTATATGTTCTTAGAAATAAATTCATCAGTAATATAACTAAAATAATCAATTATTAATACTGAATTCTCTACTAATAATATCTGGAAATCAATATACCAAGTTTTTCCCAAAAAAAAAACGTGCAAACAACAAAGCAAAGAGAAAAAGACAAAGACGCACACACATAGAGATCGCAGACAGTCCTCTTAGCTGTCCAATGAATAGTTAACCGTTTTTGCCACAACATGTTTATGGAGAATCCAGACAAACGATGCATTTCCATTTCCAGTAAAGAATAAAAAAGGTACATGCAGCCTCATCCTGACCCGAACTCACATAAGAAACAAGTAATATACAATAATACAAGGTAATACAATAACATGTATATTCTACATAGTTTAAAGTACGGAAAGTTTATTCTCCAAGAAAATTGTTGCCTCAATGCTACAATGTACAATTATTATTCCTTTGCCATGAAGCTAAGAGACACAACCACACTTAAACCACAGAAAAGACACACAAAAACTCAACCCTACAAATCAAAGTTATGTTTTGTCTCTTCGTTTTGTCCCTCTGATCTGCTGCTTTTCTCAACCAACAGATTTAATGAAGGTCGTACCATGATCATGTCGCAGTGATTTCATCCGTGAACTATATCCATCAACTTCCTTCTCAATCTCGCCCCATCACTTTCTCTTCCAAATTTTCGTGCCCTTCAATTTTCACTTTTTTACCTCATTTTTTAATCAAATCCCGTTGTATTTCTTATTAATATAATAGTGTCACATTAGAAGAAAAAAAATATAAAATCAAAATTGATAGGTAAATATAAATAATAATAATAATAATAAGACATTAAACAAAAATGATCTCTTTTTCTCCTAACATGACACTGTTAATACAAGAGGATACACAACTTTTTTTTTTTGGGCGCTACTTCTCAGAATCGGGTAATCCAGAAACCTGGACCGTTTGATTGTTACCATAATCATTGATTTTTCTTCTCTTGAGTTCTTTCTCTTGTCTCAGTGTTGAGGCGGCAACGGTGATTCCGTTGGTTTTTTCACTTTCAGAGCTCAGAAAAAGGTCCAACACATTCACTGGCGTGCCTGAACTTGAAGCCGCATTGATCACAGACTCGTACTCCCCCTCCTCCATGGCCACTACATCTTGCATAACATTATAGCACTGCAGCATGCTTTCCTGCACCAATATATATATTATGGCATCATCAATAATTTCATTCATATTAAAAAGTTAAAAATCATATTTTGCAACTAATTGAACATGGCTTACCTGAATATACTCAATGGAAAATGTCAATTGAAATTTGATAACGCCTTTTTTTTTGGTAATTTGAAAATTATATTGGTCAATTAGATTTGAATTTAAGCTTATGCACTCCTCAAATCCTTCACCAGTAAATCAAATTGGCAACACATTTGTTAATTATTATTAATAATAATTCATGCCAGTTAGTGGGGAATACAAGATACTGCAGTAGCAAGGGATAGAGTTGTCACAGGTAAAATATCCAATAATGCATGAATCTCAAATAAGGTGAAAACATTATTACTCATAACATCAATTCCCTAATTATTAACATGAATTCACCACCGTTAATAAATGTGTTTCGGCCAATGAACATACTTTTGAAGTATTTATAAATAATATTTCTCTAATAATAATAATAAACAAAATAATAAAGGGAAGATTCGTACTTTATTTACATATGAACAATCGGATATTGCCGTTACGAAGCACCCATATTGAAAAGGAAACAACTCATGAGAAGCACTTAGAAGTGCTGATGCGGCAATTATCGATGGCTTGAATTCCAAAAGCTTTATCTCTGCATAAAAGACAATAATTATATTTAAGTAGAGTTCAAGATTGGTGATCGAATAAACTCATTTTCGGTCCAAAAACATTCAAACGACTTGTAAAATATTCGTGTATGATAATATCATACCTCGTTGTGACTTGAATATAATTTCATATGATCTTTCTTTCAGAACCTGTTCCATTGGTGGGTCTTTCAGCTTGAACAAAGTAATGAAGAAAGTTACGAAAGAGAAAGGGTGATGGAGCGCATTCTCCATTGTAAAGCTCCCAAGATGAGGCCTTCCATTCTTTGTATTGTTTGTGTCTCAAAATGATGCCCATCATTCTCTTCCAGAAGGGCCTAGCAACACAAGCTTCAATGAATACAAATCTTTCCCATAAAATCTCTTTTCTCTCAGGCACATTAGTTAGAATGCATAACGGTTTTTACCTGGATATTAGTGGCAGAGTACTCTGTAATCATCATCTTGGAAGCTAAAGAAATGGAAGAAATTGAAAGGAGCCTAAGGGCCCATGGCTTTGGTTGCTGTGACATGAAACCAAATTTTAGTTGGATCTTAATGAAGCAAAATCCGGCTACTACTACTTTATATTCACTAGTATTCATAGATAAAAATAACATGAGTTTAACATATTTATTAAAAAAAAAGAAAAAGGAAGAATATATAAAAAGGCCAATGCAATCATTTGATTGGAAACAAATAATAGCATATTTGGTTTCTTTACCAATATTCCCTGGTTGGCCAGGAACCGGTCTAGATAGTTGATAGCAAGGTAAGGCATAACTGGATCCAGAGTGCATGAAAACTGGAAAAAGAAAAAAAGAAAATAAAACCCACATTAATATTAGTTTAAAAATACAATCTTTTCATAAAAGGAACTCCTTAATTGGGCTTGGCACTTACCTGTGAGATTAAAGCGATGACTTCTCTTCTAACAGAGATGTCAAAGTCTCTGGCTTTGAGCGCCTGAAGGTAACTTTGTGATGGGGTGTGTTCAGATTCAATGAGGAAGAGGGAAGAGACAGCATCATCACAGTGAAGATCATTGATGCTCCCAAGAGGGTTTTCAAGGTCAAACTCCATGGATGAGTATTTGTGGAAGAAGGTCTCAGTGGTGCTGAAATGCAAGGAATACAAGCATTGTTGAAGGGAAGGTTAGGTGTTATGGCGAAAAAGCTGCTGAGAGAGTACTTTCCCTTGTTCCTTCAAATGAAAACTTAGGAGTCGCTTCGGTTCTTTCTAGCTCTTGTGCTCTTATTAGTTTTGCTGCTATCTATGCCTCTCTTTCTTTCTCTATTTTATGTCTCTGGCATATTAAATTTGGAAAAATGGAGGGTTGTTGGGAGAAATTTGGTGTTATAGCAAGAGAAAATATTTATTTATTATATTTATTAATTGATAAATTAGTTATTATGTTAAAGATATAAAAGAAGTGGGAGATAATAATAGACTATAAAATTTATATGTTAATTAATAAATAGATCAAAATAAGTATTTCTTTACTTCAATACGCGTGTAATATTTCTCAAGTTGCTGGTCCTTTGGTTCGAGTTGGAGGAGATGATGGTGAAATGGCAGAACCAGATTCGTTAGACTCTCAAAGACCAGGTCTGTTGTTTTTGGGGCAAGTTTGAGTTTGATATATATTGAAGTATTGAATTGTGTTTTTCTTTTAAATATATATAGATTAAAAAAAAAAGTATAAGTTGACTGTATACTTGATACGGTATCTATGCGATATTCGAATTTGTTTTAATTTTTTTGATTGATGAATTTGTTTTTGATATATATATATTGTATTACAATTTTTAATTAAGTAACAATCAATTTAATTTAATTTTAACTTCATTTCATCCTTTGATATCAGGTTCAACCTTTGTCCTTATCATGTTGTGGTCCTTTATTTTCTGCTACATGGTAATAAAAAAATAAAAAGGGAAACAAGTGACACATGTGCGTGATGGCCCAAGCTACTCCACTCATCCCTCTCTATAACATGGCCTCCACTAAGCCTTTCCACTCTCGCATGCACGCCTTGAGCGGGAATGGGGCTCTGCCTGGCTCGACCCAGGCAGCAGAGGCATGGGACAAGCCCTCGTGAGTGCTCCTATTTCGAAGATAGCATGGAGGTTTTGTTAATTAATTTGTGCAAGCTCACTATAAAAGGAATCAGAAACAATGAAAAGGGGGATCAGAGTTCATTACCTATTAACATTTTTTGGCCTTCATCTTCCTCAGAATCTGGAATTTTTCATCACCATTTCCTTCCACCATCATCATTCACCATCTTAACCCCCACTGCCATTGCTACCATCTCTCACTCTAACACCTCTTTTCCAAATTCTAGCCCCCATCACAAAGCCAAACCACATCCCGTTAGTCAATCCCAGCTAAAAATCCAACATTCTCAGCCAAACACAAATCAAATCAAAACCCAGAACTACAATCCAAAGTTCATTAACAATCAAGAAAAGAAAAGGAACAGAAAGGGAAAGGGGGAGCTCAGCCAACCACCGCGCGCTTCATCTTCAGGCGACAAGCCTTCCCTCAAGCCTCAACCATCAGACTTTCATCAGCACACCAAAACCATACAATAAAATCAAATCTCAACATTAGGAAATAAACACAAAAAGGGGGCAGAGCCCATCAGCCAGCGCGGTCTCGCTCGCCGCGGAAGACAGCCTCCCACGCCCCGTTCTTCACGCCTCAGCCACCCTCCACCGCGAAGCAAAACGCCGCCCAGCCAGCTCACCCCTGCTTGGTCATCCGCGCAAGAGAGCTCGGCCCACACCCCCAGGCGCAAGGCCGCCTGACCACCCCGCCCCTCTCGCGTCAGCCGTCCGCGGCGGCCGCCGTTCAGCACCTCGGAGCGCACCCACGCCCCGTTCGCGCGAAGCCGTCACACCCCGTGAAGCCTGCGTCCAGGCGAACCCCATCGCGACTCATCGCAGGCGCGTGAAACCAGCTTCTCAGAACCACAGATCACCACATTTCCTCCCGCAGCTTCGCCGCACACGAGGCCATCCTCCGCCTCGGTGTCCCACCCTGCCCAGCTGCAAACCGCCTCGCCATTGCCTCGTCCCGCCTCCTTGCTTGGTCCCCTTTGATTTCCTTTTGGTGTGCTGTAATGAGTTAGGTCTTGAAGATTAGTGTAGTTTATTGCTGGGTCATGGATCTTTGCATTGCCTCATGTCACTCTTTATGTTGGTTTTTTTTTTTATCGGCACATTTTTGGGGAAGGAGTTTTGTTTTGGGTTTGGAGTGTTTGGGTTTAGCTTTTAAGTTAGGACCCTAGATATTATCTTAGGCTTCATGGGCTTAGGTTTTCTTTCATTTTGGTTGGGTTTATTTCTATATTTGTTCTTCCTTAAAATTAGTATGCGCTGTCTTTTTTTCCTTTAGCCTTAGGGTCTAATGTAAAATAATAATAATAAAAGAAAAAAAATACAATTGTTTTATGCGTGCGAAATTAATAATCATGATTGAGAGACGAATGCCTCCTTCATATGTTATCAAGACTTAAGGGTTTATTGAGTAGCCTAGTATTAACTTGAACCCCGCAAAAGCAGAATTTCTTTTTAATATTTGTTAGAACAAAAATTTATTTTCAAAATAAAATCAATCAACAAACTTTTCATTTATAATTAAAATTCATTAACACAGAATCATTTTATAAAGAACTACGTGGCTTTGAGTTTCTCATTGTACAGAGGATACGTAGGAGGCATTCCGTCAAGCCAAGCTTTAAATTTTCATAATTTTGTCCCTAATTATTGTTATTTTATTTTATCTATTTGTAAATATTTGAATTTGATTCTTTGTTATCTATTTGTAAATATTATATTTATTTATTTATTTTGGGTAAATTTTATATGCTTTAAGTTATTCTAATTGCACAATTAACTTTTGGGTAAACGTTTTAGGACGGATGTATCAGAGGTGCGTGGGTTTAATCTCTACCCTTCTCTACATAAATAGACTCGGATCTAGTTCCTTTTAGCAAGATTTAAAATAATTTTCACAACAAGGTTTTCCCAACGGTTTTCCTTAATAAACCTTGGTGGCGACTCCATGAAAATATTTTTCAATAATATTTTTCGCCGCCCGTCGCGATCCCGAACAATGGCGACTCCACTGGGACTTCAGTAAGTCAAGCCCATTAAAAGGTTAATTGTGCAAATTTGATAATTTAGAACATATTTTATTCACCCATTATTTGCATAGCATTTGATTTACTGAATTTTATTGTTATATATGTGAACCTTAGGGTAGATGACAATTGCCTTATTTGTGTGTTAAACTTTTCTTTACGTTCATGTAATTAATTTGTAACATTTCTAGGCATTTAGGACACACTTACCTCACACACTTTTTGGGCTCTATACCCGAGCCTGCAAGCCAAGGATTAGGGGTTTCTCGACATTGTCATGAGGGGCTTCATGCTCACTTGATAGTTGTTGGGACATACTAGATTGTTACTGGTTTTATAGATTGGTCATATTGAGAGGGTTAATCCCTACTTGTGATTAATTTATAAGCTAGGTCCATATTGTTAAATAAGGGCAATCTGGGGACTTTTGACCTTTAGATCTATAGCACCAACCTTAATAATCTTGCACTGATAGCATTTAGGTTGAGAAGAAAGTCATGCTCTAATCCTATGATGGGCTTTTGTTCGGGGGCTTGTGTCGTTCTTTATGTTTATTGGACTTAGGCCTTTGTGAATAGTTGTCTTCCTTCAACTCTTTTTTTCATTCATGCTTTCAATTCAGAATTATAAATAAAAATTTATTTCATAATTGCACATTTTTTATACATCTTTTCCATAAAAAAAAATATAAACAAAAAAATTTCTTTTAGTCATGCACTCTATAAATCCATATTTTAAATTCAAGCGTTGCATTCTAGTTAAACAAAAAATAAAAATCATTTGCATCAGTTTTTTTTAAAAAAAAAAAAAAAAAGAGTTAGTCATGCATTTTGGTCAATAGAAAAAAAAAAACTTTATGGAGTGCATCCTTTAGAAATTCATGTCATTCAGGGGTTTTACTTCCTTTAAAACTTGGAGAGTTTAGATGTTAAGTTAGCATTTTCTCATTCAAATTTTTTTAAATTGCTAGATTCTTCACCATTGCATCACGGCGTAAGTTTGTTCCGGTTCAAAGCCCAGTCCAAACTCGTTCCCGTTCCCAACAACAGCTAAACATTGAATCTTCCCTAATGGCTGATCAATTGAGAATACCAGGAACCCTAAACCTACACTTGGAGCAAAGAATGGAAAAAATGGAAGGGAATTTCGAGCAGATCTGAGCTTGCTAAAAGAGATGACCTCGAACAAGGAAAACAATCCCAACGGCAACTCAAGTCATAACTCTATCCCAGTTATTGAGAATGATGGTGCCGACGACGAGAATGAAGACCATGTTATTCAACCAGATGGAAAGGATTCGGCTAAGGTTGTGATAACCACTCCCAAGCATGACCAAGAAGGTGGGAGCAGTCATGGGGCTATGGGTTTTAATGAGAAAATTAGGGAAGAAGATGCCCTGATGTTGAGCAAAATGGAGATGTTAGAAGAAAAAGTGAGGGCAATGCAAGGAATTGAAGCTTATGGGAGGTTGGACATGCAGGATTTGTTTGTTCCTGATATGGAAATACCTGCAAAATTCAAGGTCCCAAGACTTTGAAAAGTTCGAAGGAAGAACTGATCCTATGGTCCATTTGACCATGTACACCCGAAGTATGGCAGCATACCATAAGAATGAAAAGTCGATGGTTCATTGTTTCCAGCATAGTTTGGCTAGTGGAGCTTTAACTTGGTTTTTGCAACTTGACAAAAGTCAAACAAGAAGCTGGCGTAGTTTGGCGGAGCTGTTGTAAAGCAATACCAATTTGTCACTGATATTGCTCCTGAAGGTTTGAACTTCAAAGAATGAAGAAGGCTGATAGAGAAACCTTTAGGGAATATGCAGCGGTGGAGAGAAAAAGCTTCCCAAGTCCAGCCACCTTTGAGTGAAAAAGAAATTGCCAGACTTTTTGTCAAGACATTAGATGGAGCTTACTTTGAAAAGTTGTTGGGTTGCGTCACAATCGGTTTAGATGTGGTTGTAGCTGGAGAACAAGTAGAGGATGCTATTTGAGAAGGCAAGCTGAGTGGGTCAACTGAGAAGTTTAAAAAGCCCATCTTTCAGAAGAAGAGGGAGAGGTCCACATGATACATAGCGGAAGCCACTCACCTAAGAATAAACCCCACCAACCTACATACCAACCTTCTCCATACCCCATATCACCTTTCCATCCATATCCATACTTACCTTACCCCCAAATTGCCCCACCCAATTTCCTTGGACCATCACAATCTAGCAGAAACTCCTTTGCATGTGAACAATGTTTCTTTTGCCAATACACCTATAAACAATCCTCTGGTGCTTCACTAGATCAACCTGGAAGAGATAGGATAAAAATTGACCCAGGACCAATCACTTACAGTGATATTTATGATGCTTTGTTGAAGAAAAACTTGGTGGCTCCAGGAAGTGCCTAGGCCTACCCCAAATCCTATCCCAAAATGGTACAATGCTAATGAAACATGTAAATACCATATGGGAGCGCCTGGTCATTCCATTGAAAGGTGCATATCCTTCAAGATTCGTGTGCAAAGGCTAAGAGATATTGGAAAGCTATCTTTTGAAGAAGAGAAAGAACAATCATCAAGACCAAACATCGGGACCAATCCACTTCCCACACACGGAGCTTGAGATGTGAAATTAGATATCTTGTGAAGGGCTGAATCTTGTTTTCGTTATGCATCTTTATGTATTTTTGCTTATGTTTCCATTTGAAAAGACTTGATGTAATTCCTAGTAATGAATGTACTTTCTATTCATGTGTTACCATTTCAATTTGAAAAAAATGTGTTGTTTTATCATTAAATTTTTGAAAATAAGCAATCATAATTCGAAATGAAGTATGGCCATGTTTTGCTATCTTTCAAAAAAATCAGTATCCCTTCTTACCCCCTTTGAGCCTAATTGTCTTCTTTTAATAGCCTTGATAAGGACCACTCAACATTGAAGGCTAGCATGCGATGAAAGTTCGTTTGTTTGTGAATTTCTTCTTTATTCAATTTGTAATAGAAAAGTAAATAAAAATAAGAAAAATAAGAAAAAATAGAGGAAAAAGAAAAAGATCATGGAACTTTTTGGTTCAAAATGAATGAGCTATCTTACGCTATTCATGATTCTCAATTGTTGTTGGTAGAGTATGCCATCATGCTAAAAATGATCCTTTATCGCAATTAACCTTTAAACACTTGTTTGAGCTGTTAATACCCTTTTGTTCATAAACCTTTAACCTTCGCCACGTTACAAGCCTAATAAAGTCCATCCTGATCAATGATTGATTGCTCTTGTTTTCATGAACTTAATGTTGAAACCAAAAAATGAAATGATGAAAAAAGAGAGGAAAATATTGATACGCCTTGATAGTGGAAGCAAAAGTTTTAAGCAAAAAGCAAGATTCGAAGAACCTCCAGAATCTCAAAAGTTTAAACTTGGGGGCTTGTTAAGGTTATTCATTGGAAAGATTTGAAAAGTATTGAATCACTATTTGCTCAAACCAATGTTATTCAGCTTGGAAAACTCATCTCATCGCCTATCATTTCTAACCACCCGCTTAAAACACCGCAATATTCCCTTTCCATACGTATCGTCCTCGTGCAAACAAAGTTAAGTTGTGGCATAATGGTGAATGCTTCTGGATACTTCCATTTGAAATGCAACTTTATCTGAATTCCTCAATGATTTTGTTTAAATGACAACTATCTCTTTTGAAAAAAAAAGGTTCAAATTTGAGCTTTCAACTTTGCATTGCATATTTTCATAATTTGCATCAGCATTATTTCTGGGTATTGAAAACCCTAGTCTTCCTTACTTTTCTTCCCAGGTATTGTGACGCCTGTTCATCTTCGTAGGTATTGAGACGCCTACTTCTCTTTTATCAGGTATTGTGAGGCCTGAATTATCTTTGTAGGTATTGTGAAGCCTACTTTTCTTGGGTATTGTGACGCCTGTTTATCTTTGTAGGTATTGAGACGCCTACTTTTATTTTATCAGGTATTGTGAGGCCTGAATTATCTTTGTAGGTATTGTGAAGTCTACTTTTCTTCAGGGTATTGTACGCCTGGTTTATCTTTGTAGGTATTGAGACGCCTACTTTTATTTTATCAGGTATTGTGAGGCCTGAATTATCTTTGTAGGTATTGTGAAGCCTACTTTTCTTTTCGGGTAATGTGACGCCTGTTTATCTTCGTAGGTATTGAGGCGCCTACTTTTCTTTTATCAGGTATTGTGAAGCCCTTTCTTCCTGGTAATGTGACGCCTGGTTTATCTTTGTAGGTATTGTTACGCCTACTTTTCTTCTCAAGTATTGTGAAGCTTGGTTTCTCTTTGTAGGTATTGTGAAGCCTACTTCATTCTTCTAGTTTTGTAACGTGTCTTAAGTATTCTTTGTTTTCATCTCTGTTTTAAATAAAACTTGAACAAAAATTGGTTGCTTCTTTACTTTGATTGTCCTTTTAATTAAAAGGTCAATCAAATGGGGCTACTAGGACCCAATTTTTAATTAAGTAACAATCAATTTAATTTAATTTTAACTTCATTTCATCCTTTGATATCAGGTTCAACCTTTGTCCTTGCATGTTTTGTGGTCCTTTATTTTCTGCTACATGGTAATAAAAAAATAAAAAGGGAAACAGTGACAAGGATGAGCATGTGCGTGATGGCCCCAGCTACTCATGATCCCACTCTCTATAACATGGCCTCCACTACAACCTTTCCACTCTCGCATGCACGCCGCGTCGGGAATGGGCTCTGCCTGCTTGACCAGTTGAGGCATGGGAACAAGCCCTCGTGAGTGCTCCTGCATTTTGAAGATAGCATGGAGGTTTTGTTAATTAATTTGTGCAAGCTCACTATAAAAGGAATCAGAAACAATGAAAAAGGGGGATCAGAGTTCATTACCTATTAACATTTTTTGGCCTTCATCTTCCTCGAATCTGGAATTTTTCATCACCATTTCCTTCCACCATCATCATTCACAGCCATCTTTAACCCCGCCCATTGCTACCATCTCTCACTCTAACACCTCTTTTCCAAATTCTAGCCCCCATCACAAAGCCAAACCACATCCCTAGTCAATCCAAGCTAAAAATCCAACATTCTAGCCAAACACAAATCAAATCAAAACCCAGAACTACAATCCAAAGTTCATTAACAATCAAGAAAAGAAAAGGAACAAAACGGAAAGGGGGAGCTCACCGCCAACCACCGCGTTCGCTTCATCTTCGAGGCGACAAGCCTTCCCTCAAGCCTCAACCATCAACTTTCATCACACCAAAACCATACAATAAAATCAAATCTCAACATTAGGAAATAAACACAAAAAGGGGGAGAGAGCCCATCAGCCACCGCGCGGCTCGCTGCGCCCGCGAGACAGCCTCCCACGCCCCGTCTTCACGCCTCGAGCCACCCTCCACCGCGAAGCAAAACGCGCCCAGCCAGCTCACCCGCTGCTTGGTCATCGCGCAAGAGAGCTGCGGCCCACACCCCAGGAGCAACCGCCCGGGCCCCCCGCCCTCTCCGCTGAGCCGTCCGCGACAGCCGCCGTTCAGCACCTCGGAGCGCACCCCACGCCCCGTTCGCGAAGACCGTCACACCCCGTGAAGCCGCGTCCCGCGAACCCCATCGCGACTCATCGGCGCCACCGTGAAACCAGCTCCGAACCACAGATCACCACATTTCCTCCCCAGCTTCGCCGCACGAGGCCATCCTCCGCCTCGGTGTCCCACCCTCTTGCCCAGCTTGGAACCGCCTCCGCCATTGCCTCGTACACCGCCGCCTCCTTGCTTGGTCCCCTTTGATTTCCTTTTGGTGTGCTGTAATGAGTTAGGTCTTGAAGATTAGTGTAGTTTATTGCTGGGTCATGGATCTTTGCATTGCCTCATGTCACTCTTTATGTTGGTTTTTTTTTTTATCGGCACATTTTTGGGGACAGGAGTTTTGTTTTGGGTTTGGAGTGTTTGGGTTTAGCTTTTAAGTTAGGACCCTAGATATTATCTTAGGCTTCATGGGCTTAGGTTTTCTTTTTGGGTTGGGTTTATTTCTATATTTGTTCTTCCTTAAAATTAGTATGCGCTGTCTTTTTTTCCTTTAGCCTTAGGGTCTGATGTAAAATAATAATAATAAAAGAAAAAAAATACAATTGTTTTATGCGTGCGAAAGTCGATAATCATGATTGAGAGACGAATGCCTCCTTCATATGTTATCAGATTAAGGGTTTATTGAGTAGCCTAGTATTAACTTGAACCCGCAAAAGCAGAATTTCTTTTTAATATTTGTTAGACAAAAATTTATTTTCAAAATAAAATCAATCAACAAACTTTTCATTTATAATTAAAATTCATTAACACAGAATCATTTTATAAAGAACTACGTGGCTTTGAGTTTCTCATTGTACCAGAGGATACGTAGGAGCATTTTTGCAAGCCAAGCTTTAAATTTTCATAATTTTGTCCCTAATTATTGTTATTTTATTTTATCTATTTGTAAATATTTGAATTTGATTCTTTGTTATCTATTTGTAAATATTATATTTATTTATTTATTTTGGGTAAATTTTATATGCTTTAAGTTATTCTAATTGCACAATTAACTTTTGGGTAACCGTTTAGGACGGATGTATCAGAGGTGCGTGGGGTTTAATCTCTACCCTTCTCTGTACATAAATAGACTCTGACTAGCTCTTTTAGCAGGCCAGTTTAAAATAATTTTCACAACAAGGTTTTCCCAACGGTTTTCCTTAATAAACCTTGGTGGCGACTCCATGAAAATATTTTTCAATAATATTTTTCGCCGTCCGCGATTCCCGCATATATATATATATATATATATATATATATATATATTGGTGATGATTTTATATAATTATATTGATATTGATTGTGACCTAGTGCTTAATGGCATACTTCTGATTTAGATGAGTGCACATTGGCTTCTGAGTACTCTGAAATCGAAATGGGAAATGTTATTAAAATGTCACTCCTATTCTACTATTAAATAGATGAAAATCACCTGCTCTTAAATTATTTTGTTGTCTTACATATTAATTTTTGTCACGAGAAATATAAGTAAATGTCTAAAAATTTTAAAATTATTATTAAATATATATTACTTATCAATCAGACATGATTTAGAGATAAATCTTTCCACATCACAATTTTTATTATTAAATAAATTATGCTGCATTTTGGGTGGAATTCAATGCTCTTATGCTTTAAAAAAAATATAGCTAATAAAGCAATTGAGTTAATGAATGGGATTAGGGGTGTGCTGCCACCGGCACGCCCCAATTCATTTGTCTCTAATGAAGGACGCAGTGGGATTAGCATTTCAGGGATTAGGAATAATGAAGCATTACGTTCCTGAGATGAGCAAGTGACTGAATTTGCGAATTATCATATTGTTCTCTAAACTCTGTATGTGGAGTGAGCAAAACGACGTATTCAATTCAAATGATAGAGCAAACATGTTCTTCTTAACCGAGTTTATACATTGCACAAGGTCATAATTACTATCTCTGAATGCATCAAAAGACAACAGGGATCGGAGAATTTTTATATTCTTACATATATTTTTACAAAAGATGTGAACAAAAAAAAAATCTTCAAACCATACACCAATTTTTATCCGATCGGCCTAATCAAAGTTACCATTTTATTCTGAGCGTAACTATTTTTCTCCAATTATATTAGTTGGCGCATTAAAAGCTGATCAGTGCATTTGATTGATTTTATGGTCAGCGTATTTAGAAGACATTATAGTTTTTCTAGCCATTCACTTTCGTAACTTTCAACCAAGAGAAATATTTACATCTATCACATTTAATGCGTGTCTTAAAATAACCATAACCATTCGATCTTAATTTAAAATATTTAAAATTTATATAAAAAAAAAATATGATTGTGGATGTAGATGTTTTTAGGACGCATTAAATACCTCTAGAAGTATGTAAAAATTTTTGCTCAACCAGCCCTTATAAAAATATCCAGGGATAGATTAAGGAGGGTATGTTCCAATTTTACTTCAATACCCGAGTCTTAAGGAATCAACAGCATTTCTCCACTGCCCAGGCTTTCATCAGGCCGATCAAACACCTTAAATTATGTCAGGAACATCTGGCGCCGTTTGTGCAGAATCGACAAAATGTTCCCCACACTCGTGATAAAAATGGAATCAGATGCTCGCACTGAAGATGGCGGAGGATAACCAAATTCAACTGGTGACAATTCAGCTCCCCCTCCACCCATAGTTCATGACCTCCTACAACAAATACGAGAATTACAAGCCTGCAGCCATCAAATGGAGGATCGAATTGGATAGTTCAAGGCAAAAAATGCCAATGTTGAGAACATTCATGAGAAAGGTAGAGGAAAATACTATTAGACAAAGGGAGCACACTTTTCCAAACTGCAGAAAAAATTCAAGTCGTTATGTGGCAAATCATCCTTTTCAGAATACATAATGTTTGTTCCTTTTCCTGATCACTTAAAGCTGCCAACTTTGGAGTCTTATGATGGAATTTCCGATCTCCAGGAACATCTTAATATGTTTAATTCGGCGGTGTTGATATTAGCTGTTTCTGATCCTATTATGTGTTGAATATTTCCTAGTACACTAAAAAAGTCTGGTTTGTTGTGGTATTCCTCTCTGGAACCTAACTCTATTCATGACTTTTCTGATTTAGCCACAAAGGTTTTAGCTCACTTTTCAATTAGTAGGGCAAACACAAAGACTTCAGCAAGTTCGATAAATTAAACTTGCGTCAAGGACACCATGAATGTTTAAAGGACTTCATGAGACGTGTTAATCAGGAGGCCTTGTAAGTCAGAGACCTTAGTCCAATAGTCTCATTATATGCTATTTTGGCAGGTTTGAAGCTCGGACCTTTTTCCGATTCTTTGGCGCGAAAACCACCAATAGATTTCGATGAGTTGTTGGTTACATCAACATGGAGGAGGTGGCCCAAGCAAAGTAGGCTAGAGGGCGGGTTCTAGAAAAAATAAGCATACAGCTATATAATCGCCACAAATTCCTCGAGCAAGGAATGATTACAGGGAGCACAATCGATCATTCGGGAGACCAACACAAAGGGCGTTTCCACGACCGGATGACAAGGGCCGAAGAAATAAAGATCAATTTCGTGGAGTCCAAATCCATGAGGAGCAAAAGGGTTTATTTAGGCCACCTCCATTTTTTTTTATCAACACACACCTCTTAATGCCCATAGGGAGGATATTCTCCGAGAAGTTTACAATACTCAACTCATCATATAGTTTCCTCCTCCCTAGAGAAACATGAACCCATAGACAGACGAGTCCAAGCATTGTGATAATTATCATAAAACTTTGGCCACCCAATAGAGGAATGTATAAGTCTACGCAATTGCATTGAGCACCTCATCGGGCAGGAGCGTTTGTCCCAGTATATCTTAAGGAAGGATCGTCCAGATAAGTAGACCAAAGATGAAAGTCCGTACAGAAAATGGGGGCAACCATGGAGATGATCAGCAACATCCAATAAAGGGAGTCATTGATTCCATTACAAGAGGCTTTGTCGGCAGAGGTGAATCTTCCTCCACTCGGAAAAAACATTTTCGGGTAGTACTGGCAGTGCAATAGCTGCCATTGTTGATAAGACTATAAGAGAGTAATGTTAATTTCCAATCATTCAATTTAAAGCAAAAGATTTTGAGGGTATAGACCCCAACCAGAATACCCCGATGGTTATTTCAATTCTAATGGTGAATTTTCTTGTGAAGGTGTTGGTAGATTAAGGGAGTTCAGCAGATATTCTATTTAATAATGCGTGCGGTTACAGATTCCAGAATCTGTGCTCGGTCCATATAATGGACAACTGGTTGGGTTCAGTGGTGAAACGGTGGATGTTAGAGGTTACCTTTTTTACCTACAACCTTTGGGGACGTACCTAATGCTCACACAATTCCAACCAAGTACTTGTTAGTGTGGTGTCCATCTGCTTTTAATGTCATCCTCCGGAGACCTTCCATAAATCGACTTGTCACAATTGTCTCTACACCTCATTTGACAATGAAATTTCCAACCCCGGAATGTAGAGTAGCAACTGTCCGAGCACATCAAGTACTTGCACAAAGTAGCAGCAACAGGTAGTAGATTTCCATCTGGTACAGGTTTCAAACATAAATTCCTAAACCGATGAGTTTGTTAATACAGAGCTTCACCTGAGAAAAGATTTTCATGACTACAAGCCAAAGCCAGATGTAGAGCTTTGCAATGTTTCAACTTGATGATGATCCCGAATATTTTACTTGTATCGAGGGTGATCTACCACCAGAACTATATGTTGATTTAGAAAAATTGTTGCGCCAAAAATGCTGACTTATTTGCTTAGAGGCCATCAGACATGCTTGGAATTGATCCTAACTTTATCTGCCATAAACTTTCAATTGACCCAAAAGCAAACCCAATCACCCAAAAAAAGACGAAAGCTTGGGCAGG
Organism: Dalbergia oliveri; assembly: GCA_030441495.1. Lineage (NCBI taxonomy): Eukaryota > Viridiplantae > Streptophyta > Magnoliopsida > Fabales > Fabaceae > Dalbergia > Dalbergia oliveri. The sequence continues at coordinate 14,403,513 of JAMLFY010000011.1, forward strand.
AAAGACGGCAAACAGCAACTGAGGAAGCTAAACAACTTCTCCAAGCAGGATTCCTTAGAGAGATATATTATAGTACCTGGCTCTCAAATGTGGTAATGGTAAGAAAAAGCAATGGTAAGTGGCGAATGAGTGTGGATTTTACTGTCTAAATAAAGCATGTCCCAACTATGCTTATCCATTGCCCAATATTGACAAATTAGTGGATAGATCATCTGGTTTTCAGTACCTCAGTTTTATGGATGCATATTCTGGGTATAACCAAATTAGGATGTATCTCGATGATGAGGACAAAACTGTATTTATAACTAAACAAGCAAATTATTGCTACCGTTTTATGCCCTTTGGCCTGAACAATGCAGTTGCAACGTATCAACACTTGATGGATTAGGTTTTTGCAGAACAAATTGGGCATAATGTTGAACTTTATGTCAATGACATGGTTGTAAACTACGATTGGAGAAAATCATTATGTGGACTTAACAAAAACCTTTGACAAAGTACGAAAACATATTGCAATTAAATCCTACCAAGTGCACTTTTGGTGTTCAAGCGGGGAAGTTTTTAGGCGTATGCTTACTAGCTCAGGAATTTAAGCAAATCCAGAAAAATGCAACGAATTTTAGAGATGAACAGTCCTTCAATAGTGAAAGAAGTGCAACGTTTGGCAGGTCATATCGCAGCATTATCTCATTTCTTGGCAATATCAGCTTATTGCTCGACGTCCTTTTTTCACTGCTTAAAGAAGCCTCAGAATTTCAAGCTTTTTCTGACTTAAAGGCTTTTTTTGCTTCTCCTCCCATCTTGACACGCTCGGAGCCAAGCGAAGTTTTGTTTGTATATTTGTCTGTCAGCGATAAAGCTCTTAGTTCCATTTTGATTAGTTTAGAGGCAGGTGTTCAAAACCAGATTTGGCAGGTTGGAGGATCAATTGGTCCGTGGAATTTGATATCAAGTATGAACCTCGAGGTCCTGTCAAGGCTCTAGTGTTATCTGATTTCTTAGTTGAGCTTAGTGGCCCAGGATAGGTCTTAGGTGCTGGGCATTATCCTTGGGTACTTTATGTTGATATAGCTCCAAATGAAAAAGGTGGTGGAGCAGGTATCATTCTAGAAGGACCATAAGGATTTGTTTTGGAGCAATCCTTATGATTTGAAATCAAAGCAAGCAACAATCAGGCGGAATATGAAGCTATAATTGCAGGAATTCTCTAAGCTAAAGAGATGGGTGCACAAATTCTGATTGGAAAAAGTGACTCAAAACTGATATCAAATCAAATTAATGGAAAATATCATTCTCGTGATCCTTATTTTGCAAAATATTGACAAAATTCAAGTTTTTGCTTTAAGTTCAGATGAAGTTTCTCCTTCTTGGAAGGATAGAATTCAAAATTTTTTGGTGAATGGAGCATTACCAGAGAAGGAGCGAGAAGTGTTGAAGGTTGAGCGAACGACAAGCTTTTTACACAGTGCTTGGATGGCACCTCTATTGACGAGGTTTTAATCAATCTCTCTTGATGTGCATAGTAGATGCACAGTTACTTCAGGATATGAAAGAGCTAGGTACATGAAGAAGTATGTGACCAACTGACCATCACCTTGGTGAAAGATCTTTGGCGGAAAAAATCCTGGGAGCAGGATATTTCTGGCTGACCATGAGGAGGGATTACGTTAAATATGTCCAGCAGTGTGAGAAATGTCAAAAGTTCTCTAACTTCCATTTAGCCCCACCTGAAGAATTATTTACTTACGAAAATCCATGGCCATTCAGCAAGTGGGGTCTTGATATTTTAGGTCCATTTCTGTCCGGTCCTCGATAAGTCAAATATTTATTTGTCGCTATTGATTACTTTACAAAAATGGATTGAAGCAGAACTTGTTTCGTGAATTACAGCTCGGAATGCGGAGAAGTCTAGTTTGTCTGGAAGAACATTTTTGTAGATATGGATTGCCCAATGCTCTTATTATGGACAATGGAACCAAATTTGCCGATGCAAACTTTTGACAGGTTAGAAATTTACTTCTTGTTTTACAAAAAAAGATTTAATGTAAATGTTCGACAGGTCAGATATTTATTTGTTACTTTTGACTACTTTACAAAGTGAATTGAATTAGAACTTTTGACAGTTTTGTAGGAATATTAGGATACGACAGTATTTCACTTTTGTTGAACACCCACAAACAAATGGGCGATTAGGAAACTCCAAGGGAAAGTGGGCAGAAGAACTTCCTTGTGACTTTGGGCTTATCACGCGACTCCTTAGACTTCTACTCAAGAAACTCCTTTTCGATTGACATATGGTTCTGAAGCAATGATCCTCAGCTGAAGTTTCCGACCTAAGCTTAAGGAGAGAATTTCTCAATGAAAGAGCAAATCAGGCGGCCAGAGAAATTGATTTGGATCTTTTACAAGAGCTTAGAGAATTTGCACATCTTTGGAATAAAGCTGTCAAGTGTCAAGCTACGGTGAAGTACAACTCCAAGACAATTCCATGAAAATTTAAAGAAGGAGATCTTGTGCTAAGGAGAGTCAATCCAACAAACAAACCCCCAAGTGAAGGAAAGCTTGCAGCAAATTGGGAGGGCACGTCATTTGATCAGATATTGGAAAAAGGAGAATATCACTTGTCAACAACGCAGGGTGAGGAAATCCCAAGAACCTTTAACGAGGTACTATAGTTAGTTAACGTTTCAGCTGGTAACTAACCGAGTACCGTTTTTCCTCATTCGGATTTTTCCCACTGGGTTTTTTCCATTTAAGGTTTTAACGAGGCTTGGATTCTTAAACCAATAAAGTTTTTGCCTTCACATTACTATAAATTTTTCCGTTCGATGGATTTTTTGATGTCTTTTGTAAACTTTATGATTAATCTAGTTGGAGTATCTCCAATATTTTAATAAAGTAATGATTGCATCTTAAAAATTCAAAATTTTCTATCTATGGCACCTACCAGAGGTGGCCTCAAATTACACCTAATAGAAGTGATAAAATTTCCGATAGGCATTTTTCACATACGGCACCTATTAGAGGTGGCCTTAAATTACATCTAATGGAGGTGATAAAATTTCCAATCGACATTTTCTACATATGGCATCTAACAGAGATGGCATCAAATTACACCGGATGAAGGTGATAAATTTTCTAATCGGCATTTTCTACATATGGCATCCAACAGAGGTGACCCAAAACTACACCCAAAGGAGGTGATAAAATTTTCAATCGGCATTTTTCACATATGACACCTCATAGAGGTGACTTCAAACTACATCTAATAGAGGTGACCTCAAATTACACCTAACAGATGTGATAAAAAATTTTATTGGAATTTTCTACATATGGCACCTAACAGAGATGACCCTTAAATTACACCTAACATAAGTGATTACAGTCTCTGATCGGCATTTTTTCTTTAATATGGCACCTAACAAATCATCATAACGAGGGAATTGTTTATCTTGTAATCAACATGATGAAAGTGTTAACAACCAAAGTCCAAGCATGAATTTTCCGAGCATAGGATATATTTTTTCCGAGTGGAAATTTTTTTTTCAAGCTTAAGAAATGCTTAAACTTCCAAGTGTTATAGAAAATTTTTCCAAGCATAGGACATATGTTCCGAGTGGAAAAGATATTCAAGCATAAGAAATGCTTAAACTTCCAAGTGTTATAGAAAATTTTCTGAGTATAGGATATATTTTTTTCCAGTGAAAATTTTATTTTTTTAAGCTTAAGAAATGCTTGAAACTTACAAGCACTAAAGAGAATTTTTAGATCATAGGATATATTTTTCGAGCGTTAAATAAATTTTCCCGAAAGTAGTGCCTGAATTTTCCGAGCATCAAAAATGCATTTTCCGAGCATATGATGTGTTTTGAAATTTTAGAGCATCAAGTTGCATTTTTCGAGCATAAGTAATTTCTTCCAATTTCTAACCATACGACATTGCTTCCAAAGTAATAACGATTGAAATAATTGGCAATTGGATACCAAGACGTAAATGCCGTGTTCAAAGAATAACATTGTCCGGCAAGAGAACAATAATTAATTTTGTGTAGACTAGTTCTTGAGTTGCACATCATTTAAGCTTATAATGAAGGAGTGCTTTTACGTGAATAATTTTGGTTTTGTTGCTGAACCATACATAGCATTTTGGACCGATTGGACAAAAAGCCTAGAAGTATTTCCACCCATAACCCTCTTGTGAATAGTGAACAGCTCTTTAAATTGTCCAGTCGACACTATTATTAAAATGTTGTCTTAATTGTCCAAATGGCACATTTAGAAGACTCTATGACTTATTTGATTGTTCGTTTCTATAACCCTCTACCAGCCCTTATAAAATGTAGGATGAATAATTAAGAGAGGCATGTTCCAAGCTTAGTTTTAATACCTCGATATAAAAGAGACTTAGACCACTCTGAACAAGGACCAAGCCTAATATTTGGCCGATCGAACTCCAAAACTTTGTCTGGAACAGTTGTCATACTTCAAACAGGTATGTTCTAGTTGTTGGAATAATTAAGACCCTTCCAATCTACTATTTGTTGCGTTCATGTTGAAGATTTAACAAGCTCTAAATTCCATGAATCTAATGGATTGCAACCCCTTCTTCCTGGTTTTAACATGCCATGATTGTTGTAATGCACTACCATGGTAAAAATTTTCATCCGAGGGCTGTTTTCACAGATAGAAAAATTAAACATAATAAAAATAATCTTGAATAGATAATACTTAAGTCCTTCAAATTCCCTAACATTAGATGTTTACTTTTAAGCAGGTCAAATAACCACTTATGATAAGGAGTCTAAACTTATAAGTTATGGGAGACAAAATGTGCAAATTAGTTATGACCAGAACATACCAAGGCCAAACACAAAAAGACATGTAAAACATAGATTGCAAATATAATGGCCTCTATCAAGACTAAAATATGTTCAGAGCTCTAATTTTCTGAGGCATTATCTTCAGCTCTAGAGGCATTTTCTTCCTTAGAATTTGAAAGAGTCACAATTTCTCCATCTCCCACTTCCTTCATTACATCTAGCTTTGATATGTCAATGCTAGGATAAAACACTTCAATTTGAAGGATTTTCTTCAATCCTCTTGTTTTTCGGTTGCACACCTTTTCTAGCTTCTTTTATCTGCTAAGCCATGTCCCTCCATCCAGAGATCAATTTGACCTTTTTCATTATTCTTTAAGGACTAATTTGTCCTATTTTTTTCTATAGGGGCCATGTAACAACTCATTTTTTAGTACCTGTTTATGATAAAATGATTAAATGTGAATGAACTATAGGAATTTTAAAATTTTTGACAGATACAATTATGATCAAAACTATCTAAGGATTTTGTAAAAAAATGAAAATTAATTAAATATTATTTAAAAATTTTAAAATAATAATATTTTAACTAAGGATATAGGATGAGACCCCATAAATGGTATAAGGATATAGATAAAAATAAGGATAAAATTAAATAAATATTTTTTAATCCTGATAAAATTATTTAGATGTTGATCGGGTTTAAAATGGTAATAACCGTATATCTGAAATATCAAAATTGGTCTAACTAATGGATATTATCAAATCTTAGGTAATTTTTACTTAGGACAATCAAATAAATATAGATATTTTCAACACGATATAAGGCAAATTGATCCAAAGATAATGATACTTATCCCTTTAATACTACTTACTCTCCAAGTAAGTCCTAATTATTAATCCCTGATGAATTTGCTGATGAATTATGCCAACTCATTACCAACGGATTTTTGTGAGAAATCGTTGGTAAATTCGTCGATTAAAATTTTTGATGGATTTTTTCCGATAAAGATTTCCAACTACGTTATTACCAGTTGACAAAATCCATCGAAAAATCTGTCAAAAATGAAATTTCTGTCGATAATCAAAAAAATTTGTCGGTAACAACGTTTTTTCTTGTAGTGATCATTTTAACTCCCTTCTACACAGCTTCACGTTCCTTTTTTCTGTCCTTCATCATCTTCAATTTCTACTTCAAGAAACTCCATCAAACCATCAAATTCTTGAAGGCTACACTTAGATAAACACTTAATCTAATTCAACAACACTTCCTCTACATCAAACTCAAGTTAAAACCTTCTTTTTCCTCTTCAAATCTGTCCAAACCAGCTGCATATAGGGCTGGAAAGTGGTTTTGAGGCTTTAATTGAAGAAGGAAAGGCTATAGAAAGATTTGATAAAAAGCTTGGAGGAAGGTAGGAAAAAGTCTATGTCTATTGCTTGTGATTGTTTGGCTGTTCTTGCTAATATAAACCCTTGAGATATTTTTGAAATTATGTTTGTGAAGTTTGAAATTTATTCCAAGATGCATATATATGAGCATGATAGGTGTAAAAGATGCCATAGATAAAAATCTTGTGAATTGATTGAATTAATGTAAGATATTTAACTAAGTAAATGAAGTAATTTTAGTTCATTGAAAAGAATGAGATACATGAAAATTATACAAGAATATAATCAGAAATAATTTTATAATTTCTTATAGATTAGTATTTTTGAAATATGATGATAAATTTTCATAAAACAAGAATGAGATTTTGATCCATAGAAGAAAAAACATGGAAGTCCAAGTAAGATACTTGGTTTATTTTCCTTGAAACTTATAAGAATTATCACGCAAGGAGTCTGACAAGTTTCTGAAGTGAGAAATCTCATAAAACTTTAGAAAAATGTTATAGAGAAATCTCATAGAAGTTCAAGTTTAAGAGATTTTGCAGAGAAATCTCATAAAAAGTTAAAAGATTTTGAATAGAAAATCTCATAAGAATTTAGCAATTTCAAGAAAATCTTGTAATAAAATATGTGAACTAAAACTATTAAGAAGAAACTCTATATAATAATCATAAGATTTTCTAAACAAATATTAAAGATTCATACGAAGAAAGAAAACTTAATAAATTAATGCATAATAAATAAGTTTTATGTAATATTAATTACTTGGGTGTAAGCTCATGGATTCAAATTGTGATCTATATAAGGTTATAACATGAGGTGTTATGTCGTTGTGATGAAAGTGATGTATTGAAAATATCATGCTATATTGTGATCTATATAAGATTGTAACACGATCGGTGTTACATCGTTGACAATATATCAGATGAGAAGTATATCAGGATTCCTATGAGTTCTATTCTTTAGCATAAGTTTTATTCATAAGACTATGTTAAATAAGTAAAGGAATAAAAAACCAATTATTATAAAACAACCAAAAACCGATTAACAACTTAACACAAAATCAGACATCACTGAGTAGTAGACTAGTGTTTTTCCTATTAGGAATCTTTGATTCTCATTCTTACTGTTGTCATATTCTTACATAGATTGTGATGATAGTGATCTTTGTGGAGACCCTTAGCTGGTATTGGCACTATGGTCCACACCTTTTGATGAGCCGATGATATAGAGATTAGTCATCCATTTTATTTTCTTTTAATGAATTTTGAGTAGTGCCCTACCTAGACTAGATGGTTCTTGCATCAACAGGAGTAAGGGTTGAATATAGTTATGTACACTATTTATTTGTCAATACATAATACAATTATATTATTTTGCTATTTTATTACGACATATTATTTATGTTTAAACTTTGCGAACAAGAAAGAAAAAAGTAGTTTATGTTTTTCACAATAGCATGCTCATATTTAATAACATATATACATCTAAGATCAAGTAAAATTAACAAGTAACAACTACTCATTATATATAAGGCTATGGCTTAAGCACCTTATGGTAAGTTGGGTGTTATAGGCCAATTTGTCCAACGTTTTAAATTGGCAAAGACCTGATTAAGTATATTTTCTATAGGGACCAATTTGTTCGATACAAATTTAAGAGGGACCAATTTAGCGATCGTCTAAATTTTATATGCTTGAACTTTTTTAAATTTGAGATTACTTTGCCCAAATCTCCAACGCAATCCACCACTTCAAACACCATCCAAATGAAGAATTAATAGGGTGTGGGCACATAAGCAGTTCAAGGTTTAGGCCCCATTTGGGGCATCATATAGATACAACCTGATAATATTATACATAATAGTATAAAGTCTAATAGTATAGTATAAGGAATTCATTGTTTATGTTTTTATCATATCTAGTGTTTTGTGCGCCATGGTGTCATACAAGCTGACGGCAATGCCAGAGAGGGGCAACTAGCAGTTGGTAGGGGTTTACACGAAAGAGTAGACTATGATTAATTTGGGATTGACTAGTAAAATAATATTATTAAATGTAATCAGACTTTTTAGGACCTAATAATTTAATCCTATAGTTATAAAATAAAAATAGTTTAATTGTATAACATTATACTATCATATGTGACACCAAATATATAATAAAAATAGACTTTATAATATTAACAAATACAATCAGATCTTATTCTAAGTATCAAATGAAATCTTAGGGTCACCACAAGCTTGCATACATTCGAATGAAATGTGTCATGTAATAAAAGCAGGACACGTAAGGATATTGCAATCCTTCAATGCATGTTTCGAAACACAATCGTGCGTGGAACTAATTTCCATATTAAAGAAAAATATTGTTTATCCTCATATTGTGTATATTATACTAAGTCATATCCTATTTATTGAATGGATATGAATACTATTTGAATGGATCCATAACGATTTAATAATAAATGAAATATGAGTTGATATGATATTCTATATATAATAAGTGCAAATAACACCATCTATAGATTAAAATAGATTAAAAAGTAGCTAGGCAAACCATGAAAAGAGGTCACGCTTCTTATCCTAGGTTTGTAACAGGCATGTCTACCAGCATATTAAAGGGCCATTAAATAGTTGAGGGTAAATTACTATAAATTAGAGTACGTGCTAGCGCTGGCGCGCTACTACCGCAGTGTGGTGGTACTTTCGTTACAGCTGTGCAAACTTAAAACTGCACAACCCTATTTTGACCCCCCAAATATGGGACCATCGTACGTGGAGCAGTCTTGACTTATTTGTTCAACGGATAAGACGTACATGTCTCTTTATGCACGATGCTGTGCTTATGCATGCCAACTTTTTTAATAGAAATGATATTTGTATAATAATAATAATAATTAAACATCTTGGAGATGATATAATTAGAGAGATAGATATACAGGTAATAGATACAAAAGAAAAGGTGGTGGACTTGCTGGTTTTGGATGCATCTTTCTCTCTAATTATCTCCTAATAAATATATCTAATTTATGGATTCAAGTAACATTACATTCATCCTTAAAACATAGACATTAATCGACAGCTGCTTGGTAAATACCAAAGAAAAGTAGGGGTATGTTTTACATATGTTTTCATTTTTTTATTTAATTATTTTAATTACAAAATAATGAAAAAAAAATTGTGCTCGTCATCATGTCTCATTATATATAAGACTTCTGAATTGGTATGTGTGCAAGTCAACTTCTTATATTTATGAAGCAATACAAAATTTAATGTCAGTGTAACACACTGTTCATGCATTTAAATTGAATCAATCTCTATTTTAAATTTAATTATTTGTTATGTTAATTTTAATATATATCCAAAAAATATTAAACGCAGCGGTAACTGAGATTAATGTACATTTTTTAATATATATTGGATGGTCTGTCAAAATGTTTGGCCTTATTCACCAACAAAAAACCTTTGGTCGTAAGTTATTTATTTTTCTTGTTTAATTTTAACAGAGTGAATTTTCGGGTCCACGTACTTGGTTCTTCTACCTCTTCGATCTCATTGAATTGCGGTAATAAGGTGTCGGGTAAGTAAGCACCAAGCGATTTAAAGGGCCCCCACTGCGAACCCTGAAATGCAAACCATCATCTTGTCTCTAGCCATTGCTAAGCGAAAAAATGGCAGAAGCTACAAATAAGGTTCTCAAATCACAAACTACCTAGCACTATTTAAACCCGACTCATTTAATACTTTGCAGTATCACTTTTCTTTTTTGTTGGGGGGTCCTCTTTCTATGACTCGGTCATGGACGGCAATACCAAATGCACAAAGATGAAAATGACAAACTTTATATCTTCCTCGCAGCTTGATCCAAAGCCCAAGAACGAGAGGGATTTATTGAAACATCTTCAGCCATCGCAAAATGAAGATGGACCTCAACATAATTGGTGGCTGGGAATTGGGACCGTGAAGGTGACTTTTGGTCCATCACTCATCGATCTAAGGGAAAATTCAGTGGCTTAAAAATATGAACAAAGACATGCCTTGTTTGTAATTTATGAAATCACTTGTTTGATAAAGGCATAAATGTTAATTGAGTTGGGACATGTTAGATATAAAGCTATCTCTATTCATTATTAGCTTAAGGTTTAGATGAGTTGGTTCATAATATGGAATAAAATGTCACTCATGACTCATGTTAGGGGTATTCAAATCCAATCCAATAAAAACCACTAAATAAATCCAATTCAAATCGAAAATCAATCAAAATCATAAAAGTTTGAATTGGATTAGATCATGTTTTTTGTAACACCCTAGTAGAATCCAATTATGCTTAAGTTCGCATTTGGATTCTATTAGTTATCACTTATGCCTTGTTCATTTTCTTTTGAAATTAACTTAAAAAGATAGTGAATAATTTTTTTTTCTTCTTATAAATTACTTTTTGAAAACTTATGCCTGTAGCTAGAAATGAAATACATAGCGCTTACGTAGATAATAATCAAAGTTACTTTGCGCACTTACTTAATTTAAATAAGTAGAATAAGGGACTAAATGTAAAATTATCACTGCATAAACTAAAATATAACTACTCAATACATGAGTTATAATAGGGCATATACCATAATGATAAGTTATTACAAATAACAATATAAATTCTACTATTACTGGTTTGTTTTTTACAACTATAATATAACTAAAAATTGGAGTGGTAATTCTTCAAAGGTCTAAAATCTTCATATGTTGCTTCATTCCTTAGCTCCATTGCTTTAAGTGGACCCATCGTCTTCTGGTAATGACAACAGAAAGAAATATAGGAGTGAGAAATACAAGATTTCTAGTAGGAGTTTCTACTTGTACTAAAGGTGTCATCATTGTCTTCCTAATCACTTCTGGTTTGTAATAAAAAATGAACAGGTAAGGATTCAAGTATCAAACTTTTCGTAAACGTGATTAGCCAAAGTAAAGTTGATTTTAAACTATTTTTGAACATTAGCAGAGGCATGTATAACATAACTCATAAATTACTATTTAACACTTCACTTAATAATCTCTTTGCAAACTTCACAATCACATAAACATTTTCATTATGATATTCATGCATGACACTTTACTTTCTTTCATTAACGTATTTCTCAATCACTCGCAGGATGAATGCATCAATGCCTTAGACGTGAAGGTAAGGATTCAAGTATCAAACTTTTCATAAACGTGATTAGCCTAGGCATATATAACATAACTCATCAATTACTATTTAACACTTCACTTAATAATTTCTTTGCAAACTTCACAATCACATAAACATTTTCATTCATGATATTCATGCATGACACTTTACTTTCTTTCATCAATGTATTTCTCAATCACTCACGGAATGAATGCATCAATGCCTTAGACCACCCTAAAGGGTAATGAGCTCATACGTGGCCGTCACCACAATCTTTTGGTTTTCTTTCCGTTCCGTAATCTCAACGGTTTAGGGGGTTAAGTCGTGAGCTTAAGTCCATTTTTCCATACTTTACTTTTATTTTCTTTCTCCGTAATTTCAAGTTAAGCCGTGAGCTTAGCTTAAGTCCACTTTTCCAGACTTTCATTGATACTTTCCCAGGTTTTACTTTTATTTTCTTTTCGTTGTCGTAATCTCAACAGTTAAGCCATGAGCTTAGTTCAAGTCCATTTTTTCAGACTTTCATTGCTACTTTCCCAGGCTTTACTTTTATTATTTCATTTGAAAGTGAATGTTTGCATATCATCACGTAATCATAAATAAATCATAGACAATCAATCATTTATCCTCGTCATTTCATAACTCATCACCATACATTCACATAGACAATATCTCATATACATCCTTATATCAAATAGTAGGCTTTTCATGCTAAATCACATGTCATATTTCATCATTTGAAGCCAATAAATCAAGTACCCTAAGGTTCTTAAAAGGTTATGGAAGTCTTAGTGTTTACGTATTATGGAGTCTTTCTTTCCATTCTAACTAATTCTAACCAAATCTTTTTCTCTTAGTCATCTTTGTACTCTTAGTATTCCATTAATACATTAATGCACTTTAAAATATTATCCTTGGGTATTTAGAGGATCTTTATATATTTTCAAACTTCCTCATGAGTGTTATATATATATTTTTCCTTTTGAAGTTTTGTTGCAACTTAAATCCTTAAAACTCTCTCTTTACAAGACTTGAATCTTCTATTTACAGTTCTAACATCTTTTACAAGAAAATTATAACTTTTGTATCCTGGTTATCTCAACCTCCTAAAGGTAGTTCCAGATTCCTAACTCATCAAACTTTTTATTAAGGTTAATTTCATTAAAAATACATTTATAGTTATGTCATAGTACCCTTGCAAAGTTACCCTTTTCTAAATCTTCTCAGCACACGTCCCACAAATTTATTTCTTATTATGTATTTCCGTGGTGCAAAGCTTTATGCATGGCATACATGAATGTGTTCCCTGTGTATTAGCTTTCCAACAGAGTTAAAATTAGGCTGTTTGCATTTTTCTAGAGTGAGTTACACCTATTTTACTACTAAAATGTCATATTCAAAGTTTAAGTCTTATGTTCAACTTTGAAAATTCATATCTTGGACTACAAAATTAGGTGATTTCTTTTGGAAAGTATTTTAGAATGTGTCTAATTTATTGGAAAAATAGTTTTATCACAAGATACTTCATATATTATGAACAATGCTTTACGCAATATCCGGAAAACCCAGAAAATCCAACATCTATTATTTTCATACATTGAGTCATCTTATCAAAGCAAATTTTATATACCATATTCTGAAGTCATATTTGAGTATGAAGACATTATAAAAACAATCAGAAACATAAAAGAGCATGTTGTATTCTCACAAACATATCTCACAAACAACTATTCAAATATTTTGTCAATAACCAAACTTGAAACATTTTAACCATGGACAAAGTTAGGAACTAAGAATGCTTAAACAAATAAAGAAGAAGTTCCTACCTCTTGTGTAGAGGATTAAAAATGAGTTCTTCTATTCCAAGAGATCCCACGAACTCAAGGAGGACAAGACAAGAAAGCTTCCTTGACAAAGACTTGGAAGGCTTAGTGTTTGTGTTAGTTTTTTACGCAAGAAAAGGTTCCATGTTTTATGCAAGAATAGGAAAAGGAAAATATTCCATGTTTTATGCAAGAATATTAGCCTAAATTTGAGGGAAAAAAAGGTTTCATATTTTATGTAAACATATTGGCCTAAATTTATAATTATTAAATTAGTGGCATTGTGAAAATTTCTTAATTCAAGACAAGGGTATTATAATAATTGGAAAATGTTAGTGGCATTCTTGTAATTCTTTTTATAAAACAAGGATATATTTGTCATTTATTATAAGACAAGGGTAGTTTTGTAATTTTCTTTACATAGTAAGGATATTTTTATAATTTCTACTAAGTAATGATATTTTTATAATTATTTGCATCTTTCTCTAAACACACTTAATTATTCTAATATTATTCGTTACATTTCATGACACTTGTCCAAATTAATATTTAATCATTAATTATGATTAATTAATCTTTCTAGTTATGAATTTGGGGATGTTACATTTTGCAATCTGCTTGAATCAGATTGGATTTTGAATCTAATTTTTAAAATAGTTTCAATTTAATTCAAACCACATAACATTATATAATATAATATTTTATTGTTAAACTTGTTCTTTTACCATAATCCAAACTATAATAAATTATATTATTTGGATCAGATGAATTTTAAATTTAAAACCGATTCAAACCACATTGCAAGTACTCAATCCTAACTCATGTACCTCTACCCATTAGCCCATCACCTTAAGTTTTTAGGTGGGTTTATTCTTGACAAGAGACATACAGGACATGTCATTAAGATGCAAGGTAATTAATTAGTTCTTCTTGGGGTATTTAATATCTGGGTCTTGGCAAGTTAACATGAAAAAGAATAGTTAATTATTTTTTTAAAATGTCGTTAATTATTTTTGTCAATTGGGATGATTAAAGGGATTAGATAGTTGGTACATATCATATGTAAAAAACTAAGGGCTTGTTTGGCACACTGGATAAGATAAGGTTTGATAGTATAAAACCTGATAGGATAAGACTTGATAGTATAAACCTGATAAACTTTTAATATTATACAGTATTTGATGGAATATTGCATAAGATATTATATTTTATATTTTATAATATTATCATTTATTTACAAATAATTCTAATATTTTAATTAAATATTAGATAAAATAAAATTTTTATTAATGATTTAAATATAATTTTTAAATATCATATTTATATAAATATTTATTAATTAAAATTTAATTTATTTTAAATATTATTATTTACAAAAGTATCTATAATTAACATATTTTTTAAAAAATTTCTCTAATTTTATAATTAAGACATATTTTTATTTTTAAGTTGATTGAATGATTTTATAGATATCTATGCAATTAATATACATATTTATAAAAAAAAAAATTAAACTTATGATTATACTCTATGAATTGAAGAGGGAATTGATAAGTTAGCTTATATATAATGTAAGATATATTTTATTGTCAAATAGTTAAATTAATAATAGAATAAAGACATTTTAGTGAATCTAAATAAATATTAATAATAGTAGGAGTAGCAATAGTAAAAAAGGAATGACAATAGGTACTTCTTTTACAATTAGCCTAGTTTAATTTGATTGAAGCGCACATGCGGCAATGCATGTGTCATTAAGATGAGAGATAATTAGTCCTTGGGATAATTAATTTAGGGTCTTGTTGACATGTCAATATTAAAGAATAATTAATTTTTTTAAAAAATCATTTATTTATTTATTTATTTTGTCCATTGGGATAATTAAGGGGAGATGGTTGGTACGTATCATTAATTAAAAAAAAAATGGTTGGTACGTATCATATGTATAACCATCTAAGTGAGATTTAGCCTGTGATCTGTCAGCGTGATCGTTTTATAAATGGAGCAATCAAATTGAACATATATATCGCACCAAATTGTGCTGCAGACTTTCTGAGACTTTTAATTTGTTTTTACCTCTTTAGTTAAGATGCTGTACAGAAGCGATGCATTCACTCAACTTGATCACTATTTAATTACAATTACCCAATGAAAAATATATGAAATTAATAAGATTACTTCAAATATTACCAAATATGATTTTACAATTCAATTTATTTAGACGACTAACTTTGGTTTTGGACCACTCTCTAAATGTTCTAAATGCAATTGCAAAAGTAAAACCAAAGAGAATCATTAGCCCCAAGCCAAGTAGTCTTGAGCTGGCTGTGACTAGTACGGCATGCCTAAGCATTGTGATCAGGCAAAAAGTTACTGCACGATTAATTGCTGCGGATCAAACTTTTTCCCTTAAAGTCAAATAGAGAAAAACGTGTATATTTTTCTTTTAGATAAAAAATCAAGGGCTCAACTCAATGCAGAAAAGCAACAGGTTTAAAAAATCACAGAAAAAGAGTATAACATATAGTAATTAAGATAGATAAAAAGGTAAAAATTAAGTAGGACCCATAGCATGTATATCCTCCTCGTAGTTTATGCGTCATGTAACATGTGACTTGTTCCACATTATTCAGCCAATCAGTATCAATTACATTTACCGGCACCCAATCGTGACCTAGTTTCCTTAACTTTAGTTGTATACTTCGTTGCTAAGCTCATAAATTGACCATTCATCAGCTTCAACACCTAGCCTCAAATGACAGTCAAGAGAAAGACATTCCTGAATGGAGTGGACAAAATAATAGAAATACCACAATCCACATCTTGTAAAATTCTTTCTTCCTAGACCTTGTATGACGATTCACTCCAACCCCTTCAACATTGTCATCATGGTCATCATAGTGAATGACACTCCTCTGCCTACACCTACCTTTCTACAAATCCAAGGAAAATTGAAAGAACACATAATAACATTCAAAGCACCAAGAACAATTAGCAACACACAAATTTCCTACTTAATATCTACCCTCACCGTGTATCGAGGATTTACTCTACCCTCACTCTCATAAAAACTCCCCCTCACTCACATAACCTTACAATATATCACTCGAGAAGCACCCCACCCCTTCAAATGCACCAATCCATCTATAAAATCGTTCAAGTAGAAAGTCCTGACATCAAAGAAAACACAGATAGTATATACATTAGCATAACCCACACAAGTGTTCCTCCACTCGCAATGAATCCACTCTTAAAATCTCACATAAGAGCTCCCCTCGGATCAAGAGACCTTTTCATGTACCACTCATACTCCTCTTACCTCCATTTCCACAAAAACATCTATTGAAAGTATTTTCGTCTCCTAGCATCAATCACCTGCAACCAAGAGGAGATTCTACAAGCGGAGATTATGAGTCAAGATTCAACCAAAAATGACATCTATGCATGAGGTTAAAAAGAAGATTTTTCAGTTAATTTCTTCCTTTTGGAAGACTATTTTGTTCTTTTGTTCTTAAATGGAAAGTAGATTAGTATAAAAACAATATTCTAACCTTTCTGCCTCTTATCGAAGAAAACACAATCAATACACATTTCAAAATTTGCTTTAGGGTCTTTGGCCATAACCCACTCAACTCCCCACCAATTATAACAGAGCGCCGAAACCCTTCATGAAAATTCACAAGTGAAAAACAGATGTAACAAGGATTCTTCCTTCATTTTATAAAAAACACATCTGAAATCAATACTATTAATAATATTCAACCAGACCAAACAATGCATGGTATTAATTCTCCCAGTGAGGACAAGCCATACAAACAGTTTTGCCCTTGGTGGAACACACTCATGTCACACTCTAATCAACCTAGGATTAGTGTGGGAGTTATCACAACTCATCTAAAAAAATTTGGTGACAAAAGAATGGATTGAAAAACTATTTGAAGAGTGAAAATACCATGCAACGTTATCATGAACATTTAGTTGTAACTGGACCTTACCTGAGCCTATTCAGATCATCCCAAATCAACTTTCCACTAAAAAAGATTTCTATGCCAATTCAACTTCCATTGCCACTTGTCATCAAGCCACTCACCACATTCCTGAACGTGTATATCTATATGGTTATGCAAGATTTACAAATTTTGCATATAACTAATCTCATCTGTTAAGCACATGAATTGTTAATTTTAAAAAGGAAAAAAAGATTACAACTTTCTTTGTAGAAAGATCCATTATTTTCACGCTGCATTTAAGACTTAGGAGCCATTTATACTTTATATCCTTATCACGTACTCTGACAAGAAATACGTGGATATATACAAAGCTGTAGGAAACTGTGTATAGGATTCTTCTTTATGCTTGCAAGATGGTCAATTTCTTAAAACACGGGGTCAATAATAAATTAAAATCAAATTGGGCAGGCAGATTCTGGAGATAAGATAGCAGACAAAAGGCTTTGGGGTATTACAAGATGCCAAACAGCTTCTCATGTGTTTCATCACTTCGAAATGTCTTTGAAGAACGTTCCATTTCTTTTGAATTGCTTCAAGCTTGTTCTATCTCTCTGCCACAGTACCTTTCCTTTTGGGTGTTATTTTCTTTGGCGAAAACCATAGATTTTCTTTTACCTTCATGCATTGATGCAAGAGAAAGCCTAAAGAGAGATTTTTTTTTTTTCGTTTTATTTTCTTACCTTCTCATTGGAAGACTAATAGCTCTCTTCCTTTTGCTCTTTCTACTTTCCCTTAAACATATACCAAATTAAATACATGGACATGCATAAGTTTTGGAGAACTGCAGACCACTTTGACAGAGATTGCACGCTTCAAAAATCAAAATATTATACCACCTTGTTTCACAATAACAGTTAAAAATTAAATAATACATATATTAAAGAGAAAAAAATATCTTAATAAATATAAAAAATTATATAAATTGATTAAATTATTTTTTTATAATCATTATTATTTATTTTAATAAATATATTAATTACTTAACTAATATCTTTATAATAAAATATAAGTAAAAAATTTAATACTATTTAGATATCGTAAATAAATAAATATTTTAAAAGATGAAAAAATTAAAAACTCACGGTTATTATTGTGAAAAGGAGGAAATATTAACAAAAAAAATGGAGAAAAGATTGAAAACAAAAGAATGGAGGGAGAACATGATGACTTGATGAGTACATGTGGCACGCCCCACACCCCCATGGAGAAAACAGCATCATTGCATGCTTAAGTGTTCTCTATCATAGGGTAGGGAGTAGACAGTAAGTGTGCCTTTTTACTAACTACGTAGGACAGACTAATTAAAAACGTAAATCAATAATTTATGTTCTTTTGTAAGAGCATTGGTGTTGTAAATTTGTAATAATAATGTAATTTGCCAAGAAAGCGCGGTGTCGGCATATATATAGCTTTGATCCTGTTTTTACTTTCGCAATCGGAACTTAAAATATCTGTTACTTCTATTTCCTTAGTTGTTATTTTAGTGAACGTTGACAACTACGATAAAAATATGAGAAAAGTTGTACACTATACAGTATACACGTCCAAATTAATATCTAGTGATCACAATTCACATAACCTTAAATTTTAATTTTATATATATATATATATATATATATATATATATATATTATCGATTGACATTTATATACTTGAAATTTACATTTATTTAAACTATCCTCACTATATGCATGTTAATTCGGGTGTGTATTATGTATGAAAAGGAAACTAGAAATATGTATATTTCTTTGTTGATCGGCACTAACTTATTGAAAATGGAAAATAAAGAAAACAAAGGATTCTGTTCCCATCAACTATAGCTTCATACCCCTCAGACTGAATATTAAAACATTTATTCATCAATGCATAAAAGAAGACCGAAAGCCCATATAATCGTTTAAGGATGAGATGATATTTATACAGTTATTTAATTATATATTATTATATGAATTATATAATTTTAATCATATCATCAACAATTACTTATGAAGTAAATTTGTTTAATGATACTATGAGTTAACATGTTCACTTGTATGAAACTAATAGGCTTCAACTATAAGTATAAATGTTACGTTTTTCTTTCTCAAAATTGAACTAGTATATACGTTCTCATTTGATGAAATTGAATTTACTTAAAGGAATAATATTTCTATCATATATGATTGCAAAAATGAATATTACATTAAAATTGTTTACGTAAATGACTTATTTTTTCTTCTGGAGTCATTTACGTTTTTTTTTTTGGTCATTAATTCAAGTTGACTATTAAGTAAAGCTATAATAGAAGTCTTTGCGGGCTTGATTTAGGGGTGTCCATGGATCATACCGAAACCCGTTTAGCTTTTTCGTTGGTCTCTAATTTGTTTTGCTGAAAGACAGCGCAGGTAAAGACCTCAAGGTCATTTTAGGCCTACACAGTAATTTAAATGGCTGGGCCACTCTGTTACAATATAGTATGAAGTTGACCTTATTGGCAGGCCTAGCAAAGATGCTATACGCCTAAACCTAGAGATAGCCCACATTGTTGAATAAAACAAGAAAAAGTCTAAATTTGCTTTTCGGCTCAAGACACATAAAAGGCAAAACGAACATAAATTAAAGATAATCCAAATTTGGCAAACATGTGGCTATGCCATGATGCACCAATGTGGCCTTAGGTTCTTTAACGCAACACCACTTCACGTCTCTCATCCCAATCATAAATCACAAAATCATCATCAACTATTTATAGCGTGCTAACAACCAATCCATGGCTTCCACCACTCTATCCCCAGCAACCCATTCAAAAGTGAAAACGAAAACAGATAAAACTAAGAACAAATCTTTTTGTGTACAATAATGCCCAGCTATGATAACTATACTTTTGAGTCTTGTATTATGAGAGTGATGAAAAGTGTGTGTTTGCATTTCAGCTATGTTCCAGGAAGAGTGGGATTTTCTGCCCCTCCCAACAAGCGACACTTGTGAAGACTGTGAGGACCCAAATGATTGGGAAGGGCAAGGGAATGAGGATCACTTGCCAGGCTGGCAGCATTCCAGCAGATAGAGTACCAGACATGGGCAAGAGGCAGCTCATGAACCTGCTTCTTCTTGGTGCTGTTTCACTTAATCACATTGAAGGATTCAGAAAATTTTGTTAGGTTATGGGACAAATATAAGTATAATTATAAGTTTCACCTAGGATTATAAGTATGGAGTTTAGCGTGTCTCTTAGAATTAAGTGAATAAAATAATGGAGATAAAATATATATAAATCTATATGCTATTAACAAAATTCTCAAATTTTAGTGGGTCATTTTTCACCACAATGTAATACATACATCCGGCCCTGCTTAACCATTCTAGTGATAGTGTGTATTTGTATTTGGATTAGTTTAATTGGAGTTCAAACCAGTACATTATTAAACTTTTTAACCTCGAAATTTCTGTATTTTGATACACTTCCAATCAAATCCCTTTTTCTTTTTATTTTTAACTTTATAAATGTTGATGATTACAATCAAACTAATTTGATTGGATTAATACACATGATTGGATGATTGAATAAATGTTATACGTACTGAAAGTGAATTTAAATTAATGTTTTGAAGAATTATATCTCCCAAAATAATCTTCTCCAAGGATGTCTCTAATAGTACCACATGCATGTCTTTTTGTTCTACAAGGACTTCAAGAAGCAAAATGGATAGTTAGTAACAATCTCCTTTTACTTAGAAGTTAAAACACTACAAATTGACCAAGTTTTGAAATTTGAATACTTGTTAAGCAAATGGTGTTAATAGTCCTGAATATTACATTTCAGTCATAGTTCCTTTATCTTTCCAAATCTTTGAATGAACAGGTCAGGATCTTCTACTGGTGGTGCTGTTGCCAAGGATTTTGCTGAGCAATGGCTGAAGACACATGGACCTGGGGACCGCACACTAACACAAAGGTTGAAGGTAACAACTTGCTTGTTAATCACTGTCAAGTATTACCAATGATCTTCAACAATAACCTGCATATGCCTTGCATGCATGTCATAATGAAAACAGAAAGAGTCTTAAGAATATTGGTTGGGTGGCCACCATGGCCTGAAGAAATTAAGTGCTAGTTAGAGCATCTCCATTGCTTGCTATTATTGCGTCCCTGCTCAGAATTTGGGGACGAGAGACGTGCTGGGTGCGTTGGAGGAAGGACATCCGAGAACGTGGTTCATGGCCCAATGTCATTGAGTCCTTCTGAATGGGGACTCTTGTGCCACCAACCACAACATTGTAAGTAAGAGAGCGTATGAGAAGGGGGTTGAATCGTGCTTTGCCTTTTCTTTTCCTATTTGTTTTATGAAAAACTTACTCAAGATACTATCAATCTATGAGCTTGAATTAGCGGAAAGGCGTTAGTAACGTTAGAAAGTGAACTTTCTAACTGAATATGAAATAAATGCATGAAAGAGAGTTTTCCAGAACTAACACAGTAAACAAATCAAATATAGAAATAAAATAAGAGATGAAGGAGAAAGAAGATACTACTCGAGAGTTTTTATACCTGGTTTAGCCAACCTACATCCAGTTCTCAACAACTATTGAGTTCTACTAAACCTTTTTCTCACCAGAAAGAACAAGGATAGTCTTTACAATAACCTTTCCAAGCTCTCACCAATGACCAGTAGATAACCCCACTGTCACAGACCAAGTAGTTATTTATCAGCTTCAAGCTGAACCAAATAGTTATTCACTAGCCTCTTCAAGCTGAATCAAGTAGTCTTTGAACAACCTCTCCAAGCTAAATCGAGAACCAGTAAAACACCTTTACTATCATGTTGCAAGTGGTCTTTGACTAGCCTTTCCAAGTTAAGCTCACATCGATCACTCCTGGATCGAGGATATAAATGTTTGTGTTTGGGTTTGCAACTAAAACTAACCTACACTCAAGTTTCTTTAAGATTTACAAAGAAAGATCTAGAAACACTTGAATGAATCATTTCTAAATATTCTTGCTAGGAAGAACGTATGAACATGAAGGAACGTAGAAAGAAGATTTTTATCATTAACGGAAATGATTACTAGATGTAATGAACTCTACAAGCAGATGAGGAGAAATTTTTACGGAGTTTTTGCTCTGTAGCATAAAAAATTATTGTCTTTAAAAGCACAGCATCTATTTACAGATGGTATTCCTTATGACTATTGCCTTTGATCAGATCTTCAAGTAACACATGTTGATCATCCATTTGTGTCTTGGAAAAGCAATCTAGAAGAGTAGCTTGTCTGTTTGTTAGGGCTGTTGTAGAAGCGTTGCAAGATTGAGGTTTTGATGCTACTTTGGAAACTACTCTTACTTTCTAAACGTGGTTTCTAAACTTCTTCTTCTAGAAGTTGAGGTAGTTGATCATGGTGGCAAAAAGAGATGACACGTCAGTTTAGTTACTGGTTTTTAACTTTTCAAATTCAAATTTGAATTTAAAAAAAAAATTCCTCCGTTTCTTGAAGAGCAAAATAGTATCACTGTAAGTGAGCTTTCTGATGTGTGGTATCATTTCCTTGTTGATTCTCGAGTCTTCTTATCTTCAATCATGGCTTGTTAATGAACAAAACATTGCGAGTGTGATGCTTGAAAATGGTAGAACACTTTGGCTTCAGTGCTTGATGGATATCTTCATTTCAGATGTACTTTCTAAGCCCGTCTACTTTCTGAAGTCCCAGATCTTAGTTTCTTGTACTGATTGCTTTCCTTTCATATGTAAGGCATGTGTGCGTACTTTGCATGATATAATATTCACTTCTATTAAGTTCAATATCTTTACATGAGATAAATCATGTTTACAAATGTAAAGTGAAATTATTTTTACTTCAAGTACGTGTTATGCAATTCGGAAATACATTTAAGTTATGTCAAGAAATTCAAGATAGACATTAGCCATTTTTCAAAGTATTTTCTTTAAATTGGTTTTATTGTCATTCAAAACATATTGCCTTAAAGCTTTCTGAAGGGTTCTGGAGTTAATAACAACATAACATGTGGCATTTTTTTTTTGTTTTTAAATGTAAAATCTAGTATTAGTCGTTGCAAGGGTGAAAATGGGAAATAGCCATTGCATCAATGGTAATAAAATTTTAGTCTATAAATATTATCTATTCTCACTTTTATCTTTATAATTCTTTTCTAATCTCTTCCAATATTTTCTAAATTTTCCCTACATAAATTCTACTCATATTTTATTTCTAAAAAAAAATGGATCCATATCAATTCAGGTTCCTTTCTCAACTACTTACAAAATTCAAGTTTCTCGCAAAATTCAAATATCCAAAATTCTCAATCTTTAAACCCTCAAAATACAAATCAAAATTTCTAAATTCCAAATTTCTTTCAAATCAAAACCCCCAAAACCTTCAAAATTTCAATTTTCAAATTCCTTTCAATATTAATTTTTCTATTTTTCCACACACTCAATTCACAAACACCTCAATATTCATTTACCTCTACATTTAACCCATTGATAGGAAGTACTGGCACTTTACTATCTTTCCCATTTCAAGCCCAAATTAGTGTTCCCCCTTTGGGATCAGTGAGTATTGGTGGGTCAAATGACTCATCTCATCAAATGCCAATAAATTCAACTTAGAGTTCACGACTAGAGTTTCCTATCCATGGTGGGCTAGATGATATCGACCTCAACGATGAAGGATTTGAAGATCGCAAGCAAGAGAGAGTTAACTGGCAATGAGAAGAGGATGAGCTGCTAATAAGTGCATGGTTGAATATATTAATGGATTTTTTAGTAGGTACTAACCAAAAGGGTGATAAATTTGGAAACAGGATCCATGCATATTGCTTAGAAAGCAACCCCAACATGAAAATAGGGGTAGGTGGGATCAAGAAATTATGGCATAAGATCAACAAAATGGTCCAAGTATTTGGTGTTTGTCATGATCAAGCATCTCAAAATATAAGGAGTGGTTCAAACAATGACGACATAATGGAGTTCGCTTATCAACCCTATTTCAAAAGGTCAGAGAAGAAATTCACTCTTGAACGACATTGAAATATGCTCCGAAGGGAACAAAAATGGAGAACCCAATCAACACACAGTGGGGATTCCAAGAGAACAAAGATAGATGCTTCTGGAGCCTACTCATTCTCATCAAATCCAAAAACACTAGTGGATGGGGATGTTGATGTGCAGTCTCAATTCGTCCACAATGAACCAAAAAATCCAAGAGGAAGGGTAAGTGAAAATCGAAAGCCTTTGAGGATGATGATGAAGATATTAACGTGCTCAAATCTGTTACTGCTAAGAAGCTATCTACCATAGAAAGACATGTAAATGCTGAGCAAATGGAGTTAGTAGAGAAAAGGAGAGGGCGTTTAAGGAAAGGATGAGAGCGATCAAGAAAAAGGAACCAAGGGATAAGAAAAAGGAAAGACACATGGAAATATTTTATAAAGACACCTCAGCAATGACTGACAAACAACGATCTATTCATGAGAAGATTGTAGAGAAAATTATATCAAAGTATTTTAGCTAAGTGTTGATTGTATTAGTAGGTCCCAGGGATAATTCAAATATTGATTTTAGCTAACTAGATCACAAGTTGAGCAAATGGAAAAAGATGATATCAAAAGGAATTTAAAAGTTAAAGTGCTAAAACAATGTAAAAATAATATTAGAATTTATGGAATTAAGTGCTAGGGTGATTTACTTCAACTATGTGTGAACAATATGCAACATAAATATCAATATGTCTTGTCCAAATTCAATTAAGTGATAGTAGGATCATCATGTCACTAAAGTCTTTCTCAAGATCATCTAATGTCACTCAAGTAAAGTTAAGCACCTAATCTCTTAACATACTTAAGTCTACAAGTAGTTCTCAAACCCTTTAACACCACATGAATCATGTTTGCCTATCTATAGGTGTCATTCAACTCATGGCATTGCATTCATAGGCATGGCTCTTACTTATTTTCTCAAATTTGTAAAAGCCCCTACAATCCTAAATTGGTGATCAAATAATTCAAGATAAACAAACTCAAATACAATGCTCACTATCAAATGAGAACAAAACATAAATTCATTCACATTAGCATAATGTCAAACACATAGTCTCCATAAATCACCCTTGGCAAAGGGTTTAGTTACACATCATGGAAAATGAAATAAAAATAACAAAAATGAAAGAAAGATAAAGAGAAGCCATGAACAAAGAAAAATACACAAGAAGTTGAAGACAAAACCAAGAAGAGTCTCTTCAAGCCCTTGAAGCTCCAATCCCTTTGTGCTCCCAAGCTCTAGCCTTCTCTCTCCCAATTTGGTATTCTGATGTTGATGCCCTTTCCAACGTGTTGGCCTAGGTTCTTGTGCCAATCATGGGCTGCAGAGTTAGTACAAAGGCCCAGTCCACATGTCAGATTCGTGCACCCACGCTGAGCGTGGCTTAAGTGAAAATGAGAATTAGCCCACGCTTCAGCGAGTTCCCACGCTGTAGCGTGTGTTCAATTTTAGGACCCATGCTCTAGCATGGATTTCTGACGTCTTTTCAACTCCACTTCTTGCTTTTTTACACTCCAACCTCAAATTCTACCCTAATTCTTCTTCCAAAAAGCTACAAAACCAACAAAAAACAAACTAGAGTGCAAGATTAAGCGTGAGTGTAATCATGCAAGAATTTAGATCAAATGTTGTAAAAAGAGCAACTAGAAAAACTAAAACTAACTATCACCAAACTAAATATTCTAAGAAAACTAAAGAAAAACATAACTCCTAAGGGAGTTATCACAACCCCTAACTTAAGAACCTGCTTGTCCCCAAGCAAATCTCAAGACAAAACTATAAACAAGCAAGATGATATTTACATGTCAAAACATTTTCAAGTTGTTGGTCCATAAACACCTCATCATTGTTCCAAGAGTTAATTCAAAAGTCACCAAGATCCACAATCCAAGCAATTGACCATCTAATTGTGCAAAACTTTTTGTGAGAAAATCAAACCATTGTGTTTGTGTGTGTGTGCAAAAAGTGATAAAGAACTAATTCTTATCATGCCAATGCCAAATAGTTAAAAAGAGACAACCAAAACAAAGCAAAATCACTCTTTATACATCCACAAAAGTAATAACTAGCCAAAGATCAAAAGGACTTTATTTAAGCTTGTAATGTTAGGCCAAGGTTGAGGTATGATGACAAGTCATTTAGGCTCATTAATTACCCTCAACTTAAGAAACCTTTCACTTCTAGTCCACTACCTTCAAGCAACCCCCAACTTATATTATTGCTACCCCTATTTCATTTTTTTTTCACAACCTATTTCCATATCTCAATTGAGCACCAATCAAAACTAACCAAACACAAGCCACTTTTCTTTATTCTCTTTTTTTATAAATATATTTTCTTTATTCACATGGGAATACACATTTCCCTTTTTAGTGCTCTTTTTTTTTTTTTTACTAAACTTCCCTATAATCATTGACCCATGGGAATCAAGTTAGGAGTTACCCTATTCTCATGAACATAGAAGCTTTAGGCTTGAGGGTAATCTAGGTTCAAAATTGGGAAATGAAACAAAGGGATTCCTAGGCTTGTAATGTGGCTCAATCAAGAAACAAAAGTCCAAAGGCTCAAAAGGGATGACAAAGGTTAGTGTCAAAAGGTGGGCTAAAGGTTTCCTTGTGGCTTCAAAAAAAAAAAAAAAAATGGCCTAGATCACTTCTAAGGCTAGTTCCCACTCATGCTTATCTCTAGAGAGCATCAAATGCACAGAATGCATGTCACAATTTAACTATGGCAATGAAACATGATGATCACTAACCCTAAGTCACTTATAATAGTGCATGCAATGTGGTCAATGTTTCCCAAAAAGAAAGACGCACAAGGAGATTTTCAACACTCAAATGGTCCCAGCTACTAAAGAATTAATAAATGAAACAACCAATCATATCATTGAAATGGACCACAACAACAATAATTTTCAGCATTTTTTTTTTTGAAACAACCTCTAAGAAGAAAAGAAAATAAAATAAAATAAAACCTCTAAGAAGAAAAGAAAATAAAATAAAATAAAATAAAATAACAATTAAAAATGACAAAAACCAGTTAAAAGTTAACAACCACAACCTACTCTAACTACAATCTAAAGTCCTCCACCCCCAACTTAAAAATAGTGCTTGTCCCCAAGCACACACATGCAAAGTAAAATAACAAAATAGAGGGAAAAGGGAAGAAAGCACCCTATGGTCAATCCAATCCTCCATAGTATCAAGGTCATCATCATCATCATCAGAATGGCTCTCCATTCTTCATCTTCTGCATCATCTTCTTGGCATCATCTGAATCACCCTCCCCTCCTCTCCAACATCATCATCATCATGATCAGAGGATAGCGAGCAAAATGGCTTGTAGTCACGATAGGCATCTGGATTGCCATGCCTTATCATATCATCCAAGTGATGGAATCCCATCTACCCGCTCATAGATGTTGTTCAACTACATGTTCATTCTCATATCTAGATCATCTATCCTTGCCATCAATGAATCTATATCTGGGCCTTGAGAAGATGATGAGGCTTGCTGCCTCCTACTCCTAGATGAGTCAAGTTGATCTATGGGTAGGCTCCTTCTTGATCTGCCTGGCACCTCCTCTTACCTTGTTCCTTGCCCTGGAAATAGTGAGGTTGATGGAGGGGGATATCAAAGGCTCAATAGTCTTCTCTTCATTTTGTCGAATGACCACACTAGTCTGGCCAAGGTAGTAATCAAGGAGGGGTAAGGCAAACTCGCTCACTGCTTGGATATGTCTCATATGATCACTTATAATAGTCCCAATGTTCACCTCCTGCGAGTGAGGATACAATATAACAAGAGGCAGGGCTCTTAGGAATGGTGTGGACATGAGAGCATGGGCGGATGCGAGACACAATGATTAGGGCCTACACTTGAGCTGAATGAGAGGTGGATGTTCTTGATGTTCTGTGGAGTGGTGTGTTCATGTCATTTTCATAAAATGTCCACTAGCTTCCTCTTACCAATGACACGGAGAACTTCATTCCAATCCGAAGGTTATTGAGCATTGCTGTGTAAGCACATTCCTCCACCGGTTGGAGTTTATGGTGTGCATTGATTGTCTCAGAGTTTAGCCAAATCCATTTACCTCGTAGAAAGATCTTGCCACTAGGGACCCCATCCTCACCCTCCTTGAGCATGTTAGGATAAAACTCCCTAACCAAAGGCACACTACACACTCCGGTGCATCAAAAAGGAAGTCCCAACCATGTTTATTAATTTCATTGATCACCCTTTGAAAGTCCTCTCCTCTTACCCTTTCAGGAGGATTTTCACCCCTCTCAACAATGCATTTCATTATGAAGGCAAAATGTACCACTATTCTGAGTCAAGGTGAACAATTTGCCATCCGTGGAAAAAAGGAGGGCCAGCTTGCCTGTTGCTTCTTCTAGGTGCCATGGCTAAGGGTACTTGTGAGTAACACAAGTAAGAACATGAAAGTGCAACCAAAACAGACCAAAGAGTCTTACATTGCAACATCAAGAATTTTATACCAAACTTGTAATTGAACAAAAGAAGCTCATTTAACATAGTCACACAACCAAATTTCAGCCCTTTATTTCACTTTAATTGCAATTGAAATGCACATTGCTCTTAACCATTCAAAAATGCAAATTACTCAAGAGTAATGCCAAAACTATTCTATACTCACAACATCATTAAAGGCCTTGAGCAAGCATAATACAACTAAATACTTCCCAATTCAGAACATGCATCGGAGCTAAACATTTAAAGGAGCAATTTTTTTCTTTTTTCTTTTTTAAAAAAATGCCACGCTAAGCATGGAGCACCACGCTACATGCGTTGCTCCTTTTTTTTTTTGGAACAAAATCTAAACATCAAGCAACATAAAGATAAACAAATCAAAATCACCAAATACCTAACATTCAGATTCTAATGAAGAACAAAATGAGGAACAAACAATGTAAACTTTCATAAAAAACAAACAAGTTCAAATGCTAGGAGGAAGAGTTTGGAAACATACCAAGTGATGATGAATGATCAGAGTGAATGCAAGTACTCGGAACCTCAAAGGACAAAACCCCTCATTGATTGGAACAAAAACTGACCCAAATCACTTACTCTAAATTCGCGATTAGGTTTTGGTAGTGGGTAGAGGAAATTTTTGAATGAAGGAAAGAATGGGGATTGTGTTGGCGCCGGGTTAAGGGTGGGAGGAAGATGGAGTGGTTGATGGAGGAATGAAAATGGAAGAGATGGGGTTGTTGAGTCTGTTTGAGAGAGATGAGACAAGGGAAGAGGGTTTGAGAGCATGAGATTCAAATGAGGGTCTTCACACTACTAAAGTGCCGTTATTCAGGATGAAATTGGCTATGCATTCACCTTAGCGTGACCAATGACCTGAGCGTCCTGGAAATCCCTTTTTTTTTTAGGAAAAAAAAAACTCACGCTTGATAATGCTGGAGTGTGCTGGAACATGTTTTTATACTAGCTCACGCGGAGCGTGACAACCATGCTGGAGCATGGTAAGATTTTTTTTTTAGTCATTTTTTTTTGACTCACGCGGACATGGTACACCACGCTATAGCGTGCTTGGGACATTTTTCTTTAGCTTAACTCACGCTTAGCGTGGAAACCACGTTGTGGTGTGGAATTTTTTTATTTTTATTTTTTTTAGAACATACCTGGTCATGCTGAGCATACGTCTCACACTAGATTCATTTCCAAGACCTCTATGCTGGAGCGTGAGGAGTCATGCTGCAGCATACCCTTTTGGCCGATTACCCATGCTGGAGCGTGAGTTTCCACGCTGTAGCTGGATTTTTCTGCAGAATTTTGCAGGAAATGGCTGGTGCGCTGCTCTTTGTGTCCTGTTCTAGTAACTTAGAAACTCCATATTCTAAATCCCAAACAAATAACACACTCAAGAAAAGTTAATTGGATCAAATTAAAACAAAATAACCAAACTCAAAAAGAGAAATGAATTGAATGAAATTATTAAAGAAAAGAAGAAATAAGCAAAAATTGAAAAGAACTTGGGTTGTCTCCAAGAGCACTTTGGTTTAGTGTCCCTAAGTTGGACATTGAAGTACCACTTCAAGTAGGATCCAAGAGGTTGCTTGAAGCATTGAGTCTGTCAAAGTCTCCATCAATATATGGCTTCAAGCGTTGACCATTCACTTTGAAAGTGCCTTTGGTAGGATGTGTGACTTCAATTGCTCCAAATGATGAGACTTGAGTTACTTGAAATGGTCCAGACTACCTAGATCTCATTTGCCAGGAAAGAGCTTCAGTTTTGGAGTTGAAGAGAGAACCTTCTGCCCACAAAAATCTCTCCTCATGATGTTCTTGTCATGCCACAACTTGGTTCTTTCTTTGTAAATCTTGGCATTTTCATATGCCTCAGCCGGAACTCATCAAGTTCACTTAATTGCAGCAACCTCTTCCCACTTGCATCCTTGTAGTCAAAATTGAGGTTTGGTGGCCCAATAGGCTTTGTGTTCC
Source organism: Dalbergia oliveri (assembly GCA_030441495.1). Taxonomy (NCBI): domain Eukaryota; kingdom Viridiplantae; phylum Streptophyta; class Magnoliopsida; order Fabales; family Fabaceae; genus Dalbergia; species Dalbergia oliveri. Next base: position 14,434,221 of record JAMLFY010000011.1, read on the forward strand.
AATTCAACTTGGAGATGACACGCTTTACCAAAAACCAGCCTATATGGAGACATTCCAATAGGGGTTTTGTAAGCGGTTCTATAGGCCCAAAGAGCATCATCTAGCTTGATAGACCAATCTTTCCGTGATGAGCTCATAGTCTTCTCAAGAATCCGTTTAAGCTCCCTGTTAGAGACCTCAACTTGACCACTTGTCTGAGGATGATATGGTGTAGCAACTTTATGAGTCACACCATATTTGGTCAAAAGAGCTTCAAATTGTTTATTGCAGAAATGTGTTCCTTCATCACTGATTATGGCTCTTGGTGTACCAAACCTTGAGAAATGTTCTTCTTGAGGAACTTGGTGACTACCCTGGCATCATTGGTGGGAAATGCAGCTGCCTCCACCCATTTGGATACATAGTCCACTTGCAACCAGGATATATTTCTGACCATAAGAAGTCGGAATGGCCCCATGAAGTCTATGCCCCAAACGTCAAAAAGCTCACACACAAGGATGTTGTTCAGGGGCATTTCATGTCTTCTTGAGATGTTCCCAGTCCTTTGGCATTCATCATATCTCTTCACAAATTCATGTGCATCCTTTCGCAGTGAAGGCCAATAGAATCCACATTGAAGCACCTTAGAAGCTGTTCTTGTTGCACCAAAATGACCTCCAACGGGGAAGTGTGACAATGATAAAGGATGCTAGCAGCTCTTCATGAGATACACATCTTCTGATCACTTGATCTCCACAATGTCTATAGAGGAATAGATCCTCCCAGAAGTAATACTGAGATCGAGAAACTTCTTCTTCTGAGCATAGGAGAGACCCTTTGGTAGGATCTTCTTCACTAAGTAGTTTGCAAAATCTCAAACCATGGGGCTGAATGCACAACTAATAGTTATTCATCCGGAAAAGTCTCATGAATCTCTTCTTCTTCAGTTTTAAAAGGAAAGACCAGCCTAGAAAGATGGCTGCCACCACATTTTCAGCACCCTTCTTATCACGTATCTCCAAATCAAACTCTTGAAGGAGTAAGATCCATCTGATCAACCAAGGCTTTGCTTCTTTCTTTGTCATCAAGTACTTCAAAGCTGCATGGCCTGTATAGACAATCACTTTTGCACCAAGCAAGTAAGAACAAAACTTGTCAAAAGCAAACACAATAGCTAATAACTCCTTTTCAGTTGTAGCATAGTTAAGTTGTGCATCATTCAAAGTTTTACTTGCATAGTAAATGACATGCAACAATTTGTTTTCTCTTTGTCCTAGCACTGCACCTATTGCAAAATCACTTGCATCACACATAAGTTCAAAAGATAACTCCAGTCTGGGGCTACAAGAATAGGTGCAGTAACTAGTTTTTGTTTCAAAGTTTCATAGGCGTGCAAACAAGCATCATCAAAATCAAAAGGAACATCTCTAACTAGCAAGTTCTAAGAGGTTTAGAAATCTTAGAGAAATCCTTTATGAAACACTTATAAAACCCTACATGGCCTAGAAAACTTCTTACCCCCTTTATGTTTGAAGGTGGTGGAAGCTTCTCAATTACCTCAATCTTGGCTCTATCAACTTCAATGCCTCTGCAGAAATTTTGTGCCCAAGGACTATGCCCTCCTACACCATGAAATGTCACTTTTCCCAATTCAACACGAGATTAGTTTCCATGCATCTTTTCAAAACCAAAGACAAATGATATAAGCAATTATCAAAACTAGAGCCAAAGACTGAAAAGTCATCCATAAAAACCTCAATGAAATTTTCTACCATGTCATGGAAAATTGCCACCATGCATCTCTGAAAAGTGGCTGGAGCATTGCACAACCCGAAGGGCATCCTCCGGTATGCAAATGTGCCAAAAGGACAAGTAAAAGTAGTCTTCTCTTGATCTTGGGGCTATGTGAATCTGGTTATAACCCAAATACCCGTCCAAGAAACAGTAGTAAGCTTGCCCCGCAATCCTCTCTAGCATTTGGTCCATGAATGGCAATGGAAAATGGTCTTTTCGGGTAGCATCATTGAGTTTCCTGTAATCAATGCACATGCGCCACCCGATGACCATCCTAGTAGGAATGAGTTCATTGTGGTCATTTCTCACCAGTTATTCTCCCATTTCTTGGCACAACTTGGACTGGACTCACCAAGAACTATCTGAAATAGGGTATATGATTCCAGCATCCAAGAGCTTCACAACTTCTTTCTTAACTACTTCTTTCATTATGGGATTTAGCCTCCTTTGAGGCTGCACTAGAGGTTTGAAATCATCCGTGATAAAGATTCGATGAGTGCAAAAAGTAGGGCTAATGCCCTTCAAATCTGAAATCTCACCTAGTTGTTTTGTGATCTCTTAACATTCTCAGTAGCTTCTCTCCTCTAAATCATTCAAAGAAGCACTTATGATGACTGGGTAGGTGTCTCCCTCACCCAAAAAGGCATACCTCAAGTGACTAGGAAGTTGTTTCAATTCAAGCTTGAGAGGCTCCTGCACATGATCTTGTTTTTCATTCTTTTGCTCCAAGCATTCAACAACAGTCGAGAAACCACAGGTTGAGCTTGCATAAGCTCGTGGCACCACTCTAAATCATCATCTTGAAACTGCTCAAGCACCTTAGCATTTGTTAGATATGCCTCCAAAGGGTCAGAGGTAGCTATAGTACGAAATGAAGTAGCCACTATGTCATCAATCACCTCCACTCTAAAACATGAATCGCTTCTGTAGGAAACTTAGCCTCAAAGACATTGAAGATGACCCACTCATCTTGCACTCTCAACTCAAGCTTGCCCTCATAGACATCAATCAAAGCTCTTCCAGTAGCTAAGAAGGTCGCCCAAGATAAGAGGTACCTCTCGGTCTTCCTCCATATCAAGAATAATAAAATCTGGAAAAATGAACTTATCTACCTTAACAAGTACATCCTCAATAATGCCTTTTGGATGCTTCACGGATCTATCAGCAAGTTGCAATGAAACAGTGGTAGACTTGACTTCTCCAACCCCAAGTTTCTTGAAAATAGAGAGAGGCATGAGATTCACACTTGCTCCTAAATCACAAAGAGCCTTGTTGAAATAAACATTGCCAATCACAAAGGAATAGTGAAGCTCCCTAGATCTTTGAGCTTTGGAGGTAGTTTGTTTTGGAGAATTGCACTACACTCTTCTGTAAGAACCATAGGCTCATCCTCATTAATCTTCCTCCTTTGTGAAATGATGTCCTTCAAAAACTTTGCATAACTTGGCATTTGGGTGATGGCTTCCACAAGAAGGATGTTGATCTCCAACTTCTTGAAAATCTCAAGGAACTTAGCAAATTGTTTGTCTTGTTGCTCCTTCTTCTGTTGCTTTACCCTTTGAGGATAGGGAATAGGGAGGTCATAGGGTGGTGGTGCTACATAAGTAGAGGTCTTCACATCTTCTTCATCCTCTACACCTCTTCTCATGGGAATTTCATATTTCTTCTTCCCTTTATCCTTGGCCTCTTTCTCCACTTTTTCAACCTTGCTCTCAGGGTCACCTAATTCTTTCCCACTTCTAAGAGTGATGGCTTTCACATCTTCTCTAGGATTCTTGACTTGTTACTTGACAAAGAACCTTGTGGCCTTTGAGCTAGTTGTTGAGAAATTTGCCCCACTTGATTTTCTATGTTGCGGATGAAGGCTTCTTGATTTTTGAATTAAGCATCATAATGCTTGAATTGAGCTTCAGGACTCTCCACATGAGCAGTGTGAGTTTCCATGAATTGTTGGAACATATCTTCCAAGGTAGACTTCTTCTCTTGTTGAGAGGAGGGTATATTGTTGCTTCTGAGGCCTTGGTTGCTCCAAGAGAAATTAGGGTGATTCTTCCACCCTGGATTGTAGGTGTTGGAATAAGGATTATTTCTAGTTGCCCCATATAATTGACTTGTTCTTCTGGAGGCGGGTCAGCTAAGACTCTCCATTGAGATAGTCACCTTGACAAAAGTCACATCTTAACACAGGAGCAGGAGATGAAGTATTCATCATTCCCAACTGTTTCTAAATAACTGCATTTTGAACTGAAAGAGCCTTCATCTTTGCCATGAGAACGGCTGTAGTATCAACCTCCAAAACACTCTTGGCCTTCTGCACTCTATCACTAGGCTTCTGATAGTCATTGCTGGCAATAAGCTCAAAGAGTTCTTAAGACTCTTCAGGTGTCTTGTTATGAAGAGAACCACCTAGCTGCATCCAACATCACTTTTGTATTGAACCCCAAACCATTGTAGAAAGTTTGGATTTGCATCCAATCGGAATGCCATGGTATGGACATCTTGCCAATAGATCCTTATATCTCTCTCATGCCTCATAGAAAGTTTCCCTTCATTTTGAGAAAATGAAGTAATATCATTCCTCAATTTCAGACTTGCCAGGAGGAAAGTACTTTCTAGGAACTTTGTAGCAACTTGTTCCCATGTAGCCAAGGTCCCTTGTGGTAGATTCTTCATCCATGCCTTAGCCTTGTCCCTCAAAGAGAATGGGAACAACCTCAATCGGATGGCGTCATCAGATGCTCCATTGATCTTGATAGTGTCACAAATCTCAAAGAAGTTGCTAATGTGAGCATTGGGGTCCTCACTTGGCAACCCAGAATTGGCAATTGCCCTCAACAAATTGTAACAAGGAGGTCTTCAGCTCAAAGTTATTAGCTTGAACTGGGGTCTCACTATTCCAGGTGCATATCCATCCAAGTTGGGAGTGTTATAGTCCCTCAACACTCTACGATTGTTGTTTGCATCACCCATCACTACACCTTGATTCTCTACAACTCCAGTATTGCGGGTTGTTAGTTGTGCCCTTCATGCAGCATTGTTCTGTCTGCAAGTTCTTTCAATCTCAGGGTCGAAAAGAACTCACCTATGGATCTACTCCACATAAACAGAAAAGAAAAGAACTACAAAGACAAATGTGAGATTCTGTTAGTGTCAAAAACAAATAACTATAGAATTGCAAGAGAATACTAAAACAAGAGAATTAAAAGTATTCTAATCTAATAAGTTAATCAACAAAAACAAGAAACTACAAAATAAGTAAACAAGCAATAAAAGAAAAGTTCAATCTAGTTTCTAATTAACCAAAGGTAATATTGAAATATCCCAGGAACGCAAAAACTTGATCGCTCCCAAAGGAGAGTGACACTAGCAAGTATACTAGGTCGTCAAGTAATAGAGTATATGATAAGGTTGTCGTACCCATAGGATAATTCAAATACCGATTTTAGCTAACTAGATCACAAGTTGAACAAATGGAAAAAGATGATATCAAAAGGAATTTAAAAGTTAAAGTGCTAAAACAATGTAAAAACAATATAAGAATTTATGGAATCGAATGCTAGGGTGATTTACTTCAACTATGTGTGAATAATATGCAACATAAATATCAATATGCCTTGTCCAAATTCAATTAAGTGATGGTAGGATCATCATGTCACTAAAGCCTTTCTCAAGATCATCTAATGCCACTCAAGTAAAGTTAAGCACCTAATCTCTTAGCATACTTAAGTCTACAAGTAGTTCTCAAACCCTTTAACACCACATGAATCATGTTTGCCTATCTCTAGGTGTCATTCAACTCATGGCATTGCATTCATAGGCATGGCTCTTTCTTTTTTCTCAAATTTGTAAAAGCCCCTACAATCCTAAATTGGTGATCAAACAATTCAAGATAAATAAACTCAAATACAATGCTCACTATCTAATGAGAACAAAACATAAATTCATTCACATTAGCATAATGTCAAACACTTAGTCTCCATAAATCACCCTTGGTAAAAGGTTTAGTTACACATCATGGAAAATGAAATAAAAACAACAAAAATGAAAGAAAGATAAAGAGAAGCCATGAACAAAGAAAAATACACAAGAAGTTGAAGACAAAACCAAGAAGAGTCTCCTCTTCAAGTCTTTGAAGCTCCAATCCCTTTGTGCTCCCAAGCTCTAGCCTTCTCTTTCCTAATTTGGTATTCTGATGTCTGATGCCCTTTCCAACGTGTTGGCCTAGGTTTTTGTGCCAATCATGGGCTGCAAGTGAGGAGAGGCCCAGTCCACATGTCAGATTCGTCCCACCCACGCTCAGCGTGGCTTAAGTGAAATGATGAGAATTCTCAACAACCCACGCTAGCGTGGCTTCAATTTTAGGACCCATGCTCCAGCATGGATTTTTGACGTCTTTCAGCTCCACTTCTTGCTCTTTTACACTCCTAGCTCAAATGCTACCCTAATTCTTCTTCCAATAAGCTACAAAACCAACAAAAAAAAAACTAGAGTGCAAGGTTAAGCGTGAGTGTAATCATGCAAGAATTTAGATCAAATGTTGTAAAAAGAGCAACTAGAAAAACTAAAACTAACTATCACCAAACTAAATGTTCTAAGAAAACTAAAGAAAAACATAACTCCTAAGGGAGTTATCATCCATGTTTATTTAAAATTATGCAAAGTCGTTGATTGTGTATTATGTTTTTAATTAAGAGTTGATTGTGCTAGTAGAACAAATGTTTGTTTCAATTATGTGATATTGATGGTAATTTATTGTATTTTATAATTATAATTTTATCATTTACACTATAAGAAAAGCATAGGAAATCGATAGGATTACCAACGGGTTTTTAAAGAGAACTAATGGTACCAAGGTACATGGGCATTGATTTTTTGGCCATCAATAAATATTACTGACGATTATGTAAACCAATCAGTAATTTTTGACACATGTACCAATGGGTATTAAAATATATAACTATCGGTACAATTAGATTAAAGGTGTCTAGGTCGTCAGATAAATAATATTACCGACGCTAAATTTAATTTTACCGACAAGTATTTAAATAAATAAAATAATTTTATATTAATTTTTATTACGGTTTTACAAATGGGTAATTTGTATTTTTAAAAAATATTTTATTTTTAGAATATGACTTATTACCGAATGTCTTACTTGTCAGTAAAGAATTAATAATTTTTTTTAATTTTTGATAAAACTATGGTTTATTGGTATTTTATTATTTATTTATTTACATAATAACCTAATTATCAATTAAAATGATATTAAATAAGAAAATAATAAAATGAAAAAATTAAACTGATGAAATAAAATATCAAAGTATCACAATAAAATATATACAAATTGCAATAAATGTAAAAAAATATCCAAAATGAAAAAATGAAGCTAGATAAAAACTAGCTGAATTCTTGGTCGTCATCGGCGCGGCATCGTTATCATTTGAACTATCGTTGTCATCTGCGCCATCTGACAATGAGTGGCCCTCAGAAATAAAAGGGAGTTGGATCTGAGGGAGCTTTTTGCTGAAGTCGAAGTTAGACCTGAGGATCCCAAAACCTGCATGTCCAGAAGAAGATCATCACATTAGCAGTGATATTCTTCTATCTTCGAAACTTAGCCTTCTCTTCTTTGCCTCCTCCTGTTGCCGCTCCAAGAGAGCTTAAACTCTTGGATCTCCCTCAGCTCCATTCAGCTCTGCCGCCCACCCCTACTTAAGCGTGAAAAAGTTATGCTTGCTGCTCCCATCGCGCCAGATCAAATGCGCGTGTACTTCAGCTCTTGCTTAAGGGCATGCACACGCTTCCTCAGGGCATCATCCCTAATAGCTGACCTAGTGGCAGAGGATCGGATCTAGCCTAAGGGCAGTCCCATCCCGTATATGCGACCCTTGTCAGAGCCTCTAACCACCTAGGTCTAGACATCTTCCTCATTTGGAGGAGGAAGGATGTCATAAGCCCAGCCTCGGCCACTTGGGTCTGGTACTAGGTCTGTTGCTCCCGAGGTCTGTAAACTCGCGCTACAAAGGAAAAAAGATAAAAATACATTGTAAGTAATGTTTATGACATAAATGAAAATAAAAATAAAAATTAAGTAAAGATATATCTAAATTCAAACTTACATAGGTCACTTCGGAGCGAGGGTCTACCTAGACTCTGAACTCCCCCTCTACTCACCCTTTTGAGTGTGGGCCTCTCAAAATAGCTCACCCTGTCAGCGGCTTAACTCCCTTACCTGCACAAATAAGCACAATAAAGTTATAAAATATAGTATTTAATAATTCAAATAGTAAATGTTGTTATTAAATGTATAAAGTTTAAAGAATTATCAGCATTTTGGGTCCCCATCTGAGTGCTTGACCTACCCGTGTGCAGTGACCCACCTTCTGTGAGGCTTGATTTGTCTTTCCCTTGTTCGGCCTATACTTGAAGGTAGAGTCGTTGGCCTAGTGGCATCGCAGCTCACTAAGGGTGGCATCATTAGCCACAAGCTATTCATGTGTCCCTTATGGATATCATGAAACATATCCTGCATTCACCTGGAAGACCTAATCCTCCAAGCCCTCTTGACTGGGCTCATGCTCGGCAGAATGTAGAAGGTCTTCTGTATACATAAATTCACAACACATAAGTGATTATATACAAGCATTTAATTAAATAATATAAACATATATTTTAACAAAAGCAAATAAATCATAGAATTACCCTCCACTCCTTCCACCACAACTCCTTGACATCTTTTGGATGTCAGTCCAGTGGGCCACAAGTTATACCGACTATGTATAACCTCTATGATCTATGTGACCCTCGGCAAATAGATCAAAATTATTACGTAGATAAAACAATAAAAAAGATTCAAAATATTTTAAATATTATAAGCAATGTAAAATTAGAATGTAATAAAAACAAACATGTTTAAACTTACCTATCTTTCCTGCCAGCCCTCTGCGGGGGTCTACCATTAGACCCAAGTGGCCTGCCATCTAGGCCTAGGGGTCTCCTAACCGCCTCCCAAGCCTATGACCTACTTGAGGAAGCAGGACCTTGATCAAATACGGGGCTAGAGTCGAGGCAATGGTAAGGCTGGGGAAAGGTCACTCACAGACGGCTTGAGTATGAATACAGGGGAGGTGTGGGGCTAGCATACCCAGAGTAGGCATCATCCTGAAGGCTGGGGTGATGGTGGTAGGACTGAGGTGGAGGTAGTGGAAGAGGAGGTAATGGAGGTGGTGGGAGAGGTAGTGGAGAGGTGGTGGGAGCAAGGGTGGTGGGTAAACAATCTTCTAGGTCGGCCTTTGCCTCTACTAGCCATACCTGAAACACTTAAAAAGTCCATAAAAAAACATAAATTAAATCAAATAATTTTATAATAATATTGCATATAATATTGAACACCTTAGTTAATTTAAAAGTGTAGGGTTGTTTTCATCATCACTTTATTGTTGATCATTATCTAAATCATCAGCATTACTATCGCTTATTTCACCTTTGTGATTTCTCATTGGGTAGTTACTTGTGCATTCAATTATGTCAACTTCCCCAGTAGTCAATGGAAGAAGCTTTTCAGGATTGTTGCATCGATTACTGCCCTTAACAAATGTTCTGACAAAATTTTCAAGCATTCTCCTTTAAATTAGGCTTCTTCATCAAATATTTCTTTTAATTGGTCTTTAAAATACATTCAATTGGTCTTTAAGTTTTATTTATATTATTACTTTCAAACAAATTCAATTGGCTTTTAATTTTTTTTTATACAATTACTTTTATTTAATCTTTTTTCCTTAAAAGATTTTAGGAAAATTTTGACAACATCTCCTATGAAATTAGAAGCTTCGGTCATTTGATATTTCTTTTAATTGGTCTTTAAACCACATTCATTTGGTCTTTAAGTTTTATTTATATTATTACTTTCATACAAATTCAATTGGTTTTTAAGTTTTTTTTAATACAATTACTTTTATTTAATTTTTTTTCTAAAAATTTTTAGAAAACTTTCAGTATTTCCTCGTAAATTAGGAGCTTCTATCGTTAGATATTTCATTTAATTGGTCTTTAAAACACATTTAATTAGTATTTAATTTTTATTTATATTATTACTTTCACACAAATTCAATTGGCTTTTAAGTTTTTTTTAATACAATTAATTTTATTTAATCATTTTTTCCTAAAATAATTTTAGGAAAATTTCAGCATATTCCTCTTAAATTAGGAGCTTCCGTCGTTAGATATTTCCTTTAATTGGGGTTTAAAACATATTCAATTAGTCTTTAAGTTTTATTTAAATTATTACTTTCAAACAAATTAATTGGCTTTGAAATTTTTTTTAGTAAGTTACTTTTATTTAATCTATTATTCCTAAAAAGGATTTAATAAAATTTCAGAATCCCCTTAAAATTAGGAGCTTCTATCATAAGATATTTTAGTCAATTCAAAAATTATAGATATTATTATAAAGATCAACAACAGAATAGATATAGTGAAATAGTTATATTTTAATAATTACATACAATTCACATAATCCTAAAACCGTTCTATTGTGCATGCCCTTATAACTCCACAACATGCATCCTGCAATCTTCACAAACACAAAAAATTCCATAGCAAACAATGCAAACAAGTCTCCTACAACTCAATCCTAGAAAACATAAGTCTCTATATATCCTACATACATATTAAACAACTAAACCATATAAATAACAAGGATTTAGTTACTAACCTCTATAGCAATAAAAAAATTACATAATGCGGGAAAGCTCTCTGCATCCAACCAAATCCAATCCTAAAAGTTTAAAATGAAAAGTTTAACTTAACACATTTATATACATAGAAAACATAAAATAAATAATGAATTAGAGTGGCAAACTACTCTCAATGGTCAACAGCTCACTTCACCCGCAAACACAACTAACACAACTCCTACATTAACAAAATAACAATAATAATTACTCTCCAATGCAATAAAATACAATACTATGGACACCCATAAACGAATGGAAAAACTACATTGAATCAAAAAATTAAAATGATTAAAATGCTCACCAAAGCTTCTATATCGCAATCTCTCAAACGGAACTCCAATGGGGCGCACGGAGCAAAAAAGGTGGCGGTGGAAGGTTTAGAGAGAGAGTGAAAAAAGAGATAGGGGAAAACATAATGGGGAAGAAGAAAGCGTTCCGATGTGAAATAAATGCGGTTTACTCCTTTAGTAATCAATTAATAAAATGACGCATTTCTTATCAGTTATTACCAACGAGTTTATCAACGGCTATGCGGGCATCCCAAAAGTTGCGACCAACGTACCAAATTTTCAAATGCCCATCAGTAACAGCGTCGGAAATTATAAAAAGAAATAAAAAATAAAATAAAATACATGTCGGTAAAACGTTAGTAATTTGGAGAAAACTAAAAAATAAAATAAAATTAATAAAACTACCGTTAGTATACTCGACAATAACTTTTATCGAAAATAAAATGAAAAATAAAAATAAAATTACCCTCTGGTAATTTAGTGAAAAAATAAACAACAATAAAATTAACAAAACAACCGTTGGTACACCTATCGGTAACTTTTATTAAAAATATAATGTAAAACAAAATAAAATCACTATCGGTAAACCTATCGATAAACTGCACGCTTATGGCGTGAGTGGCCCCATCATTTACCAACGGTATTATCGACGGTCTAGCATGCAAATTAATAATTAATCAATTAATACCGAGAGAAGATGACAACCCGTTAGAGATACCATCAATAACTACCTGGCATGAACCCGTAGGTAGAGTCCATCAGTTTCCCATAGTATTCTCGTAGGGTTAATTTTAAAACTCATTCAAGTTTATTCAAATGCATAATTGTACTACTAGCCGTTGCAAAAGTACTGTTCTAAACATAGCTATTGCAAAACTAACCATTTTAAAACTAGCCGTTATAAAACTAGCATTTGTGTGCTGACTTATAAATATGGATCATCATTCTTCCATATTTCCCCTCAATATATTTCCTCTTCCTCCTATTAAAAACCTTAAAGTCTAATCTACTCACTAGCTCCTTTCAACCACCATTGAAATATCCATTAATACAAATAGCCAGAAACTTCTGACCATTACAATAACATGTCTTTTGACGACTTGTTTAATGAAACTTTGTACAATGAGTTAAACTAACCCGATAACACGCCTTTGAATGATTGGATTAAAGAATTATTGTTTGATGATTCAGAGGAGCGTCAATTACAACAACTTATTCTAAAATAGTATGGGCAAAGCTCGTCTTCCATTTCCTATCGATGGATAGAGAGATCGTGAAGCAGAACATGAATGTCTTTTTCATGACTACTTTGCACCTAATCGATGTATCCTCTTGAGACATTCCGACAAGGTTCGAATGGGAAGACATGTTTTCCTTCGTATATTGGATACTCTCTAATGTTGATCCATATTTCTAGTAGAGGGCCAATGCTAGAGGTAGGAAAGACTTATCCCCATTGCAAAAATGCACAACTACCATGTGTATGCTAGCATATGGAGCATCAGTTGATGTAGTTGATGATTATGTGCGCATAGCCAAAAGCACAGCAATTGAGTGCTTAAAGAAGTTTTTTGAAGGCGTGATCTTGGTTTTCGAGACTAAATACCTTGAAAACCAAACTTAAATTATGTACAATGCTTGCTACAAATGGCAGAGGTCGCAGCTTCCCTGGCATGATGGGTAGTATCAACTGCATGCATTAGCAATGGAAAACCTGCCCAAGAGTATAGAAAGGTATGTTTATGAGTGGTCACCATGGGGTTGCAACCATAGTACTCGAAATTGTGGCTTCATCTGACCTTTGGATATGGCATGCTTTTTTGGAGTTGCCAGTTCAAACAACGACGATATCAATGTGTTAGATTGCTCACCAATGTGTTGATGAAGTTCTAACATGATCAATGTAACACCCTTCACACCATAAGGCTATGCTTAAGCCATAACCTTATAATGAAAATTGTTGCTTGCTTTTTCTTAGATGTTAAATTTGAACATAAATAATTTATCAAAAATTACATAATTATATTATCCAACAAAGCAACAGCTTATAAAACTCTGACAAACCCTTACCCTTTCGCAGGAACCCTCTAGTCTAGGCTCAACATTCACCAAAAAGAAAATAAAATAAATGACTAAATTCTCTATCATCGGTTTTTCAAAACTTAGCCAGGACCAATGAGAATTTCCACAAAGTAATCATCAACATAGCAATCTATAAAAATATGATAACAGGAATGAAAATAAAAAATTCCCAATAGGAAAAATACTAGTCTACTACACAAGTGATATTTGATAAAATATTAAAATAATTAAAGTGTCTTCGAATTTCTTTTGAAATATCAAGCTTGCTTATTCACTTTACTTATTAAATATAGTATTATGAGTACACTTATGCTTGAGAATATAAAGGTCATAGGATTCATAAGATAATTGCTCGGCATTATGGTTATTTACAGAATAATTATTTGGTTTGTTTCATTACTTCTTGGGTACAATCTTATTTGAACTTTAAGCTTGAGAATAGAGCTCATAGGATTCCTGATATACTTCTTATTTGACGTATTTCTAGCTGTGTAACACCTCGTGTTACATTCTGATATAGTTTACTTGTTGTATTACCTTGTACTACAACCTGATATAGATCACAGAATCCATGAGCTTATAATCAAGCAATTGATATGTAGTTAATATCATTATCTTCTATGACTTAACTTGGTTAGCTACTTTAAACTTAATGGTAGAACTCATAGGACTCTTCTTATATTTTCTTATCGTACTATCAACGATGTAATGCCGTCACGTTACAACCTGATATAGTTCAGTAGATGAGTACGTCTACTACATCTCATATGAATAGCCCCCCTATTCTTTCTCAGGACATCCCTTTTTCTCAAAACGATGTAACGCCGTCGCGATTACAACTTGATATAGTTCCAAGGGCATAGCACGTCTACTACTACCTGAATACATGAGCTTACCATTAAGCAATTAAGATTACATATGACGTATTTCTTCAGTTTCTCTTCGTTTGGAACTCTATCATGTAGTTTGGGGAATTTCTCAATTATAACGTAAAATTTCTTCTTAATAGTTCTATATCTCATACTTCTACTCTAAGATTTTCTTGAAATCTCCTTAACTCACATAAGATTTTCTCTCAAGTCTCCTAATTCCTGAGACTTTTCTCTTTAAAAACTCTTGGATTCTTATGAGATATTCCCTTTAGATCTTCTGAATTCTTAGGAGATTTCTAAAAGCTTTCGGAAGAAAACCTTGTTCCAATATGACTTATCATCCCAAGACTGATAGGCAAGCTAAATGGATCATTTAAACGTTAGAAGGTATAATGAGAGCATATGTCCTGGAACATTATGGCAATGGGGATACTGGTAACTATTAATCAAATTCTTCTACAACAACAGCTATCACACAAGTATCAGAAACTCTTTATGAAACTCTATATGTGTGGAGTGTCAATTGCCTCTAGGTTGGTATATATCAGGTGAAAGTAGTCTCTTAGGATAGACCTCATTTGGCAAACTATCAAGTAGATAAAGAATATTTGAAGTAAGATTTTGATTGCTTAAGGTCAAAAGAGCTATGACAATAAGAGCAGAAGACCGTTGAATTCCTAGAAGAGAGCACGTATTTTTTAAAATTATCTCTATACTAGGATAGGCAAAGCCCTTAAAGTCTAGAAAACTAAATCATCATTTTATAGGTCCTTTTCAGATCTAAGGTCGTGTAGACCTAGTGACATACCAGATAGTTCCAAATCCATGTCTGTCAAAACTTCATGATGTGTTCCATGTGCCACAATTTTGAAAGTACAACTCTAATTCTAGTCATATCCTAGAATCCCCCTTACGAATGGCTCAATGTTTGAGTTACCCCAAATACAAATAGTAGAAAGAAACATAAAATAACTTCGAGAAAGATTTGTCTCTTTTGTAAAGACTGTGGGAGAATGATCCAAGAAGTATACGTGAGGATTTGAGTAAAGTATACGAGAGGACTAAATTTTGAGGACAAAATTTTTTTTAAGGGGTAGAATGTAACGACCGATTTTTTTGTATTATTGTGATAAAATGATTAATTGTGAATAATCTATAGGGATTTTGGAAATTTGAAGATAACAAATTATGACCAAAATAATATGAAGAGTTTGTAAAAAAAATGAAAATTAATTTAATATTATTAAAAATTAATATAATAATATTTTAATCGGAGATATTGAATAAGACATATAATCAGTATAAGGACATTGAAAAAAATATGATAAAGTTAAATAAATATTTTTAACCCAGTAAAATTGTTTAGGTATTTATCGGGTACCAAAATAGTAATAATTGGTACATCGAAGTGATAATAATCGGTACGCCAAAATACTTAGTCTGGTAAAAATAATTTATATTATCAAATCCCAAATAATTTTTACTTAGGACGATCACATAAATATAGACATTTCTAATACAAAAACAAGGCAAATCGATCCGAATAGGCATACTTATGACTTGGTCCCCAAGTAAATTTTTATATAAAAGAAAAAGAAAAGGAAAAATAGCATTTCTTTCGGTTGGCAGAGGGTTTCACGTTCTTCACCTTGCTTTCTCTTCTTCCTCCATGTTCTTCATGTTTTTCTTCTTTAAGACCATGAAACTTTCAAGTTCTTGAAGGTTTTGCTTAGGAAAACACTTAAGCTAGTTCAAGAATACTTCATCTACACCAAACTCAAGTCAAAGCTTTCTTTTTCCCTTCAAATTGTCCAAATAGCAACTCATATAGGTGCTAGAAAAGTGGCTTTGAGGCTTGGATTAGAGAAGGGAAAAGCTAGAGAAAGTTTAGCAAATAGCTTGGAAGAACGGTAGGAAAAATTCTAGTTTATTGCCTTGTGATTGTTTGGCTATTTTGCTAATATAAACTCTTGATATGTGCTTGAAATTTATGTTGTGAAATCTGAAATTATTTCAAGATGCTTATGCATGAACTTGGTAGATGAAAAAGGGTGCTATGCTTGAAAGCTTTATGAATTGAGTAATTGATGTAAGAGATTTAACTATGTAAATGAAGAGATTTTTTATTCCTTAAAGAGAATGAGAAATCTAGAAATTTTACAAGAATATAACTAGCAATATTTTCTAAAAATCTGCAAGATTGATATTTTGAAGTATAATGCTAAAGTTTCATGAAAAATGATGAGATTTTGATCCATAGAAGAAAAACTCTGAAATCTAAGTAATACACTTGGTTTAATTTCCTGAAAGATTGAAGAATTATAAAGTAGGAGTTCTATAAGTTTTTGAAGAAATCTCATAAAAGATTAGCAATTTTGAGAAAATCTTGTCACAAAGTAATAGATTTTATAGAAATAGCTCATCACAGTTTAATAGACTTTTAGTAAAAATTTCATAACAACCTAATAGATTTTAAAGAAAATCTCGTAAATGTTGAACTGTTTTCTTTAAGAAAAATCTAATAAAAAGTTCTTAGATTTTACCGATAACTCTCATAAGAATCCAAGAGATTTTTAACAGAATATCTCATAAGGTTTCAGAAGATTTTAATAGAAAATCTCATAAGAATTCAGAAGATTTAAAGGGAATATCTCATAAGAATCCAAGAGTTTTTAAAGAGAAAAGTCTCAGGAATTCAGGAGACTTAACAGAGAAATCTCATACGAGTTAAGAAGATTTCAAGAAAATCTTAGTAGAAGTATGAGATATAAAACTATTAAGAAGAGATTTTACGTTATAATTAGAAATTCCCCAAACTACATGATAGAGTTCCGAACAAAGAAAGAAAACTGAAGAAATACGTCATATGTAATGTTAATTGCTTAATGGTAAGCTCATGGATTCACAGGTGGTAGTAGACGTGCTACGCCCTTAGAACTATATCAGGTTGTAATTGCGATGACGTTACATCATTTTGAGAAAAAGGATATACTGAAAGAATAGCGGGGCCATTTAGATGAGATGTATAGACGTACTCCATCTAGTGAACTATATCAGGTTGTAACGTGCGGCGTTACATCATTGACAGGACGATCATAGAGAGTATATAGAAGAGTCCTATGAGTTCTACCATTAAGTTTAAAGTAGCTAACCAAGTTAAGTCATAGAAGATAATGATATTAACTACATATCAATTGCTTGATTATAAGCTCATGGATTCACAGTGTGATTCTATATCAGGTTGTAGTACGAGGTACTAAACAAGTAAACTATATCAGAATGTAACATGAGGTGTTACACAGCTTAGAAATACGTTAGATAAGAAGTATATCAGGAATCCTATGAGCTCTATTCTCAAGCTTAAAGTTCAGAATAAGATTGTACCCAAGAAGTAATAAAACAAACCAAATAATTATTCTGAAATAACCAAAATGCCGAGCAATTATCTTACGAATCCTATGACCTTTATATTCTCAAGCATAAGTGTACTCATGATACTGTATTTAATAAGTAAAGTGAATAAGCAAACTTGATATTTCAAAAGAAATTGAAGACACTTTAATTATTTTAATGTTATGTCAAATATCACTGTGTAGTATACTAGTATTTTTGCTATGGGAATCTTTGATTCTCATTCCTGCGTTATCATATTTTTATAGATTGCTATGTTGATGATTACTTTGTGGAACTCTCAACTGGTACTTGGTCAGAGTTTTTGAAGAACCGATGATAGAGAATTTACTCAGTTATTTTATTTTCTTTTTGGTGAATGTTGAGTAGTACCCTACCTAGACTAGAGGGTTCTTGCGTGAACCAAGGTAAGGGTTTGTCAGGTTTTATAAGTTGTTGCTCTGTTGTTGGATAATACAATTATGTAATTTTTGATAAATTATTTATGTTCAAATTTAACATCTTAGAGAGAAAGTGTTTTATGTTGTTCAAGAAAAGAATCATATGTAATATATATATATATATATATATATATATATATATATATATATATATATATATATATATATACCTCAAAGGTCAAGTAAAGAAAACAAGCAACAACTTGTCATTATAAGATTATGGCTTGAACATAGCCTTATGGTATGAAGGGTGTTACAATCAAGAGGTAAATTATACTGTTAATGGCACCAATTATACTATGAGTTACTATTTAACAAATGGTAAATATCCTGAGTGGGCAACATTCGAAAACAATCTCTGTCCCACAAGGTGATAAGTAAAATTTATTTGCACAATTTCAAGAAGCACAACGAAATGATGTAAACGAACATTTGGATATTGAGGCACGATTTGCAATTATACGTGGCCTGACATGATTTTGGGAGAAGAATAAGCTTGCGTGCATAATGAGAGCTTGCATAATGTTGTACAATATGATTGTTGAGGATGAGAGAGACATGTATGCAAAAAACTTTTTACTTCCCTCTTATGATGATGTGGATAACGCATATCACATTGAGTTGGAAAGGAAATTTTGCTCCATATGAAAGTTTTATCCAAATGAATGTCCAACTTCGTGATAAGAGAAACATCGACAACTAAAGGTCGACTTGATGGAACATGCATGACAATTCCATAATGCAAGTCAAGTATAGTTTTTAGTAATATAATACTTCAATTATGCATTGTTGTTGGTCATATTTTAATTGCATGCACTATTGTTGGTCATATTTTATTATATGCATTGTTATTAGTCATATAATATTTTTATATATATCGAAGATTTGTTTTAGTTTCAATAATATTTATTTGAATTTTTTACATTTTAACTTCAAATACAATGTACATAATATTTATTTGTAATTTAATTTATTAAGAAATTATTCAAAATAAAAGATATTTGAAAATTTTAATTTTATATTTTTTTTATCAAAATTCGGAATTAAAATTGCATGATACAAAATATCAAAATAAAACGTTTTATAATGATATTAATTTTTTTAATTTAAAAATATGTGGGATCCAAATGGTTTCAGTACAATGATATGCTGGTAAACTAAAATGCTAACATCTGTAAAATTTTAAATTAAAGGTTTAAGTAGTAAAATGCTACAAAAATATTGTGTTAATTATCTGACAAGTAAATGTGTTTATATTTAAATTCTATATTTAGGATTTTGATTGTTGATAAAAACTCTTTATGTAACTTTTATTATTACGATTTTAATGTTGAAATCACGTTTATCTATTTTTGTTTGATTTATAGAATATCAAATTTATGCTTTTACTAAAAAATATTCATATTTCAGATATGTACATATCAGACAATATTTGAATTAATAAAAATGTTTCAAAATTAAATTTATAAGAATTTTTTTTATATTACCTTCTACCTTTTTTTATAAAATATTTTTTCAATAAGTGCATTAAAATTATGGATTTTTCCAAAAGGTTTGGGGGAGAAAGAGGGGACAAGTGAGATTTAAAATATATCTTTCACTCAAAGATAGAGACATCCACGGTTATTAGACTATGGGCTAAATCAATTTTTTATAAAACACATTATTCATACATCATTTTACGTATTTTATTTTTGAAAAATTATTCTGTGCATTAGTATTATGAAATTTGATCTCCTTTAACAACTTCAGTTATGTTTAGATATGGCTGATCCTTTTTCGGTAGTGTATATATGGCTGATCTGATAGTGTGTTTTATAATATACCAAATAATTATTTTAACCTTTTCTAAATCATAAAAGAAAAGGCCCGTCTCCCTCTAATAATACACCATTAAAAATTATTCATTATTCTTTTGCATAATGGTAAACTTGGCAGCAGCTGCCGCCAAGTATTTTTGGTTAAAAATCTTTTCTTTTTGTGGCATGGGAAATCAACCTTTAACCAAATTTTACGGAAAGGCGGTCTTGTGGCACTCTATATCAAGTACAACTTAAAATTCCCTCAAGATAAGAAGATAACCGAGACCCGTTTTACCTGGATAATAGTAACTAGAGGTTCATTCGTGCACGTTACCAATATATAATTAAACTTTTTTCCTTTTTGGATAGGCGCCAATATATAATTATTTATGATTAAAAATGCAACACACTTCATCGTCTCCACTTGTATCTATGTTTATTCGCGCAGCTGACTGCTGAGTTCACCATCACATCACAACCCAAAATCAACGTCACCACCAAGTTTGCATTGTATAGAAAGGGTAAGTAAAATCATCACCTAGCCTTCTTATTGATTGATCTCTTATCTACAAAATTCAGCATTCCTTGATGTGGATATTGTTGGCTTGTCTTTCTTGACACTATAATGTCTTCTTTTTGTGAAAGTTAGATATATTTGCGTTTAGTTTTCAGCTTTTATTTTTTATTTTTTATTTTGTGAAGAAAAATATTAAAAAATTTTTTTTTGAAAAATTTTAGTTTTCATTTTCAGTTTTAATATTTCCTTCATAAAATTTTAAAAATTGAAAACCTAAAAATAAAAAGTAGGAACTGAGAACTGAAATCAAACATGCCCTTAATTGTTGTGAACATGATCACTCTTTTTTTAAAAAGAGAACTTGATTATTATGATAATGGTAAAATTCGCCTTATTCCCTTAATTCTTTAGGTCATACTTTAACGTGTATCATAATATCCTAAATCTTTCAAACATTGCCAAGCACTCCTCATCATAATTTTAACAACTAGTGAAAATATGATTTATATACATTTAACTCTTTTAATATTTTTAATTTATTCAATTCAATACCTTATTTTTGAATTCTCATACATATTTAACCGCTTATTCTTTTTATTGTGTATAACTTGATACTCTATTATAATTTAAAGTTTTATTCACACTATTTAAAAAGTTCAGATTATTTTGTACCGTTTAAAAAATCTAAGGTGTTACAATTTATGTTTTAATAGGTCAGGTATAAACAGCACATAATTTAAAATTTATGGACCAAAATGCGTTCGACCTTTAAAGACTATTTGAACATTTATGTGAATCTGACTAATGGGAGCAACGATTTTCTGTCCGTTGCCACAGCAATATCATCATATTCACACTATATTTATATTTATTTGTTTTATTATTTATTATAATCGAATGAAATAAATTACCTTTAACTTCAATTAGCGTATATGAGCTAATTGACATTACTGTGAAGAGCTAGAGCCTACATGACGGTAGATTCAGCGCCCACATTCCCACTTTGTGAACGCACGATTCATAGATTTAGGGCATTTTATTCAAATTTTTGAAAAAAATATTATAAAAGTTAAATTTTATATGCAACTAAAAAGGTTAAAAATTAATTTTTTTTTTTTAGAAGCTACTAATCTTAACTTCTATAAAAAAAATTAAAAACTAATTTTTTAAAATTTTAATTTTTTAAAAATTATTTAAATATATAAAAAATAAATTTTTTCACAAAAAAATTAATTATTTATCAAAATAATTACAAACAAACGCAGCCTTAGTGTGAATCATTCCATAGTGGGATTTTTTATAAAAAGGAAAAACAAAAATAATTACATCTAGCCATTCAGATTTAGTGCAAATTTTTTCTTTTTCAATTGTTATCGAGTATATTATTATATTAATGAAATTTATTTATAATTTGGTGATTAATAAGCTTACGTTGTGTTTAGATTTTTTTATCAATATGGAACGGAATCAATAGAAAGTGATTAGAAAGGGAAATAAGTCAAAGTCCTTCTTATAACACTCAAACAAATCAAAACGTTTTTTATTTTTTTATCATCCTTAATCCTCTTTCTTTTTCTACTACCTGTCATCCAAACACGCAGTGACTTATCGTTCTGTTAAAATAAGATGAATCTTTTCCTCGCCCCATATTTTCTTTGAAAAGAAAAGTGTATTATTATTTTCTTGAGCTGGAAAATTGTGTATTATTATATGACAATCAAATTAAGAAAATATGCATGACAATTAAAGTCAATCCACACCGCAAAACTTGCTTGAAAGCGGATGCATCGGTTGCTTCTCCCTTTTATGTCCACAAAATGTCAAAGGTGGAAACTAGAACTGTGTTATCTGTGTGACCAAACGATCTCTAGTTCTCTTTTGTTGAATAGAAGGAAGGGAAAAGGATATAAATATATTTTGAGGCTTGAATTTTTGGTCTCAATCACGCAGAGGCAGTGTCAGGATTGAATACTACCTTTTGGTTACGTAGCCAAAGGGATAAAAAATATTCAGATTCTGGTTCCCTCCCTAAAAGGCCCTCCTGGAATCTCTGTTTGCTGCATTTTTCCTTGATTGATTAATAAGTTCTGACCTCTTTCTTATGATATTATCTCTTTTGTTTCCTTGCTTCTAAAATTGATATCTGAGTTTTTCTCAGACTGGGTTTTCCATGAAAAGGTTTTTATTGTTTAGCCGTAAGTTAAGGGTTTTGCGTTGTCACGGTATAATTTCACTTGCAAGAATACTAATATTGTGTCATGTGGATGATTTATTGCACGTTTCATCACCAAGCATGTGCAAGAATTACTATTATTATTATAGTGGTGAACTACTATATGGATATTGCAGAATATTCTATTGCTACTACTTAGAGTATATTTAGTCCTTGATAAAAATATGATGTAAATTTTATGAATTAGTTTATGGAAAATTACACATGAACCTCAATTATAAAAAATATAATTTGACTTAATTATGCTAATCTAGTGAATAATTGGACGTCATTTCTTTCTTTTTTTTTTCTTTCAATTTTTCTATTGTCCTCTTCTTTCCTCAGTGTGTGGTCTGAATTATTTGAGTGACGTCATGGAACTTGAACTCTGAAACCATCATGGAACTTGAACTTTGAGTGACACCATGGAACTTGAACTTTGAAACCATAGTTGCTGTTCTATGTATAAACTTGATTAAAGTTTTGCTTGTCTGCTGTAGAGCTTGGTTGAAGAGAAGCATCCCAGGCAGCCATGGCAAACAATGAGCCTTCAACCCGGCTTCAGGTTTGTGCTTCGATTTTGTTACTAGCTTATTACTTTTAGTGTTTAATTTTGGAAATCACCAGTATTGTGAAAAATTGGACATTGTTATCCAATCAAATCTTTTCATCTGCATGACTATTCAAGCAGTAGTGTGAGAGTCAAGTATAAAGCCCTCAAAATTAAATCCTATTACTTTTGCTTAAGAGCATAAATGTGCGTTATCTATTAATTTCTGCTCTTTGGCATTGACAGGGAAAATATGCTGCAATATTGGTCTGTTGGCTTCTTGGCAATGGATGCCTTTTCTCATGGAACAGTATGCTGACAATAGAAGACTACTACGTTTATTTGTTTCCGGTAACTTAGTTTATATTCTGATGCAATTTCCAGTTCATTTTGTCTCTCAATTCTCTCAGGTGGAGTAATATTACTTACAAGCCAGTTTATTGGATGTGAGATGAAGCACAATTCCAATTAGGACCATTCTGATCAAATTCCATTTTTCTGTCAAATAATTAATGCTTCACAATATAGATTACCTCAGACAGCCAAAAGTCAAGGAATTGGCTTAGACAGTATAATAACCCGAAGTCATGTCACACATTTTGGCCTCAAAATCATGTCATTTTGGTAACAAGAATAAACAACAGAGCTCAGCATTTGTTATAATTTTCAGTTCATTTTCTGTAGCTTTGAAACCAAGAGTTATACTGAGAATCAATGATTCTTAGATGAACTTCATTAATCCTTATCATAGTTTAATTACACCTTTTGCAAAAATTATACTAATTTACATTGATCATCAAATTACTAAACCTTTTTTTTCCTGAACAGTACATGCAGTGATTATAATATTTCTTTTACTGACCTTTCTTACACCCCAGTACATTTAAGATCATAGTTTTTTTCTTCAATCCACATGCATTTTGCCTTATGTGGTTCTTAGATGTTGTTATTCTTAACTTAAACATCAGGGTTGCCTTGTAATTGAATATTTTTAATTTCTTTTGTTCCTTGTGTAGAAATACCACCCCTCTAGGGTGCTCACTCTTGTATATCAGCCATTTGCCCTTGGAACAATAGCAATACTGGCTTACAAAGAAGCAAATATCAATACAAGAATGCGGAATCTATTTGGATATACTCTTTTTTTCATAACCACTTTGTTGGTGTTAGTTGTAAGTTATGTTCCTTTGTTTTGTAATCTTCTATTCTTTTAGGAAGTGGTTTTTGACTTTTGATTTTTATTTTTCCAATCAATCTGCCATAGTTGGATTTAGCAACATCTGGTAAAGGAGGAATTGGAACTTTTATTGGTATATGTGCAATCAGTGGTGCATTTG
This sequence comes from Dalbergia oliveri, assembly GCA_030441495.1. Classification (NCBI taxonomy): domain Eukaryota; kingdom Viridiplantae; phylum Streptophyta; class Magnoliopsida; order Fabales; family Fabaceae; genus Dalbergia; species Dalbergia oliveri. Next base: position 14,458,242 of record JAMLFY010000011.1, read on the forward strand.
GAATAGCAGATGCTCATGTGCAAGGTGGAATGGTGGGAGACCTGTCCTACATGCTTCCAGAATTCCTACAGGTCACCATCAGCATTGAAATTGCTATATCAGTTTTAAGAGTGAAACCCAACCGAGAAATGTCTTCAGTGTTGTCCTTGAGAATTAAAAATATGGGTCACATTAGTCCACTTTTTACGGTCAGATTAGTCTACAAGAAATGCTATACATGGTGCTTACTAGTCCCAGTAAGGACTAATTTGACCCACATTGTTAATTCTTAAGGAATATGTTGAAATTTTTCAGTTTTAATAGACAAATTTGTTGGGTAATGTTTTCGTTAGGCAAGTTTCAAATAGTTGCTTTGTTGGAACAGCAACATCCTTAAACTTATACCACTTTTATCTGGTTTTATTTGTTGCAGTCTTTCCTTGCTGGTGCTGCAGCATCAGGTGCATTAACATCTGGTTTGAGGTTAATTACCAAAGCAGCATTTGAGAATTCTAAGGATGGTCTTCGCAAAGGAGCAAGTAAGTTCTAACTTCCATGCAAGACTGTTGTAATGACCACAATTATACAATTTAGTTACTGATCACTTTTTCACTTTATAATGCCCTTTGCAGTTCTGTTCTTTGCAATATCAACATTCTTTGAGCTTCTTTGTGTCCTCCTCTATGCATTTGTCTTTCCTAAATTACCAATTGTGAAGTACTACCGTTCAAAAGCAGCATCAGAAGGATCCAAAACTGTTTCAGCTGACCTTGCAGCCGGTGGCATTCAGACCGCACCTGGAGCAGTACTGCTGCCTCTTCTTTCCTTTTTATCTTATCCAATGTGTCACATTTGCTACTAAATTGTTCAAGATTCAGTTCATAATAAAAGAACTTTTTATTTTTTATTTTCAGGTCAATGAAGATGCAAAACAAGAAGGTCGCAAAGGAAACAAGCAATTGTTAAAGGAAAACATTGATTATGCACTTGATTTGTTCATGATATACGTGCTAACACTGTCTATTTTCCCTGGATTCCTGTCAGAAGATACTGGATCACACAGTTTGGGAACCTGGTATGTTCATTAACAACTTGATTTGCTTGCTTTTCGAGCAATGCTATGCAGCCAAAAATATTATCAGAACTTTTTGTCAAAAATCATGATAATTGTTAAATGAAATTAAATGGTACTCCCTCTGTTTCATAACAAAATGTATCTAGATATATTGATTTATGAATGTTTTGAAAAAGTAAAAGCAATATTTATTATTAAAGGGAGGGAGTATAAGTCTCTTGTTCATCCACCTGGCATGAAATATGCCACATCAATACCAAATTTTTGGCAAAGTTTTTGACTCTAGCATTTTTTCTTAGTTGTTGCTTCTCTTTAGTCTTTAGGCATGAATCTTCCACCCATGATGTTCTTGTTCCGTTATGACCAGACACAGAATACCAGGCTGAGATCTTTGTTATGTGTGATTTGATTATATGTGCCAATGTAACAGTTAATGTTTCCTATTGTTTCAGGTATGCTCTTGTTTTGATTGCTATGTATAATGTGTGTGACCTTATTGGAAGGTACATTCCACTCTTGAAAATCCTGAAGATGGAGTCCCGGAAGTTGATCACAACCGCAACTCTTTGTCGTGTCTTGTTTATACCAGCATTTTATTTCACTGCAAATTATGGTGATCAAGGCTGGATGATAATGTTGACATCTTTATTGGGGTTATCCAATGGTTACCTCACTGTCTCTGTTCTCACTAATGCACCCAAAGGTTACAAGGTGGGTCTTTTAGACAAAACCATGAATTTTTTATTGTTTTAGAATTTTTTCAGAAATGTTGTTTTTACATTCTTTAAAGGACATCTTGAAGTGTACCTAATTCTAAAATATTGATAGGGGTGGGTTCCAAATGTTTTCTCAGTCAATATTTAAATAACAGTTCAAGATATTTCTTAAAAGATATTTATAAAAATACAAATAATACTACTCAAATTCAAATTGTAGATTTATTAAGAATGTGGGTTTTTTTTTAATTTTCTTTTTTTTCCCTCCTTTTTGTAGGGACCCGAACAAAATGCCTTGGGAAACATATTGGTATTGTTTCTTCTTGGAGGTATTTTTGCTGGGTAACACTGACTGGCTGTGGTTAATAGGTAAAGGGTGGTGAGATTTGAACTAAGCCAAACTAGAGAAATGGCCAAGGCATTATTCCGGGAAAAAAAAAAGTGTTAGAAATATGCTTTTTCTGTGGACATTTTTGATGTTGCATTCTTCTCATAGGGCTGTCCTTAATCCAACATTTGATAAGGAATCATGCGTGATTGATAAAGGATTCAGGATGCTCCAAATTCCACAAGCACATATGCTTTACTTCTTTATTTTACTTTTTTGGTATAAGGGTGGACTTATTTATTTATTTTTACATGTACGCAAACCATAGCACATATTATAATGTCTCAATAAGCTTGACAATGGGCCTGGACCTACAAGATTTTGTCAAGTGTGGCGGTGTCTCAGATAGCAGCTTAATTACATATCAGGATTCGGGATACGGCCTTATATTTTAGTCTTATCCTCTCACCAACGGAAAAAGTTAAAAAAAAAAAAAAAACTGATCCAATTCGGTTTTTAGGTCAGTAGGGTCTAGAGAAACAATTCTATGATGAGATCATGAAAAATATTATTTGTATTCATCATTTATGAGACACAATGTCAATACACTCTATCTACCATTGGAATTACTCAACTCCAAGGGGAATTGAGGACTAGAACAGGACAGCAACCAACTGGGCTTACTTCATAGGATTTTAGCTTCTGTTGTTCCCTGCACTACTATGTTACAGAAGATCCATTAGAACCAAAGATAAGAGATCTTAGGCGGGCTTACTTAGCTTGTTCCTTTATGTGGGTTTTATGATAGATCTCTTATTTTTGGGTCTATCATGGATCCCCTATCATTAGCCGTTATATCAAATCATCCAATAAAAATAGTAATTATCTAATCGTTAATAATAAGAAATCTACGATGAACCTAAAAAAAAGAGATACACCTTATAATTTGCCGGTTCCTTTATGTTTAGTTGTGGTGTGAAGCAAAATCATCTATATTCTAAAGTCTTTACTTTCAAGTTGTGTGGTTCCTACGGACCGAAAAAAAAAAAGTTGTGTGGTTCCTTGATTGTAATCATAGGTTTAGCTTGAAATTTTCGTTGTCATGTGCTCTAATGTAATGGATAGTGCCTTGATTATTTATCAATGAAAATATTATTGTTGACCAAAACAGGAAAAGTGTGAAACCTACCTAAGCTGTGATGTCCAACCTCTTAATTTAAATGTCAAATCATGACGGTTCATAATTTGACTTAGAATAATAATTTAATCCAACTCAAAAGTTTTGTTAAATTTGACCTGACATACTTTTTTTAGTTGAATTTAGTTATAATTGGAGTTGGCCACCTAATATGAAGTCAAATACTTCTTTAAAAAATATAGATTAAAAAAAACTAGTGTTAAATTACAAGATTTTTATGCTTTCATTAATATATTTTACATAACTTGATGTTATTTCTATATTTATATAATTTGTTTTGAGATATAGATTGTAAAATATATTTTGAATTTTGTTCCTAACATATGAAATTTTATGACTTTCATGTATGTCAGGTTCAACAATCAAATCATTATCAAGTTAAGTATGGGCTTAAAGAAATGATCTGATAAAAAAACTAGTTGGGTTTATGTTTGATTTAATCTAATTGAACCTATCCTTGGTAAATCCGTATGCCAAATTTAGTCATTGTCTAATGGTCCCCACATGTTCAATGAGATGCCGCTTAGATTTCTCTGAGAATGTGCAAATATAACCCGCGGCCCCCTAATTGTTGGGAAAATTCTCAATCCATCCAAGCCAAACAAATAAACAAAGCAAAAAGAACCCAAGAAATTAATGTGGTTTAACATTTACTGTTACATTCACGACTTCACAAATCAATCCACTAAATTCAATTAAAATTACAATCACCAATCTCAACGAAACCTCTCTCAAACCCAAAATCAGATTCCATGGATGTTAACGAAACATGCTACCGAACATCACATTATCAAGAAAACTTTCAACACAAGTTATCATCATCAATGAAACTTTTATAGACAAAGCTACAAACCTTTCATCAATGCAACTCATGCAGACAAAGTTGCAAACCCTCTTATCAAAGCAACACTTGTGAACAAAGTTGTAAACCCTTTCATCGTGATCAGTATTTTCATCATCTTCATTATCCTCCATCTTTAATATCTCAATTCCTCTCCCACCTCATACAATTCTCAATGCTAATATTTATGGGCAATCAACAAATTTGACATTCAATCCTAATCATTAGCAACTTATATTTTAGATAAATACTAACAAATATATGTCATATCTTTTTCTTTCAAGTCTTTTTATTTCAAATTTAACTTCCCTTTCAAATCTTCAAATATTTCTCTTTACTTTCATTTTTTTCAAATATTTCAAAACAGAAAACTATATAATATTCAATTAGGAATTTGGGTCAAACTCAATACTATTAACTTTTTATTGATTGTTAACGAAATTCTCACATGTTAAAAAAAGTTCGAGTTGCAAGTTATGTTTTGTTTAATTTAGTTTATTGGATTCTACATGACATAGAATTGGGATATAGTGTCCTTATTTTTTTGGCAACAATAGGCGAAAATTTAACATAAGAACTAAAATGCAATTCAGGAAAATTTAAAGGTCAATTTGTAACTTTTTAAAATTTTATGTATAAAGTGCACATGACCTATGATTCATAGAGTAAAATATATTTTTGACTAAATACCTAAATTAGTTATCCATAAATATATCAGAGGATAAATTAGTCCATTAAAATTTAAAGGTCCCAAATTAATCTCTCATTTAAAAAGGAGGACAAATTGATCCCTTTATATAGGTTTGTATAATTAAAAAAATATTATAGAACTATATAGCACCAATTTGTGCCTTTTTTTAAATGTGAGAGATCAATTTAAGACTTTTAATTTCTAAAGAACTTATTTATCTCCTCATATATTTCAAAAGGGTCAATTCAGATATTTTATCTATATTTTTCTAAATTGCACAAAAATTGATTTTACTGTACATGATATATTATTTAAATATTTATAATTTATTAATTACTTTTACTTTGTAAATTAACCATTTATGAATGAAGCAAGATAACAAAGCAAACGCGGTAACCCAAACTTAGGTGTACCCATGTAAAAATGCACTCTGAAGTTTATATATGTATTTCTCTCTTATAAGGTTAAACACACACTTTTGGCCATGGGTAAACCAACCTGCTGAACTACGTCAATTCATGCTTTCAAAAGTCTACTTTGGCAAAGAATCTTAGCTAGTTGGAAAATAAGCAACTTTTACTTGCACCTCGATGAAATCTTGATTAGCAGTAAGAGGCAGAAGCACCGCCACCATTTGATGCCATTGGACTACAAAACGACAGACATTCGACCCCAATATAAATATTCTCGCTTAATCTTCCGAAAACCGCCACTGAACCGGTAAATTATTGCTACGTAAATTAAGTAATCAACATTTTAAATTTTGTTTTCTAAATCTAAAATCTTTGGATTCCGGATCAACTGCCCCCTCATTGAAAAGTGTAAAATAGTCTTTCTTTTTGTTTTCCTCTGTATAAAACTGTTTACACATTTCTTCTTTAATTAGCTAAGTCGACCAACATACTCATGGGGAGCTGCTCATCCTTGAGTGGTCCAACACTATCTTTCCCGAAGCCAATACCCAATTGCTTAATGTTACAATATTATTATGGACAAATTATATGCACTTTCCTTAATATTTATTAATATTATATTTATACCCTCCTAGATTTTGAATTAACACTTACCTCTCATATCTTAATGTAATTTTCAAAATCACAGATTTATCCTTCATCTTCAACCTCCATCCACATCCAACAACCACCCATTCTCTCATTCATGCCCATATATTCCATCATTCCGCTCTTCATCACTGTTACCATAGTTTTCTACCCTCTTCAACTCTAACCAAACACCAGTACAACATGCTCCTTATATTTCCTTGACTTTGGTATGAGTTCTTCATCATGCTCCATATTTCAACTTCATACCATGGTTAGCTTTTTTTTTTTTTTGGTTTTATTTCATTGAAAGACTTGCTTTCGAAGGAATGTCAATGACTAAGAGATTTCAAAGATAAAAAATTTAATAATTAACTGATTTGTTTCATTTTTCCTGAAATCTAATTGAATAGTTTCGCCATTAGAACCTTCTGGTTCCATTTACCTGCTAGCTCCAATGTGTTTTTTTTTTTTTTCAATTTCGATGTGTAGATTTGGTTTTCTCCAACTCTGTTTGGAAGTTGAAGTCTATAATAAGGTCCTTCTTTGGACTATAGGAGTTAATGCTGGGTTTTTATGTAATTGTCAAATATAATTGCGCAATGGAATTTTAAATTTTTTTGCAAAACCCAAAACTGAATCCATGCATATCGATCAGTTTGAAGTAGGGATCAAATTATGTACCTAGAAGCATACTTTACAGAACTTGATCCTTGTGCTTGGACTATAGACGCTACTCAATAAACGACCACCCTCTATCAATATCCACACATGAATAGTCACGAACAATTGTTAAGTGCTAGCTCAATGCGATCTCAAATCAGTTATAGGATTTCCTTCAATTTATTTTCATTTCTGATGTTGTGTCATGCACGCAAATGAGATCCTTATCTCTTCTATTTATAGAGAGATACGCAATCTTAACTAATTGATAAAAGGATATTTCGTTTTAAAAAAATATCTTTTTGAATTTGAAAACAAATCTTTTCGAATATAATTTTATAATATTCAATATATTTATCATCAGATTTCAATTTTATATTATCTAATATTATATGATAATATAAAACAAAATTACAAATTTAATATGGAGATAGTATATCTCATATACATTCATATATGTAAAATTCAAATTGTTGAACAACCACAATCCGTTTACTACATTCTTAATGTGCAACCCAATAGGTTTACATCACGTTGGCAGTAGGCTCAATACCACTATTATGCTTACAAGTCATAAATGGTCTCTAGCAAGACATTATAACTGACCCAAGTAATAATAAATTAAAAGTCCATATTAACTTAACCAATAGAATATGTTATAATCCTTTTATCACATGATATCTAATTTGACAATAAGGCATGGGCAATGTTATCCTTATATTGTTCAAATATAATTTCTTGATCTCCAATTAGACTAATAAATCAAATGACATTGATGACTCCTTCAATTCATTTAAGCCATGCATTTCTCAGTCTTACTTATCGAGGGCCTAGTAGATATCTCTCTTAGAAAATAGGGACAAATCCCATCTTGTTTAGTCACTATCCTCTCCACAAATTGCATTATATTCAACCACAATTTTTATAATTATCTAATTAAAGATAACATTTGATTATGTCAAAAAATAATGTTCTTTATGTGAGATACTACATAAACTCAAGTATGAGGATTCATTGATATAACTATTATAAAAATCACTTAAGACATTAATCCATAAGTGATTTCATAATAGGTCTATCCAGGATCTTGTTCTCTAATAAATACCAAAAACCTTAATTTTATACCATATACATAATTATCAATTAAGCTTATACTAGTCTCATACATGAAATTAATAATCAACTAGGGATATATATATATATATATATATATATATATATATATATATATATTATAAGTAACATGCAAATATAATAACAAAGAAAATTAATAAACATCTTTTCATTAATAAAAATATAACTAACAATAAAGATCCAATAAATAACCTAGGACACAATCACTAACAATTAAGGGGGTTAGCACCTAAGGATATGGGCAAGGAGGATAAAAATAGCGTTGCACACTGATGTGACATGATATATATTTTTAGAGTTTAAAATCAAGAACGCACATATTTCTGCACCGTGAAGTGGCTTGACAATTTTGGATTGAGCTGAAGCAACTATTCTAGCATGCCCAGCGGTACAAGGTGCGGGTTGACAGTGTGGAATGAGGTGTTGGGGATGTTAGATGTTGGTGGAGGTAGAAAAAAAATAAGAATGTGAAATTGTTATGGTGTGAGAGATTTGGGATTTAGGCTTTTGGTTGTAGGTGTTGAAGAGCAATGGCAAAGAATAAAAACATAATAAATTAGGAAGGGGAAAATAGTTATTTCATGTATTATTTTAATTTTTAAAAGTTTAAAATTTAGGGTTAGGGGAGGTTACTTTAATCAAACTAAAAAAATTTAAAAAGTTGTGTGTTTATTTAAAATCTAGAAGGGTGTGAGTATAGTATTAATAAACCTAAATGAATGTTTGTGTAAATTGTCCTATTATTATTGGTCATAGGGCTAGGATTAGAAGCAAGGAGAAAAGGTTTGAAAGATGAGATTATTGCAAAATACAACATTAATTATTTAGCATAATAAGAAACCTAAAACTAGCAACAAAAATTCAAGTAACCCTAATTTTTTTTCCTGTACAAAAAAAATTTCTAAATGGAACACACCACAAAGAAACAAAAAATCCAAATGGATAGAATTTCTTATATATTTTTAGCCTCCTCAAGCAGTGGCAGAACTTGAAAAAAAAATCTTAGAAGGATAAGAGAATGTTCATTATATAAATTAGATGATGATAATAATTAAACTAAAATTAATTGTATATTATATATTTAAACCTTAAAACAAATAGTAACTAAAACAACAATATTAATGGATATTTGAATTAATTATGAGATTAAATTATTTCAATAATCAAGCATACATATAATTGACAATATCAAAATCATTTTTTTATGTTTAAATGTATTAACTTAAAGTAATTTTAAAGTGTGTTTTATTTAGATTGTATAAAAATATTACTTTTATATAATAAATTACTAAAAAAGATATGACATGATTTAATATATTTTATAATATTTGATACATATGGTTATGTTGATAAAAAAATTAAATTCCTAAAATACTTTATTTTTTCTTATCATCAAATGTTTTAAAATATATTTTTATTTATAGGTGAATTTTACAATTAAAATTAAATTCTTTTTCCTTAGGGGGGCGAGAGAGTGTTCATTATATAGATTAGATGATGATAAAAATTAAACTAAAATTAACTGTATATTATATAATTAAACTTTAAAATTAATACAACAATACTAGTGGATATTTAGATTAATTATGAGATTGAATTATTTCAATAATCAAGCATACATATAGTTGACTATTTTCAAAATAATTATTTTATGTTTAAATGTATTAAACTAAAGTAATTTTAAAGTGTGTTAATTTTATTTAGATTGAATAAAAAATGTTACTTTTATATAATAAATTGCTAAAAAAGATATGACATGATTTAATATATTTTATAATATTTAATATGTATGGCTATTTTGATAAAAAAAATTAAAGATCTAAAATATTTTGTTTTTTCTTATAATCAAAAGTTTTAAAAATGTATTCTTATTTATAGGTGAATTTTACAATTAAGATTAAATTCTTTTTGGCTTGTTAACCATTGAAACTTTTAATCCAAACATATAACACTATTTCAATATAACTTATTAAAAAAATTGAACTCCCAAATATGTATCTAACAATGTAAAAAAAATTTGCAACCATCCTTAGAAATTAAGGCAAAATTTTTAACGCATTCAGTGTTTGATCATATTGAACCTACTATTCAACTCTCTTATAGTTTATTTATTGTAATAGAAAATATTTCTACCATAAAATGATGCTCAATTATGATATAATCTTTTTGGTTTTTTATTTTTTAATTAAAAAGTAAGATAGTAGACTTTTAAGTTGGAAAACCCCTTTTGAATAGGCAATATCATTTATACAAAGTGAAACATTCAAACTTACTCTATTTATTATTAAATAAATTTATATATATACATAAATTATATTTTGTAGATAAGTAATATAATAAATTATATTTGAAAAATATATATATATATATATATATATATATATATGTATAAATTTTCAAAAAAATTTGGGGGCATAAGTTCCATCAATGTCCTCAAGTAGAGGGCATGAAGCACCCAATAATACTTGCAAGCATAGATTCAAAATTTTATTAATTCTTTTTCTTTTTCTTTTTCTTTTCTTTTTTATAAGATTAACGTTTTAATAATTTAAGTAATTCAATACTCGTTCTACTAATATAAAATTTGAGTTAAAATCTAGTGAATGAACCATTTTTTTCATAGAAAACTTGGGAATAAACTTTAAATAATAACAACGAGATTAATTGAAATTCATTAAATTTTAAAAATATTGATAGCCTATAAGAAGTGAGTTGCGGTTGACTAAGTCAACTTTTCTCAAGTCAATTTTGTTAAGATCATGTCCAAATAAAAATTAATTTTTTTAAAATCAATTCTATCAACATCAATTTTTTCAAAAATAATTCTACCAATATCTAAATCAAAAGCATCCCAAATTATACTTGCCATTAATAAGGGCACCAATAATCGACTTTCTCACAAAAGGAGCAAATTAAAATTAAATAGTCAAAATTTAGCAAATTATTATACATGACAACGGATTTAAGGGAAGGGAAGAAGCAGGGGTTGTGGTCCTCCCCTCTCAAAATTTCACAATAATGTATATAGTAGCTTTTTGGCCGCTTGTTCTGTTCCTTTATTTCATTTAGTTTCTGGTGGATTCTATGGTGGAGAAAGATGAGTTTTGAATCATCTAATTCCTGAATTTTAACCATTAAATTCTAATTTAACTCCTGAAATAAAAACTTTGTATCTTAAACAATAATTGTATAATAATAAATATTCATATTTTAATATTTATCAAAATAAAATACTCATTTTACCCAATTCATCCTTTCCCCTAAACCACCTATCTGACCAACCTCAGCTTCCTCCACTGATGCGACTACACTACTCCAGCACCACTCTGACACCTTTGCTATGGCCTCCAGCTCCTTGTCCAAATCAAAAATCATAACAAACCAAATCAAAAGTCACACCAAATCCCAACAAATAATACACCAAACCCTCACAAACCCAAAAAGAAGCTAAAACAAAGGGAAGGAAAGAGTCATCCTTTGTTGGGGCTTGATCGCCATCGTTGCCATGGAGAGCCTGCCAGGATTGCCATGATCGCCACCGCTCCAAGCCATTGCTCGCACCTCCCTTGTTATTGTGCGTCGTGCCAGCCTCACCCTAGACTTGTGCCCGCACCACTCCAGTCACCAGAATGCAGCGAGCTCCGCCTTGGCTTCCTCCATCACCATCACGTCTCTGTTTGCGAGGACCACAGTGCCCTCTGCCTCATGAACCATGAAGCCACCGCGGTCCTCCATCCTTAGTCATGAACCACCGCTCCTCGCCACCACTTCTATTCGGCCACCATCTCATCATTGCCGTCGTGTACAAAAGCCATGCACAACCACCACTACGCCACCACTGCGGGCTCCGCCAATCGCCACCACCATTGCATATGTTGACATGCTAAAGGTGTGGATTCCATGTTAATTTTTTTTGAAAGGAGGAAGGGTTGCTTATAAGAGTTGGGATTGTAGATTCCATCTAAAATAAACTGCTCAACTTGCTAGGTAGGTGTGGATTCCTCCATCAGCAACCATGCTCAAAGCATATGGTGCTTTAATTCAGTAAAAAAGGACTTGGGGGGAAGGTTGGCTGCAATTAAGAATAAAGAGAGGAAAAAGATGATAAGGGCAAATATGTCATTCTATTATTGTCTCTTTTTAAAATATAATATGGACCACATGATTCCAAACATGTCTTTTTCCACCATAAAATCCACCTCAGTTCCTGTGTTTGAAACTTCTAAGCTCAAATGCTTTTTTTCACCTGAATTTGTTTTTTTTTTTTTGTTAAAAACAAAAAACTTATCCACATTTTTTCTATGTATTTACTTTACCTAAATTTTTCTTGAAACCAATTGCTAGTGAAAGATGATTTCAGACATTGTCTTTTTATCTTTAACTAAAAATTAGATGAGTGTGGTTCATGCCATTATTGGAATAGAAAGAAAAAAAACTAAATATATGATTATTTATTTTTTATATTAAAGTAATTGACTTTATATGTTTTTTTAGTTTTAATAATATTATTTTGTATGTAATTTATTTTGAAAATAAAAATTTATATAATTTAAAATAATCGAGAGAAGATAAGAAGTAAAGATAAAGTAAAAAGTAGATTTACATTAAAAATTTTAGAATTTAAAGAGGAACAAAGGCTACTACATTTATTCTTGCAAATTATTAAATTGAATATATTATTTCATTATCTAATAATTTATTTTAAATACAAAGAGAATAATTAATTATAAAAGTTGTTTATTATTAATTTTTATTTTATTTATAATAATAAATTGTCACGACCCACTCACGTAACACTGAGAACTCTCACTCTCACGTAAGCCTCTAACCTTATTATTTCTATATGCACAAAAATCCATAATATAGTTTTAATTCTTTTCTAAATATCATTCACCTTTTCCAACATCATAATTATAAAAACAAGCTTTTATAATCCATTCCAAAGTATAACGCTATATTAACGCAAAATATATAGAGAGTCCTTATTATACAAAGTGTCTAAAAGTCAAAGACTTATACTGTCCCAAAATAACATTCTAATATACATGATTATACAAAAGACAACATGCTCTAAGATCCAGGAATCCTGCCTATCGTACTGGAGCATGTCTAGAGCAAAAATCCCAAACTCCTCACCTAATAGGCATGACAACTTGGAATCTAATGCTGCGAGGAAGATGGCGTGGAAAATCCGGGCGCCTATATCTATAAATAGAGAAAGGAAAAGAGGGGTGAGTTTTGTTACCAAAACCCAGTGAGTGAGTCCTCACCTAGAACCCCCTCCCATAGAGCATTAAAGGGCATGCATAAAATTACAATGATATAAATACTATTCAACCAATCAGTATAGTTATAGGAATGAAAGTATATGCACGAGTACTAAAACATTTTATCTTGTAAAACACTTCAACAGTATCAATAGAGAAACAATAATCTCTACTCCTGGTTATGCATAGCATAACAATATCTCTGTCACATTTGGCGTTACGTATCGCCGTCCCAGTGTGACAATAATGGGTACCTAACTAGGTTCCTTCTCTGAATACTTTGGCCCTGGGCTACTTGGTACCAAGGTTAGCGGATTAACTGCCGCTAACACACAGCCTGCTTCTCTATAGCTCCTGTTCAATCAATAGAGAATCCAGTATCATCTCCAACTTTGAAAACAATGGCATCTACCCTAGGGTTCAAACTCAATCAAGTAAAATCCATGATTCCATAAATCATATTATCATCACAATAGTTCAACAACTCATATTCTCACATTCTAGCTTCATCAAAAAGTACATTTCATCCACAAAGGTCCCATGGATTTACTAAAACGTGTTTTCATGTTAAAACCTTAGTTCAAGATATAAAACACAAAGGAGTTTTCATAACTTCTAAAAAAACCTCTAAAGTTCATTGTTTAGGCTATATTTCGATGAAAATAACTTTAATGCATGGAATAGAGAACACAGATGTGAACCCACTCACCTAAAGTGACAGAAGTTGAAGGCTCAACATCAGGGTTCCTTGGAGTGGAGATGGCACCAGGATCTATCATAAGAGTGATAGAACCTTTGATTAATCTCTAGAATCACTAAAAAACCTTAAGTTTATCTCTAACATGGAGGAAAAGCTCCTTTTACCCTCATAGGCATAGAAACCACTCTAAGACAAGAAGAACTAGAAAAATAGAGCAAAACTTGAGAAACTACATACCTTAAAGCCTTAGGATTGAAGGATTGTAGTTAGAATTGAAAGATAATGGAGGAAAATGGGGTTGGGAATGGAGTTTGGGGGTGAAAAAAGATGAAGAAGGTGAAGACTGGAGGTTGGGGGAGAGAAATGTGTTTTGGGTGTCCTGGAAAAACATTTTTATGTTCGCGTTTACCGCCTGGGCGGTCATATGATCGCTTGGGTGGTCCCCGCCACTCTGACGCACGACTTACTCTCTTTACGCCTGCGGTCAGAGGCTCCAAACACCAACTTCACTCTCTTAACCACCTTGGCGGTCATAGGACCTGGGTGGTATCCAAAAGCTCAGATGCTCCAATTCTAGTATGTATTGGATGGACTATCTCACTATTCACTTATTTACATTTCTTAATTTTTAATTTTAAGTTAATCATTTATTTTACTTTATTTTTAGTTGATGGTAATTTTAAGTTAATCATTTACTTTCCATTTTTAAGTTGAGTAACTTTAAAACATAAATGTAAATAAGGAAACACCCCTATTTGGATTCAAATAAAATATCAAAAAAATCAAAACCCCAACAAATCAAAATCCAATTTTTGGGTTTTAGTTAAATTCAGGAATTTCGACAATTTATAAACTTTTGGGCTAAAACGAAATGTCTAGAGGTTCCATAAAATTCATTAAAAATCACTCTTCAATTTGTCTATCTCCAAAGAACAATTACCGGGACTTTTTCAGAAAAATGGTTCTACTATATAGCCCTCCAAGGGCGTGTAGGGTTCAAGACTTAGTGAAATTTAGGACCTATTAACCACTCAGGGTAATTGGCACCCATCTTTAATTCAAAAATTTCTAACCCTTTTTATTTAACCTAAGGTATTACATAAATGAGGAAAGAAGTAGAGGTTTTTGTAATAGACAAACAATATAAATTTGATATAAATTTCAAGGGAAATAATGCATTTTATTAGATATATAGCTCTTAAATATTTTTATTATTAGTCATTTGACCTTGCGAATCACGAGATGATAAAAAATAATTTGTTGAAAATTATTGAAAATAAATAATTTATTTAAATATATCTTATAGAAAATTGAGTATATAAATTTATTTTGAAAATAATTTAATAGTTAAATAATTAAATAAATTGATAAAATATAAACATGTCATTCTATTTTATATCTTATTTTCATCATATCATGTTTATAAGGTTGAAACAAATCTCAATAGATGACCTATAACAATAAATAGCATATTTTATAAAAAAATTTCTCATTTTGAAGGTTGAAATTTTTGAATAATGAAAGAAAATAAATGGATAATTTTATTATATCATGTGCCATTTATAAGGATGATGTCACGACCGACTTGGAACGTAACCGCAAGTGAAGAATCCATCCCTATGTAAGCCTTCTAGGTGAGTTGTCTATTTAACTCATAACTTATCATAATATAATAGTTAAAAGATGATTTTCTTCCAGATCAACAATCATTTCTCTATTTGAAACATAATATTTGATTACAAAAAACTGGAAATATTTAGGGTCTGTTTATTTGAATTTCTAGTTTTCAGTTTCATTTTCAGTTCAGTTTTCAGAATTTGTGAAGGAAAAACTGAAAATTAAGGCGTGCTTGGTTTGAGTGTCTAGTTTTCGATTTTCATTTTCAGTTTCAGTTTTTCAGAATTTGTGAAGGAAAACTGAAAATTCTAAAAACTAAAATTTGTAATTTTCAAAATTTTCAGTTTTTTCTTCACAAATTTTGAAAAACTAAAAAATTGAAAATAAAAATTGAAACTGAAACACAAACCAAACAGGCCCTAAAGTTTTCAGAATTTTCAGTTTTTCCTTCACAAATTCTGGAAAATTGGAGAATGAAAATGAAAACTAAAAATTGGAAACTCAAACCAACAGACCCTTAATATTTGAGCTTTGAAAACCCCTTTCTAATTCATTTTGCAAATTTTAAAAATCATAAACTACATGGCTGATCAAATACATAATCTAATCAAAACTAATAGTTGAAATCCATACTTAAACTCTGAAAACACATAGGGAAATATATAAACTTTGAAAATAGCTACAGTATTTCAAAATATATGTGTGGCTAAGATCCTTCAAAACTATTTGAGCACTTCTACAACTAACAGAAGTTTAAACTAAGCCTTACAATAATGTAAAGCTCACCAAAAGATAACCGCAACTCCTGGTCAGGAACGAACGACTTCTGGACCTCCTATGAGAGGAAGAAGGGTGAGTCAACGGACTCAGTGAGTGAGCTCTCACCCATCACCCACATGGGACAACCAGGAACATATATACATAATGCAATATATATGCAAGCAATATAAATCATTTGATATTTACATACATAGCTAGTTAGGAAACCACTTTTTATTTCATATATTCATAAACAAGCATTTCTAAAGTCATAATCAAACATGAAATCATTTTAACTGATAGTGCGGCAGAGCCTAAAATAGTATTTGTTGAGCTAAATAATTATATATATAATAACTAAAGCTGAAAATCATAAAGTCCCTATTGGACAAGCTGAGGGTACCTAACCAGGTTCTATTTCTGAACCTTGGGGTGATTATCCTCTGATGGATAACTTGGTACCAAGGTTAACGATCTATTAAGCCGTTCACTAACCGGCTATTTCCTTCTTTACCGTCTAAACTAGTTTGACAAAAAGAAAAGTATAGCTAAAAAGTGAGTCTCTGTCCTTGGCAAAGCAGAGCCCTTAAATTATTAGTACTCGAGTTCAGGACTCAAATAATTCTAATAATCTAACTTTAGCATATTTGTGACTTGAAAATCGTGCCCAAGGGATCACCCATATGTAGGCATTCTGATTTTAAGCTCATAGAATATGTATCGAAGTTGCTATGAATCATATTGAATTTCGTACCTCTTGGTACCTTAATTCTAACAATTTGACTTTAGCATAACCGTTGCTATGAAATCATACCCAATGGATCACCCACTTGTAGGCATTTCGATTTCAAGCCCATGGAGTATGTATCGCAGTTATTATGAATCGTTCTGAATTTCATACTTCTTTGTACCATATGCTGAAGTTATAAGTTCAAAACTTAAACTAACATATCTTTTCATATATGATAAATCTAAAATCATAGCTTAAAACACTTGGGGTTTATAATCATACAACACTTGAAAATCATATAACATTCATTCAAAAGCTAAATCATACATTGCTCTATATATATTTATTTTCTCTAAAACTCTATACTACACTTTCTCTATGTAAACTCTATCATATAATTATCTTACTCTTAAAAATTATTTTACCAACAATGGTCCCATGAATTCTGAAAATATGGTTTCATGCTCTTTGAAAATGACAATTTTATCAACTTAACAAAATCATCACTAACCTCTAATCCTTTCTAAAATAGTCTCAAATAATACATTTCATGATAACTTAAACCCATGGTTTCGTAAACTTGACATAATTAACATTTATCTAAAATCTCTTTGAAATATGCTCCAACATTATACGTTATGCCACAAAATGGGGAAAATAACTCTAATAACTAAAATAAATGTACCAGGATTGAACCCACTCACCTGGAAGGGTGGAACGTGAAGGAACAACTCTGGAAGAGCTCTGGGAGGAGGGATGACAACAATATCTGTCATTTCAACCATTAAACTCATGAATACTCTATGGATATCTTTAGATTACTCTAACACAACTCTAACAATATTGGGGAGCACCCCCACTTAACAACAATGGAGAAATAACAAAGCCTAAACAATGGAACATGAAGTGCTAAGGAAGAAGATAACAAAAATCAACATAAACCCTTACCTTTGATCTTGAATGATGAAGATTGATCTTGGACTTGAAGAAGAGAGAAAAAGGAGAGAAAGGGAAGGGCTTCATTTTGGGATAGGAAGCCCGATTGGGGTTTAAAAGGGACCAAAAATGAAACGGCGTTGTTTTTTGCATGACGCTTCAAGGGGACCGCTATAGTGGTCAGGCCGCCCACGCCCCCTCCGTGCACTTATGACCGCTATAGCGGACCTCAACCACTGGAACATGTGAAACCGCCTTTGACTACTATAGCAGTCCTGAATGGCTATACGGTGATAGCAACCCCCAAAACACTGAAACTCACTTTTGTGACAGCTAGAACGGTCCTGAGACCGCTATAGTGGTGACAATAACCCCAATCTCAGGATCTTATGTCATCTAGGCTACCTCGACACTCACTTATTATCATTTATTTTACTTATCATTAACTTTAAAACATAAATATAAATAAGGAAATACCTATCATTTGGATTCAAATAAAATATCAAAAAAATCAAAATCCCAATCATTCAAAATCCAAATTTTGGGTTTTAGTTCAAATCTTGAAGTTTTTGATATTTTATAAACTTGTGGGCTAAAAATGAAACGTTTAAAGGTTTCGTAAAATTTATTAAAAATCACTCTTCAACTCATTTTCCCTCTAGGAACAATTACCCGGACTTTTGATCCCCAAGAATTTGACTCTAATATATAGCCCTTCAAGGAGGTGTAGGGTTCAAATTTAGTGAACTTCAAGACCGGTGGGTAGGGACCTCCGTCCAGAACTTATCTACCACACGTGTACACTGGATATTACAGATGATAATGAATATCCATGACAAAGAGGACATGTCCTATGCCCAGGTCCCGTTTAAAATTTTACCCTTCATCCCCCATCATCATCACCATCAAGGTCTTTATTCCTCATTATCTGGGAATTTGAATCCTTGCACATATTCACATGTTTATTAAAAGATTTCCAAAAAAAAATTTAAAATATTTTGAAATTTAAACATAAATATCTATAATAACAAATATTAATAATGCGACATAATCCAAACTAAAAAATAAAAAATCCATATATAATGCAAATCCAATATAGATAATTGAAAAAATAAAGATATTTTATTCTCATCTCTGCCTCATTTAACAAATAGGGATTTCATCCCCATAAAAATAAAATATGTTCATATTCTCATCTTTATTATGGGCAATACCGTCCCACATGTACATATTTCAACAATTTTTTTTTTTGTCATCCCTAGTCATTTACATCTTTTTAATAAGTTAAAATATTTGATTTATAAAAACATAAAAATATATTTCCTAATTGATAAAAAATAATTAATAAATTTAATTTATATGATTTCAATTACCCCTTTTCATTGTATATACTTTTAATAAATTATAATATCGATTTTAAAATATATGTTATAATTAGTAAAAAAAATCACATGTAATCCTAATTTATGTCATCTCAATTATTGGAGTAGTATATCAATTGCATAATTATTTTCAACAAAAAAGTGATGTAATTATTCAATTTTTTAAAATAATTAATAAATAATTAATGTCATTATCAAGGAGGTGTAAATTATGGGATTGATTTTTTAAAGTCTTTTCAAAAAAATTAATATGAAACAATTGTTGAATTGATAAGTTAAAATGTTTAGGTTGTAAATAATTAAATATGGTATAATGAGACGGGTAAGTATATTTTTTTTTATAATTTTCAAAAGTTCTACATTTGAAGTTAGAAACTTCCTCCTTTGACCTCGTCCTCACTTAGAATTTTGTCTCTTATTCCCATTCTCATTCTCGTCACTGGCCTCATTTCTCATTTTAGAGATTTGAATCTCTACCAATATTCACAGATTTATTAAAAAAATTTCAAAAAGTGAAAAGTTTTGAAAATACTTTGAAATTCGAAACACAAATATCCATAATAACAAACACTACTAATGGAACATAATTCAAATTAAAAATAAAAATACATACATGATGCAAATTAAATCCAATAAAGATAATTAAAAAAATAAAGGTGTGCTAAGATTTCCTTATTATCATTAATTATTATAATTATAATAGTTTGTTATCATTAATACTATAATTATAAATTTTTTTGGTAACGTAATTATAATAGCTTTATTATCTTTAATACTATAATTATATATAAAATTTTTTAATGGTATAATACATTCAATTATCATTTTGTTTATATTATTTGTTATTTGTTAAAGAATTTTGATTGAACTATTTTGTTAAATAATTTTAATGAAGAGAGATATGAAGGTATGATTGGAAAAAAATTAATAATTAGTAGATAAATTAAATCTAAAAACTTACTTTAAATATTAAGATTATAAAAATAGTAGGGCATAATTTTCTTTATGAATGACATATGAAAAATTGTTCATGTAATGAATCTTAATTATTAGTATTATAGATAGATTATAAATTATATTAAATCATTCAAAAATACGTTAACGATGATATTAAGTTTTACTAAAATATCAAAGTAAAATAGCATAGCGTGTATTATTGTATTTTTATTATCAATATCATTATAGTATAATGTGGCAAATTTTATATATTATAATAATTTTTAATAAATTATATATTATACTAATTAAATTTGACATGCAAAAATAAAATGATATGTAATAAATGTTATTCTTTAAAATTTTAATTTAAATTTGAAAGTAATTGATTAATTAGAGAATGCTTGATTGATCATATTTATGTGTTAATTTGTGGTATTAAATTATTAGTTATAATTTGTTGACCATGATAATATTTGTTGTGGTTTTAATTAATAAAATAATTTTAAATTAATATAACTATTATGTCAATGATAGCACAAATTTAAGGTTGACTCAATAATTTTGATTCACATCTCTTCTCTAATTTCATGGTCTTGTGAAACTAACATAGATTATGATTAAAATATATGTATATATCTCATTAATTTTTACAATATATTATTCCAAGGACTTAATTTTAATGCATTGTTAATGTAAAAAAAAATATTGTATACAAATATTCAATTATATAAAATTAAAGTATTCAACCATTAATTACCATATTTAAATGTAATTTGAATATAACAAAATAAAAAGAATATCATATTTAAACTATATTAAAAACCTAAAATGCCTCACGAATCCCATTTAAATTAAGTGAATAACTTATACTTGAAAATTTCATATTAAAATTAAATAATAATAGAGTATATGTGAGTTTATAAAAAATACTCAAGCATTAAATAAAGAAAACTCTTTGAATTTAAGTCAAAATAAATATATCATAGTAAATATTTTATATTTTTAGAAGTAAAAATATATTTCCAAAGGTAAACTAAACTATTTAAATCGATATTGAATTAATTTCAGAAGATTTTAATTTATTTATCTTGATAGGCATATTTTCAAATAAAATATATAATTTTAAAATATTCACTTATTGTTCATGATTGACATCATTGTGATATATTACATTATATTAATTACATATTGATTGAAAACTATCATATAAGTTAATTTCAAACTATATATTCATTGATAATATATAAATTATGTGTTTCATATAAACTATAATATATTTAAAAGAAACCATGACTATATATTAAGCCAAATATTTTTTAATAGATAAGCTAAATAATATAATCATAAAAAATAATTTGAAATATATTAAAATGAAAAAATATTATTTCATAAATTTAAAATATAGAAGAAAAATTTGCAAAGTCAATCAACAAAAAAT
This sequence comes from Dalbergia oliveri, assembly GCA_030441495.1. Lineage (NCBI taxonomy): Eukaryota > Viridiplantae > Streptophyta > Magnoliopsida > Fabales > Fabaceae > Dalbergia > Dalbergia oliveri. The sequence goes on from JAMLFY010000011.1 coordinate 14,479,675, forward strand.
TTTGCAAAATGATATTGTAGTATCTGATAATGGGTTTTGAAAATGGGTTATGAAATGAGAGTGAGATTATGATTTGTAATTGATATTTTATAATTAATAATTAATTATGATTAATGTGATTAATATTTATCAATTAAGTGCAATGAATATAAATTGAGAATTCAAATTCCAAATTAAAATCGTGGACCTTAAATTACTCTAAAAGTAACATTTATAAAAAAATTTCTCATAAAAATCTAAAATATTAATATTATAGATTATAAATTTATTGTAACATTTATTATTGACACAATTTATTAACTTTCACACCCTCTTCACTATATTTGCTTAGTAGAATATAAGATAATGTACTTATGAGAAACAATTTATCCTCCTAAATTTTCTTCTACTTTATCAAGTGAAGGAAAAATTGATTATATTTTAAATTTTTAAGATATTAATTATATCTCCCTTTATACCTCATTTAATTGTTAGGAGGATATTTAGAAACACTTTTACGTGACTGTAGAATCACTCTATACTTTCAATTTTTAAAATAAATAAATGAGTCGATATTTTATAATATTATTTTATCAAATGATCATTTTCTAAGCACAAATATATATTCCGCATAGGAAATAAGGATTTGTTGCTTTATTTTGTTCAACAAGAACTAGTTGCTCTAAACGAGGATTATTTTAGCACAGAAAAACCTTACTAAAAAATAAACAAAATGAGAAAGATAAAAATATATAGAGCCAAAGAAAAGCCACTTTTTTTTTTTCTTCTTCCTATGTAAAATGTGAGTCCTGGCAGCACTTTAGCACCATCATGTACAGAGAGACAGGTCAAATGGAGTCTGAAATTTACAGTGATGGCAAGGTTACCAAACCCGTCAAAACTCAAAGTCAGATAAAAAAACAAAACAACCCCTTCATCTCTGGTTTTGTCGAGTAGCTCAGCTTCACGTGACACGGACAGCCAAGAAACACGGCCAAGACTCAGCACAGACAGAGAAAAAAGAAAGAAAAAGGAAAAAAAATAAAAAAGGAAGAAAAAGCTTAACAAACCAGCAATTTCAAGTGAACTGGACCCTTCCCCAAAACAAAAGCAGAAAAATATGACTGATTAGGGGCAGAATGGAAACCCAAAAATTGGACGGCCACGATGGCGCGTGGCCAGTCTCGAACTGGAGCGAATCAACGGCCAGTGGCATGTTCTCCTGGTCCGGGCTACACTTGGCTTCATGTGGGTGCGCACTGTACATGATGGCACGCAGCACCGCCGAAACGGTGGGTATGTACGCCGTTTTGTTCTTCGCCAGAAGCCACGTCAGCCCCATGAGTTGACAATCCCTGTTGAACATCCTCTTCACCCTTGAAGAATCACCCCCTTCGCTGCCCTTCGTCTCGTTCTTGTAATCCTTTAGCTGCAAAACATTCACGGTAGAAAAAAAGAATCATCACTTTTTGATTTTTTTTTTTTCATTTTAACTATACAGGAAAGATTATGAAGAACGAGTTGTTTGGGTTGGGACGAATTGCTTGCAACGTAAAAGGGATGAAATAATTCATCAACTAAGTGTAATAAAAGAACTTCAAGGGACAAGAGGAAAAAAGTTTGCAATGATTGGCTTATATGCACATGGTAATGTCATTTTCGTAGGTTGTCAACCTGAGAGAAAGAATTGGTCGGTTTGAGACAAACGGCAAATGCCATAATGCAAAACAGCCCAGTGTGTTCCACTTCACTTTTCACCTTTGAACACCATTTTCAACACGAAGTAGAAACACTTGCATCCAACTCGTTGAAAAATCAAAAACCACCTCACCATTAAGATATAAAGATATACTCTACGAAAAAAAAAATTAAAAGAGAAATCCTTATAAAATTTTAAAATGAACAGTTTGAAAAAATTTCTAAACTTTAAAGAATTATTCGCAATTTGAAAGGGTTGTTGGCAATTAAAAATAACCACAAAATATTTCAAAACAAAAACTTTACCATTCTACGAGATGAAATGAGTATACTAATCATTTTTTTTATCTTTAATATTCTTATAATAATAGTTATTATTATTCTAATTGTGATGATATAGTAAGAGTATGAACCTTTTGCAGGGCACCGAGGCACCTGGTGCAACCAGCGTAAGAAGCGTTACGACAATTCTTCTCCAAGTCACGAACGGCACCAGTTGGGGTGGCGTTTCGGTGAGAAACCGAAACGTTAAAAGCCGCGGGGCAGCTCAACGAGCTTATCTGATGAAGCCTGATTCCGCAGAAGCACAGAATCGCGTCGCACGTCGCGTTCGGCTGAGGGAGCCTAATGTTGCGACTGAGCAGCGAGTCCTGCAGCGAGTTCACGCACTTCTGCGAGTCGTCCGGCATCATGGGAAGCTCTCCCAAGCCTCCTCCTCCTCCGGCGGCGGAGGAGGACGACGGAGACGGCGCCGGAGCGGCGGAGATTTGGAGGGCGGAGCGGGCGTGGGCGGCGAAGAGCCAGGCGGCGAGGACAGGGCAGCAGCGGCTGCGGTCCAGGTCCTTGCCGCAGGCGGCGTTGACGCCGCCGAAGAGCTCGTTGGAGAGGTCGAGCCGGCAGGTTTGGGCATCGGTCTGAACCGGAAAGGCCGGGACAGTGTTGGAGGAGGGGTACGAGCCCGGTTCGATCGGTTCGGATAATAAACCGGCATCAGAAAATGGGAATAGTAGCAGTAGTAATAGTAGTGAGGAGGTGAAGAGAATGGACGTGAATGATTGCATTTTGGTGCTTTACTTCTTTCTCTTTTTCTGGGTTTTGTTTTGTTTCGTGTGGGATTGGAGAAAAAGAAACGAGGAAAAGGGACGAAATTGTTTTTCGGGGTGGGGTGGAAAAAGAGATGGGGATGGGTTGAAAAAAGGTGGATTTTGGGGATACGGTGTGTTTCGGTTTTTAGGTTTCTTGGAAATAATGGCTAGAAAAAAAGAGAGGTGGAGAGATTCAAGATATATTCAAAAGGGAGAAGCTAGGGAGATATAGAGTGAGTTTGTGGCGTTAACCTGGGTTTTGTATTGCCTTTCAGGGTCGTAAACCCATGATTTGATTGGAGGATTGGCCACAGCACGAGAATAAAAAAGCAAATAAAAGATTGCGACATGATTAATTTAAATTTTCAGTTTTTATTTTTAATTTTTTAGATTTTATAAAAAAATATTAAAAATTAAAAATTTTATTTTTTTAATTTTATTTTTAATTTTTAATATTTACTTCATAAAATTTTAAAAATTAAAAAAAATTAAAAATTCAAATCAACAATATTCTAAAAGTGAACTCAAGTGAATTTGGCTTGGGTAAAAGGTTTGCTTTACTTTGTGTCTCTCTCGCTCACTGAATTTGGCTTCTATTTGCATATACAAATATATAATATCATTTGAGGATTATTTATTAATAAGAAAAATAACTAATAATTACAAACGAAAGTTAAATAATATTTATTAATGTTTGCTTTAAATGTAAAAATATTCGAGTTCACAATCCACACGCGATAAAGGAGGTACGGTCAGAGATCACTCTCGATTCATGCGGTTTGCTGACGCTCTGCAAGTTCACGAAACAAACTGGTCTCTCATTAATTTATGTTATGTAATTTGCCTTTATCATTTTAACGTTCTAGTAAAATTACACACGTTTCTTCGAATATTTTTCCTAACAATTCAAATTCTCTTAATTTAAAATTGAACTTACAATATTATCATGACTCATGAGTTATAATTTGTATAATATTTGAAGATTATTTAATATAAAAGTGATATTTATAATTAAGAGAATTTAGACACTTAAATGAATAATTTATTATTCTCTCCTTAATTTTTTTATCTGGATGCAGTTGGTAAAGAGCAACAGGATCTTGAGGAGAGAGGGAGTGAGATTCGTTTTGGTGCATAGGCATGGTGAAAGCAGGACGGAGCAGCTTGATATAAGAAAAGAAAAGGCTGTCCGAGAATTTGGCAGCTTGTGCTGTCCTTTTCTTCTTTTTTTTATTTATTTCGTTGTATTTTCTTCTTTCTTCTTCTTCGGTTGTATTTTTGTTTCTGCATTTTATTTTTTGTTGTTTCTACTAGGGATGAGAGAAAAAGCATTTGATGGCTCACAGAGTTTGATCCGTTGATTTCCCCCTATCCTGTCGCTTTTTTTTTTCAAAACAAAAAGTGGAAAAAGTTGCTGAATAATTAATTGTGAAAGTAATTTTAATTAACAATTTTAATTATACTCGTATATATTTTAATTTTAAAAATGTTAATTTTACAACCGACACGATATAGGCTTTATTACCCAAAAATTTAAAAAAAAAGTTTATTTATGGATGTGCATCGATAACAAGTTTATTTATCAATATATATATTTTTTAATAATAGCAATACGATTAACCGCCAAACATATTCGGTTCACAAATTTAACACATAATGCCGCTGACACTAAACATATTATCTTCTAACAATTGGCAGGGCATTTTTGATTGACTGTTAGCCTATTATGTGTATATTGGAAAAATAAGAATCCAGTTAATAGCTAGCCATATTATGCTTATCCAAACGTCCAACAATTTGACGTATTATGCATTAAAAAAATGTCCAACAGCTAAACATGTTGCACTCGAACGAACTCTACATGTACACTTTAGCCTAGAACTGGGTGAAGCAATGAGAGAGTTATTTTTAGGTTTTGGTGGTTTTTTCTTTTTTTTTGGTGAGTGGCTCTAAGAAAAAGAAGGTCGGGAGAAATTATATGCGTATTCACTATAATTGTGAGATTATTCAAAGTTTACAAATAGAGTTCAATTTTGTTGTCAAAATCCAATACTTATTAATGTTCATTCATCTATGAGTATTTTTGATCTTCATGCCAAAATTCTTCACAAGTTACACGAAGGAAATAAGAAAATAGTCCAGATGGTAAATTGGTTGCCCATGTATTGCTCAAAGTGTGGTATGGTATGGAAGTTGCAGCATTTACACTAATGATAAGTTGAGAATGATGTTTGATTGTCATAGCCAGTTTTAACCTTCGTATTATGGAGGTATTCAAACTCTAAGAGAGTTGCAGTTGAACTTTGATGGATCTATTCTCATAAAGCTTTTGATGGGTTATTACTAGCTTAGTCTTCTTGGATAATTTCAATGCCAAGTCCAACATACAATGAAAACCCTTGAGAAGTACATGAGGAAGATGTGATGTGTGGCTGACCTTAGACAAGTTGCGATCAAAGTTGGTATAGAGCTTCCACTTGATGGTCTAATTGTAGGCTATGAGCTTTATAATGAGGTGGTTTCTGAATAGGAGTCAAACGATGATAAAAAAAAAAAAATTTCCATTGGTGTTTGTTATTTTTTTTATTATGATGATTGTGGTTGATTTATTATTTAATATTGTTTAAATTCTTATTTATGAATTACTTCAATATTGTTTTATTTTAGTGGATAACGCATGGTTTAAATTCTTATCCATTAATTATTTTATTATTTTTTATGAAGATTATGGCTAACTTATTTTTTAATATTGTTTAAAGTCCTAAACCCTAAGAATTTGTATGGTTTAGGGTTTATAGGAAAATATTTTTTTTATATCACTTGAAATTCTTTATTGCCGCACGATGATGATGATTAGATAGTACCTCCTACTCGAAGTCAGCCTTTAACACAATCTCTTATGCGATCCAAAAGTCAATGGGTGGGTCACTATTTAAGTTTGAATATGGAAGCAACACGTGACCTGGAGGTAGGGTTCAGGGCACTGTGGATATTGGGGACATTGTGTAATTATTTGGAGAGCAATCTTTACAAGAAAGGCAACAATTCTTGAATAAAGAATATATGCTACTTGTAGTTAAAAATTATAACATTAGAATGAGTGTTGAGTACAAGGTCCATGAGTCAAATCAAACAAAATATCAACAGAAATGCAAGCACTTGATGATGGAAAGTGTATTTTTGTAGACCCTCTAGTAGTTCTCAGATGGCATACTCCGAGCAACTGATCGCAAAGCTCCCATATGTCCATACCATAGTGATGCTAATCCCATGCACCCATGCAACCACTTAGGTGGTCCATCCACCCACAGGCCTAGCTAGAATGCAACGTCTTATAGAGTGATGGTGCACTCTCCCTAGGTAGGTGGAACGTGTGCTATATTAGCTTCAGAACCCTTGAGAAAGCTATCATAGCTTGAGTTTGAATGAAAACAAAGAAAATTTTGTTAAATACTTTGAAGATAGAACTAATGGTTTTTTGAGTTTCTTTAGTACTCAATAGGAATTTTTTCATATACAAGTAATTTAATTATTAATATATTTTTTATATTATCATGACTTAACATAGTAAAAATCTCATTCAAAGAGATTAAAGTTCTTAAGAATATGAAAAATAAGTTTAGAAAGTAAATTACAGTATATAAAAAATTTAGAAAGCAAGCTAAAGCATTGAAAAGTGAATCTAGGACTTTAGAGACTAGTCTAACACATCAAAAAGTGTCACAACGATTCAAAAGATAATTTCTCATGATCATACTAAGTTCATCTTCACCATATCTAATCATGGTCAAAATTTATGAAGTTCACAATTCTCTAAGATCATCATCCATCTCAGAAAGAAGTTCAGATGTAATATAAAAGGCTCAAAAAGTATAGAAGTGCATCAGAAATTAAAGCATACATCATAAACTACACTAAGGCATTAGAAACTGAAATGAAAATTGACTTTAAATGAAGTCAAAGCCTCAGAAAGTTATGATTGTGTCTTCTCAACTTTATATTTGAAAGTTTACCACCCCCAATGAAGTCTTCACAAGAAAAAGAAAGTTCAGAAACCATGCTCTATGTGAAAGATAGTTTCTAAAACTCCTTCAGAAACAAAGGACAATAGTTTTCTATAGTTGTTACTGACATAGCTAAGCTCACATGTTTAGAAGACTAAATCCTAAGATATACAAAGTTTGATCAACACATGTCAAGAGAAGAAAATACTAAAGGGGTAATGGTTCTATTCAAATTCAAGTATAAAAGGAGAAATCATTCAAACAAGAAAAAAAAAACTTTTGTACACAAGACTTTTAAGCATTCCTCATATGTTTTGAAGTTCTATATCAGTTTCAGTTTCTCTTAAAGAAAATATTCTTTCTTGTAGTAGATAGTATTCTTGTTTAGAAGATTAGAAAGAAATCTCTTAAGTAGTTTCCTTACACACTTCTTTATCTTAGAAAACTTCAGTGTTTTCTTAGTGCGATAAACACAAAAACTCATATCTCTTGTACCTTGATCCATTAGTGATCAATGTGAGATTAGTTTGGAGAGGCTAGGAACAAAACTACTTGTAAATAATGGTTGATTGTATAAACCTAACTAAAGCTAGCTTGAGAAGGCCAAGAAAAAGACTACCTGAGTTTCTCATGTAGAGAAAGAAGTTGATAGTGGAACTCAACAATTTTGGTTGAGAACTGGATGTAGGCAAAATTAGCCAAACCAGTATAAAATCATTTGTGTGATCTTCTCATCTCTCTATCTCCTTTAACTATTGCGTATTGTTCATTCTTGTTGTGTGTGATTTTAAAATTGCTTTAACATCTTTTGAAGTTATTTCAAGTTTCTGAACACTTAAGTTAACTAAGTCATATTTTTCACGTCTTCAAGTTTAAACACTTGATAGATTTTGTTTGAGTTTTAGAAAATGAAAAGTTTTTTGAAAAAATAATTCAATCCCCCTTCTCGTGCTATATCTTCTCCTACATTTGGCATCAGAGCTTAGACCTCTAAGGGGTTGAGCATCCTAATTGTTGCAGAGGAAAAAGATCCTTTAAAAGAATGGCACACAATGCTATACACATTGCTAAGGGATATTTCATCAATAGATCTCCATTCTTTGATGGTGGTGATTATGGCTACCAAAGAGAATGGAACTATTTATCAAGTACACAAGTCTTAGCTTGTGGGAAATAATCCAAATTGGTGATCATATGCCAATGGAGTTGTTTATCAAGTACACAAGTCTTGACTTGCATTTATTAATATTATTATGTATCCTTGTTGGTTGTCTTATATGAGGGTTATGGGTGAGAATTGCTCATTGAGTTTAGATAAAATTCACTCATCTCTTTTCCCTTTTACAGATATAACTACTACTCCAGATCGTCCTTCCTAGCTTCCTCTTCAGTAGTAGTTTACTTCATTCGGGTGTGCTTCACTTTGGTGAAGTATCGGTTTATTTTTTAGTAGAGTGCTCAGTGACTATATGGAGTTCCGTGCATGTATTTTGATTTTTCATGCTTCGAGATTTATACATTTATACTTATTTTGAAGGATTTCATGATGTTGTATAGAGCAACTTGATTCATATTTTAATTGATGATTATTATAGATTTCAGACGGACTTATGAAATAAAAGAGTTTATATATTGAATACATTTTAGAAATTAAAGTGGTATCTAAATTATGCATATAGTATGATTCAACAACCATGAAGCTTATGAGGATGAGATTTCTCATGTGCTGTTATGTTCCCAAATTGAATCTTGATAGTATTACTATGCATAATACATTTCATAGTTAAACGTATTACATGCATCGGAAACCGCTGTGTAGTGTAGTGTGTATTAGTCAATGCGTCAGCTGCCTTAAAATTGTAAAACGTAATACATTTAATTGTGCAAATATAATGTGTTTAACTTTAACACGTAATACGTTTAAGAGCTAACTATATTGCTATTAATAAAAAAAATAGAATATATTGGTAAATAATGTCAAAAGTGGTGTATATTTGTAAATAATTATTTATATTTTTTGTAAAAACACCCATGACCGACCCATCCAATGTTGCTTAACATAGTATATATATATATTTTTGTCTTTTTCAGCACCATTGAATGAGTGATTAATCTTCTTATATACTATGCTCATTTAAGGTGTAGAACATGCACCACTAATTTTAAAATTGTCATATTTCTAGGGTGAGGATCAAACCCTCCACATTGGATCGAACCATTATTTAATGTGAAATATGAATTACGTGCTAAATCCATGTTAAAAATAAATTAATATTAGAGGATTTTTTTCACTTGCAAAATATATATTTTTATTTACATAAATAAATAATTTGAACATTAATTACCTAAAATACCACATTTTAGATTCATTAGGCGAATTTGTTAAAGGCCCCAGTGAAAGTATATGATTTAGTTGGAGCCTCTAACAGTAATCTTCCCAAAATGGTTAAAATCATTTAACGTCTAATATTATTTAACATAATTATCCTAATTATAATGTAAACATTTAACAAGAATTCAAAATTTAATTTTTGAAAAAATTCATTTATGAAATAGTATCCTAAGAGGTAATGCTCATTTTAGTCATTGACTTTATATTTATGAGTCATTTTAGTCATTGACTTTTAAAATGAATCAATTTAGTCATGACATTGCAAAACATGAGTTATTTTAGTCCATCAACTCACTTTAATTAACATTCCATCAATTAAATGATGATAGGTAATCTTAAATGATACCTTGATATACTTTATATTATTTGAAGAATAATGGAATTTAAAATAACTTATTTTGGTGTTTAAAATTATACAAAATAAATCATTTAAATTTCCATTTCAAACCATAAAATGACTCATTTTGTGCAATTTCATACATCAAAATGAGTTATTTTAAACTCCATTCTACTTTAAAAGTCAAATATCATATTAACGTATCACTTAAAAATTACCTATTATTATTTGATTGATGAAATGTTATATAAAAGTGAATTAAGAGACTAACATGACTCACATTTTATAATGTCAATTACTAATTTAACTATTTTAAAAGTTAAGGGATTAAAATGACTAATGAGTATAAAATGAGGGACTAATATGAGCATTGACTTGTATCCTAATTATAAAATCACAATAATATTTGAAGAGATAAATTCACGTAACCCACATAGAAATACAATGCCAAAGCAAATCCAAATCTGAAGGTATAACTTGTATGTCTGTTAGAATCAGAGAATGTTTAGTGAATTATTGTTACGATATATGTTATTGATCTAAAATTTAATATATATTTTTATTTGATTATTTTAGACAAATTTACTTTAAAGATAAATGTATTTTAAACGTGTTTGCCTAGTTAGCTTTGCTTTGCTTGCTCCTTGTGGAGTAGTGGTGGAGTCATGCGTGATAGCCAACAAATGCCACTTTGAGCATTGTTTTTCCGAAGATAACATTATTTAAACAAGGGGAAAATGCATTTTAACATGGACAAACGTAAATCTTCCATTATCACATGGGAATGCCAACCTCCATCAATTAATATTTATATTTGTTTGAACGCTACTAAACAGCATTATTTTTGTTGAAAACAATTCAACCATAAACTGACAAAAAATTTCAACTACATTGCACATATACAGAACGGAACCAGCTAGGATCAGTTTCTTTCACAGTTCACAAATATTCTATTAATACTAGATGACAAAGTAGCACAAGGGTGACAAGTTGGTTCCACCACAAAGGAGTAGAGAGTAGAGACCAAAGAGTGGAAAGTAGGGTAACAGATCTTATTAATAATTTATATAACCTTTTTACCAAAAAGAAAATTATATAACCTTATCATGTGTTGATTTTTATTATTAATAAAATAAATACAATCGACTATGGAACACATAAAAGGATCTAACCAATGACAAAAATCAATATATAACAAGGTTATATAAAATTTTCACAAAGAAAATCTATTCTTAAATTACCCAAAAAAAATATATATTCTTAAAAATCAGAATTGAGTGGTCTAGTCCAATTACAAATGACTGAATGAGTACTCGTCCAATTGAGTACCAACAGGAGCAAGAGAGATGGATGGGAGCATTATTAATTTTAAGGGCAAACACAAAGCGTCAACCAACAGACCCAAAAAATAGTACCTTTGGGGAAAAAGCTTTCTAACTCTTTTTCCTGCCCCCAATACTCTGGTCCCTTTGCGTCTCGGGGTAGGGTCCCCTATTTCAAATCATGCCCGTGGAAAAAGAGAGGATGATGCTTTTGTTAGGTGCTGCATATTCTATGCATATTTGTCAATAAGAGGAATACATTATTCATGGGGTTAGGTTCTAAAAGGACGATGGGTTAGCTACATCTTCGGTAATTGAGCCCCAAAAGTAGAAGGAAAAAGGTTCAATCATTGTGTTTTTGTAAAATTACAAATTAAGGTTTACGGCCCCATGTGTATCTTCTAATTCATAAAATGTTTGGTTTGGGTTGTGGTTTGAATCCAATTGAGCCGCAAGGCACTGATGCATAACAAAATATATCCTGTTAGCCAAAAGTGGGTGTCCAAAGCATTGATATATAATAAGAATGTCATTCTACTTAAAAATAAGTGTTAATTGAGATACCTATTTTATTATTATTAGATGTGATGTGATAAAATGGATTAAGTGTTAGAATAGCAATAATCAATGCATAATGGAACCATGCATGAACATGATTTTCTTTGACCTAAAAAGGAAAACCAATGTTTTCATTAGGCTTCTCCTTGTTACTCATCACTCGCGTGCACGTGCGCAAAAGCCCTCGTCCAAATGTGTCTCTTGTTCGTGGGAACCTTCAATCAAGTTTGATGGCCGATGAACATTTGGCTCAGTGGCAAAATCGCCTCTTAAGGTGTTAATTTATCTCGTTTTCCCCTTTTCTCTGGAAAAAGTAACACAAAATTCTTATATTAGTCTTTATAAACAATGTTTTAAGATAAATTCATTATTGACGAACAAAAAATTTTAAGTTAGTCTTTGAAATTGGTTAAATTACTGCATTTTAGGAACTGATATGTTTGATAAAAGTATTTTAAATAGAGTAAATGTTTATTAAAAACACTAATCTAACTAATATCTTTAATTCGTAATGATTAATTTGAGTTTTTTTTTGTTAGGAAAGAATGTATGCTACAATATTTTTAATAGAAATATATATATAGGGGGGAGGGGGGGTATTGTTAAAAAAGAATAAAATTTAACTTTGAAGGAATGGCGATTAGCTTGAGAAAGTATTTTTCAGTTCAATTATGGCTTTTGCCCCTCATGAGTCACGACCACAACACTAATACACCATAGAACTTGAACAAGTTAAACATTGTATGCGCATGGCTGTGCAGTGTGCATTATGCATAGCTCGATCTACATATTTAACAAAACTTTTTCCTTTTGATAGTATCACTGATGTAGTGAAATTATTAGGTAATGAAGCTCGAAGTCGTACATTGGAGGCAACACTTTAATTAATTAAAAATGGTTTGTGTTACTCCACCTGTGCACCACTTTTTGAACTCTTTTTTTTTAATTAAAACTTTTTGAACTCTTTAACTTTAAACAAAGTAATAACGCCTTTATGATTTCATGTAATTCAAAGGCTCAAAGCACCTTTGGGTCTCTCATCATCTTCCACTTTTTGTTTTGATAATTCCAGATATAGTAGAAAAAGTAACAAAGTAAACTAACATTTTGTTTTTATTTTTATTTTTTAAAAAAAAGTTCGAAGAGTAGATGAGATTATGAGAACACAAAGGAAAATTAGACCACAAAAGGGAATATGATGAAAAAGAAAATGTCAGCATGGTACATTTGCTTTGGTCTTTTGGTTGATAACATTCAAAATATTCTGATTTGAATCTCATTTTAAGAAGATTTTTATTAGATAATGTATTTGTTATGTTCCTTATAACTAAAATTGGCCATAAATCATAATCCTCTTTTATTTGTGCATTATCTTAGCCATGATTGTATTTGGAGGGCAGTGAAGAGTGACAAGCTGGTATATCTTCATTACTACTTTTTTCTTATGTAGCAAAAATTGAAAAGTAATATATAATAAGCTTGTCAAAAGCAAAATTCTATTCAAAATTTGAGAGTCCAATAGAAGGAAAGCGCAAAAGCACATATCTTATATACTTTAAAGAATACCATTTAAATACAATATAATATAAATATTTATTTTAACTTGCATGTATATTTTAACACGGATTTGAACAAGTGAAAATGGATCCTGGTTGATCATTGAGTAAAAAGTTCTTTATATACAATATGTAAGAGTACATAATGATAACAAACTAACAACCTCATAATAATTAAAGATGTCAAAAGGCTTAGCGCTTTGTTGGTCCGTCAAATCCACCATTTTTTATGGGTTGGGTTGAAGTTTGAACCATAAAAAATTTCAGCGCCTAATCCACCGCTTAACTCGGGTTTTGGGATGGACGGTTTGGCCGCGACCAAGTCATTTGATTTTTTTAGAAAAATTCATAATTTATTGGTAAAAAAATGTAAGAAATGTGTGAAAAAAAAAAAGAAAGGTGTACACTCATTAACAAAGTAATACTATACAGTTGACATTAATCAGTTTCTAAATAAATTATAAAGTTGGCCTCTTGATTTGAGCTTGGATTTTGAGTCAACAGGATCCGATCACAACCCCATTCCCCTGCGCAAGCATGGCGATTGCCCATTAGAAACAGATTTGTGCCAAAAGCCCAAAAGGACCGAGCCCCACGTAATTGACAAACAAGTCCACAATATCATTGACCAAAAGAAAAAAAAAAAACAGGTTTGTGGATATAGATAATAAGCCGATAATTGAAAATAAGGTGTTGAAAAACTTGGTGGGGGCAAAGAGTAGGTGGATGAGCCCTTGTTGTATAGTACCCAATGCATCAAGTGACAATCTAATTCAATAGAGCCGTCAACATAGGTCAAACTCATCGGGTCAATTTCATTACCTATAAAAATAGAAAATGAGGGTTTGGGCGAAAATTTTTAATCCATTTAATACCGAACCATAATCAGCCCAACCCATTTGACTCGTGGGCTAAATAGGCTAGCTAGAGGTAAACGGATTGGCCAGTCAACCTTTTTGTTTTATTTGAACATCCTTGCATCCTCTATAGAAAAAAGCAAAGCAAAACTTTCAAAAATCCATATACAGGAACCGAAAGCTAATGAGCCTGACCCAAACAAAAAGAAAACGAATGAGCTTGTGACCCAAAAATCAAAAACCAAAGAGTGAAGCGTGTGCCAAAAAATGCTTCAAGTTAATTTATCTTTTGTTATAAAAAAATAAGAATGAAGAGAATAATAGAGAAGAAGAGAAAGAATAGTTTTATTGATAATCTCAAAAGGTACTCTATATAAAGCATCCAAAGGGCTATTTATAGAAGAGAGATATAATATCATATCAAATCATAATAGATTCTATCTAATCTAGTCAAATCTTAACTGAATCAGCTAAAGATATGGATATCCATAAATGAATAATATTTCATAACACTTCCCCTTAGATGTCCATCAGGGATATGCCTCATTAAAACCTTACTAAGAAAAAATCCAGTGGGAAAAAATCTTAGTGAAAAAGAGTACAATATCCTCATAGTGAGAATATAGACCTCTCGTTAAAAATCTTATCAAGGAAAAATCCAATGGGATAAGAACCTTGATAAAGGATAAAAGAGTACAGTATTTCTCCCCTCTTTAAAGTATCACTTAAAATCTCATAATCAGTGTATTTTAATTTTGTGCACCACTTATACAAAGAAGAAATAGGTAGTAACTCTATCATTTGAACAAATTGGATATCAGCTTCTTCTTTAGTTGAACTATCTAAGCCATGTTATCCTCATGTAAAGTTGTGCAACTTTCTTATAAGAGAATCTACATGATAATTTGAATATGTTGATCCATTGCCTTTAGCCAGGAAGATTCACAAGCTTCGTATATTATACTAATTTCTGTGATTTGAAGAAATACTGGCTATAGTCTATCTTGTGTATCTCCAGGATATGATCATGTCTCCATAAGTAAAAGAACCATGTTTAATATTTGCCTTTATGTAGATTTGATAAATATCTTGCATACTAATACACCTGAAGAAAATATATGTGATTTGTCCATATAAAACTTCATAAGATTTATCTCTATGTAAATTGATTGACAAACAAACATTTTGTTTGTTAAAATCTCAATATAGGCCAAGATAGAATTTTGTTTTTCCAAGATCTTTCATCTCAAACTCTTCTGCTAAATCTTTTATGACTATGGGAATTTCTTCAGGAGTTCCAATGATATTCAAGTTATCAACATACACAGCTATTCAAATATAAACATAGTGGCAAATAACATCATTTGTAAACCCCATATAAATCAAATGTCGTTGAGACGGTTATATCACATCCGTCCATATTGCTTTCGACCATATATAGATCTTTACAATTTGATTGAGTACATATTGGGGACATTCATTAGATGATGTCTTTAATCCTTTAGGGACTTTTCATATAAATATCATTATATAATGAACTATATAGATAAGTTGTGACAACATCTATCATATACACATTAAGCTTATTATGTATAGATAAGCTAATCAAATATCGAAACATTGTTGTATCCACTAGGGAATACGTTTCGCCATAATCTATACTAGGTCATTGTGAGAAACCTTGTGCTACAAGTAGAGCCTTATAGTGTACAATTTCATTTTTCTCACAAATACCCATTTATATCCCACGGGTTTCACTCCTTCTGGTGTTTGAACTCCAGGTCCAAAGACTTCACATTTTTACAAATGATCTAATTCAGCCTGGATGGCTTCTTCCATTTTGGCCAATCATTTTTACGTAGACATTTTTCGATGATTCTTGGCTCAAGATCCTCATTTTCTTGCATAATATTTAGCACTATATTATGTGCAAATATATTGTCGACAATTATTACTATCGATTCCACCATTTTTCCTATAGAGACATAGTCTATTGAGATCTCATTGTTTTCAATGATTATTTTCAAGTACCTGAACGCTTCTAGAGTTTCAAATATATCAAATTTTTTGACTGTAACAATGTCCTTACTATGTTTCTATTCTCTTCTAGGAAGAGTATCATTTGCCTCCACAACATCATTTGGCCTCTTTGCCCCTCTTCTTTTTCAAGGATTTTATTTTTGGAATCAATTCTACCATGCTTCTGGCGTGCGATTTTTACATTGATCAATTATCCAACAGGGACATCAATTCAAATTAGGGCATTTTCAGCTGATATATAGGATTTAGTTATCCTTTTGTATCATAAAAATTGCATCAGGCAATTCATTTGCTATTATTTGCAAATGTATAATCGTTTGAACTTCTAGTTCACATTGCCTTGTATGAGGATCTAAATAGAATATTGAAGCATTTTAATTTATTTTTCTTTTCCAGTTGTCTACTCTCTCCCCTGAAGTTGGAAACATTATTTCTCACAAATGAGCCTTAAAACATCTCTCATTTGTATTTCAATGTATTTGACCATAAAGGGAGAATCATATCCAACATATATCTCCAATTTGGAGTACTATTTGAAAAAAATGGCAATTAGGACATATACTGCACTTTTGAAGTTCTTAAATGGGAACCTTTTGGCTACAGGCCAAAGTAATTGTAGGGGAGAAAATTATTGGCAATTTGTTAGCCTTATAGTAAGTGTTGTAATATGCACCCAACTAGAAATTGAGAGATTTGTTCTCATGAGCAAGCGGTCTAGCAATTAACTGGAGGTCTTTTATAAGTTAATTATGCTAGCCAACTTTTCTATATGTGAACATAAATAATTAGATGTTCAACATTTATAACATTGGCTTACAAGCACTAAAAGTTTGAGAAATAAATTCACCAGAATCATCAAGATAAACTGTTTTGATTGGATTATCAAGAAATTGTGCTCTTAATACTTTGCACAATTAACATCACAAGCTTCAGGTTGTGAAATCATAATGAGCACACATATGACCATTTTATAGATGCATCTATTAAAATCATAAAATATTTGAAAGGTCCATATGGTGGATGAATTGATCCACGTATATCACCTTAAATTCCTTTTGGGCATTTAAGAGATTTAAATCCAATTTGTTGTGAAGGCCATATAATTAATTTACTTTGAGAACACGCAGGACAAGAAAACTCATTACAATGAAGAATCTTCTAGTTCCTCAACAAATGTTCATATGAGTTTCAGTAATTCCTTACATCATTATTGCTTCAAGATGTCCAACCGGTCATGCCAAAAGATAAAATCATCTGGGATAGTAAACATCTGGTTTACAATAGCATATGATGATTCAATTGTACTCATATTAGTACTATAGACCGGAAGAAAGTGTACACAAAATTTTCTAAAGTAACTTTCTTACCTGAAGCATAAGTTGTGATATGTAGGTACTCACTATTTTCCTCACTCATTATCACAATATGATGTTCATCTCAATGAATATATTTGAGACTCGCCAATTCTCCTTATTACTTTTGTAACTAGTAGAGAATTATTTTTGTTTCTTTAGGAAATAAAATAGTAGCTCTTTTAGAGCCTTCATTCATCTTGCTACCAAGAATGATATTAATATTTTTAATTAATTTTGTTTCTTCGGAAACATAATAATAGCTCTTTTGGAGCCTTCAATCATCTTGCTACCAATAATGATATTAATATTTCTAATTAATTAATTTTATTTCTTGGAAAATATAATAGTAGATCTTCTAGAGCCTTCAATCATATTCACAAAATTAATAATCGAGTTAAGATTTTATTATCTTATTACAAGATGAAAATATCACAATATGTCATCAAAGCATTAACATATCATATAAGTGAAAAGAAATTTATCATGATATGATGGTGATATAAATACATGTATCACAATTACCCAAAAATATCAGTATCATATATTATTATTTCATGATATAATAATCATGATAATAAATAAGATTATTATGTGACATAAATCAATGAAGTATATGATATGTTAAATCTCAACAATATCACATAAAAATATAATTAATAATTATGAAATATGCCATAAATAGCATAGTTATTTTATTCAATATTAAGAACAATCAATACTAAAAGTTTTGAAATAAAATATTCATTGAAAAATAGTATCAAGTAATATATCCAATAAAAACTTTCATTATTAAATCAAATAATCAATATTTATATAAAAGTTAAAAAGATACATCCAAATGGCTCATATTAATCATGAAATAATTTCATAATATATCTTGAAAAGAATCGTCTTTGCATTTTCTCATTCTCCTTTAATGATATTTAATAAAGATAAAACAAATATCTCATTGTATGACAGGTACATGCCAATTTTACTTTGATATCATCACAATAACATTCGTCACATTTATCACACTTGAAACCAACAATTTCTCCCAAAGTGTGAGGTCCAACATGGTGTGTTCCCCCTTAATGAAAGCTTTCATAGAAAAGCCAAATACAAAATTTTGTCCTAGTGCTCTAACCAAGTGTTAATACCATAGAAGCGGAAACAAACAACCATGGCCAGCCAAACCATTTGCTTTGATACCACTTCTGGGTTATATATATATATATATATATTTGGTCACATTTACTTCAGGGATGAAGTAGAAACAACTAGCCAAGTTTCATGAATTTTTTTTTAATATTTAGACATAATTCTTTATAAAGGTAGCAAAGAAGGAAAATAAATAAATCCATTATATTATTCTTCAGGAGAATATGAGTATTTAATTTAAATAATCAAAATTGAAAAATTATATATTGCAAATACTCAAAATTATACTTGGAGATACATCCACTTCGAGGAATGTAAATATGAAAATGTTCCTTCTAGAAAATATAATGTCACACACTTTAAGTGATGTGAATAATAGATTCATTTACTTTATGGAATGATCTTTTGACATATTTACTTGGGAATATGCAAATCTCCTCAAATAGAGGAATAAATCAATTATATTTTTCAGATAATTTTCAATAATAAGGATGCATTCACTTCAAGAAATAATTATCCATTTTTCTGTATAATTCTCATTCACTTTAGGAATGATTATCTATTTTCTGTTTAATTTTCATTCACTTCTAGGAATGATTGTCATTCACATCTGGAATAGTATAGAAATAGAATAAAGTAGAAGGAGTACATATTGATATAGTCCAATAAAAAATAAATTAAAAATTAAAGCAATTAATAATTATTGATTTGTGTAATCCTTCTGGATGCAATATTTTCTCCTCCTTTTTCTTTAATGGTGTCTCCAAGACCCAAAAACAAAAAGGTATTGTTTTGCGCAATTCTTTTGGAATGCGACATTTTCTTGTTTATTAGTCTCAAGACTTATTAAGTAAGATGAATCTCAACATATAATATTCAAGATAAATATGGTAAAGATGTCTTACCTCAAGTCTTCCTATTTAACACGTATACCGATGCTATAATAATAATATAGGGGAAAGAAAAACTAACCAAGAACAAATACCTCCATAAATGTAAGCGGCATTGAGAAAAGAATTGTGGCTTGTATCAAATGCTCTCCCAATTTTCACCATAAATAAAGAATCCTAGAAGAAGGAATCATGCCTGCATTGTATTAACAAGCTTCTTCACTTTGAGAGCAAAGTCATGCTGATAACGTGTTATAAAAAAATAAGAATGGAGAGAATAATTGAGAAGAAGAGAAAGAATAGTTTTATTGATAATCTCAAAAGATACTCTATATGGAGCATCCAAAGGCCTATTTATAGTAAAAAAAAAATATAATATCACATTAAATCATAACATATTCTATTTAATCTAATCAAAATTTCCTGAATCAGCTAAAGATATGAACATCTATAAATAAGTAATATTTCATAACATTTTTTTCCTTCTTGGGGACCCCTCAAACATAAAATTCTAGCTCCCTTCCCTGTGGGAAACGAGGCTGAGGGTTTGAAAAAAAAAACAAAAACTTTTGGAGTTTGATTGCCAGGCTTTCGTTGATTGAGGAGGAAATGGAGCTTGAGGAACTCACTCCATTAAGTGGTGCACTAGTGGGGCCACCTGAAATTGATGGTCTAACAATGGAAGAGGTTAATGATAATAAAATTGGTTGCATGCAAAATCATTTGTTGTCTTCATGGATGAGCCCACTTCTAGATTGGATCCCAAGGTTGCAACCATTGTGATAAGAATTGTCAGGAAAATGGTAAATACTTGGGCGAACAATTGTGTCATGGAAAGAGCATAAAGCCCTATCGGAGGGGAGGCAAAGGAGGAGAGGTTGAAGAGGATGAAGGAGATGACAGGAAGGAGAGTTTAGGAAAGTTGGGGAGCTACTTGACTGTACTAATAAGTGATATATATAGGTGCACATACACCCTATCAACATGTCACCTTTAGATTAGTGTGTTGTACATCCAAACTATCTCACCGTCCAAAAGTGACTTCAAATTGTATTGGCGGGATAGCTAGAATTTCTTGCATGCGAGAGAGTGTTGGCGTCATTCATCAACACTTAGGTATCTAACAAGCATAGCAATTACAATTCCTTCAACAAGGAACATAATGCCTCTATAATTTGGTAGTTGTAGAGAAATTTGATGCGTGTATAATTTAATAATTGTAGAGAATAGAGAGGATAGAGAGAATTGGCCAAAGAGAGAATAAGTCTCTTTACTAACAATTTTCTTCTATGATCTACAAAATGAGACTATTATTCTATTTATACTAATTTTATCTTCCATCATTACCCTTCCCTTCAAATCAACCTTGCCCTCAAGGTTGCTAAAATAATTTTTTTTTTCAAATCCTAATTACAATAACTTCTAATTACAATAAAAACAATCAATCCTAAAACAAAACACATATTCCTATTCTATTGCACCAAAAATAAATTTCCTCTTGGATCCCATTATCTAAATTAAAGCCCAATTGTTTCTTGATTTTTGATTTGGACTTATTGTTCAAGTCCAAATTGAAGATCAGCTTTGAGCCCTTGGTTATTTGGGCTAAACATATGAGTAGAGGCCCACTTATGTCCTCCATGCTCTAGGCTTGGTCGAATGGGGTCATCAAAGACACAATCAACCTCTGTTGACCCCTCCTCCTTCCCTATTGGAAACCTTCCTTCTAGCAACCTCCTTCCCAAGTTTGGTTGTTTGCCCAGCCACTCGCCACCAATGCTTGGGAGAGCTTCTCACCGTGCTTCCTTTTCGCCTTCACTGTCACCAACGGCGACCTCCATCATGCCCCAACCTATGAAGTCAATGGTCATCTTCTCCCTTCTGGAATCCCAGGGCTTTCAGAGTTCCACTGCCGCCATATGTTACTTCCCCCTCATCGCCTCAGCGGCGCCATCACTGGGCTTCTCTTGGTTGGGGACTTGTGGCCAGTCAGGAAAGGCAACACCTCCACCTTGGTTTGCGCCCATAGCATCAACATCGAGCATCGAAGAGTCTTCTCAGATCAAAATTCGCACTGCCTCATCGAGATCTGGTAATCCCAATTCTAAAGCTTCTCATGCCGCCATCCTCTTCCGTGGTGGTTCTCTATCGCTATCTTTCTTCTCCTTTAGAGGCTCGTTGTCGTTGTCGAACTCCGCCATTGGTCTTCATACCTCTCAGGTGGCTCAGCCATGATTGAAGAGCCATCTATTGTGATAGCCAGAAAATGAACTTGAAGGAAAGGTTTGATCGTAGCCTATCCTTCCTCTATGAGTCATGTTCAACGCCATCATGCTCAACGCCACCTTTGTCTTTAGCGTTCTTCGCGGCCACGCAGCCGAGTGATGGTTGTTTCGCTCTCATCTTTGGTGCTACTACTCCAATTTGGCAAAGCCACTTGTCGAGGTTCTTCTTGGTTGGATATGCTTGTGGCTCTTCCCGATCCTTTCCCAGAGGCATCCTTGAGTTCGCCACCATTCGCATCTCCTTTGCTGTTGCTTGCTTCCTCACAGTGACAAGGGTTGTCGCCGCGAATGGATCTGATTCACTCAGATTGGGATCTGGAGCGCCAACTCCATTGCTTAGAGCGATGTCAACAACTCCTGTGATTTTCGCTAGAGTAACCATTGGGTGAACCCTTAATACCCTGGTTTTAAATAAAAATGTTAGAAAATTTTTTTTGAACCAAGAAGGGTGCTAGTTACCCTTATCTGTCGTAGGTCCTAAATTTCACTAAGTCTGACCCCACATGCCCTTGGAGGGCTATATGATAGAATCATTTTTTTGGAATCAAAAGTCCGGTAATTGTTCCCTAGAGAAAAATAAGTTAAAGAGTGATTTTTAATGAATTTTATGAAACTTTTAACCATTCTTTTTAGTCCACAAGTTTGTAAAATCATAAGAATTTTCGAATTTGAACTAAACCCCAAAATTTGGATTTTGATTTGTTGGGATTTTGATTTTTCTAACATTTTATTTGAATCCAAATGGGGTATTTCCTTATTTATATTTATGTTTTAAAGTTACTTTAACTTAAAATTAAGAAATGTAAATATTTTGGAGAGCATGCAGTGCTAATTGAGTGTTGCGGTGGTCAGGGGATAGTAAGGCGGCACATGGGATAATTTTATGCTCTCTAGTGAGCGTTGCAATGCTCATAAGAGTTGGAGCGGTCAACATGATTATAAAAACCCTCATTTCAAGTCCAGGACACACGTTTACACAAAACACACCCCCAACTGAGAACTTCATTCTTTCACCCTTTTCCACCTCAAAACTTCACTTTTCTTCAATTTTCTCCAAACTTGACTTGAATTTCTCATATTTGAAGCTTAAAGGTACATTGTTCTCTTGATTTTACTCATTTTTCCTTCAAGTTTTCCCTTAGGGTGGTTTTCTCTGCTTCTCAAGGAAGAGAAGTTTTCCACCTTGTTGGAGATGGATTCTTGGGTGTCTAGATGTTAATCTAGCATATTATGGTTGTTATAGCAGATATTAGAGTCATTCCTGCTTTTAGGGTTCTGCTAATGTTGTTTATGCAAATTCCATCCAGGTGAGTGGGTTCACACTTGTGACTTTTATATTATGCATTAGAGTTATTTTCATGAAAAATATGATTTCCTGATTGATTTTAAAGATTTCTACAAAGAAGTTTGAAGTTTACTGCTGGTTTGTATGTTTAGAATTCCTGTTTAGAGCATGAAACATGTTTTTGATAAAACTCATGGCACCATGTGTGTTGAACTGATTTTATACATAATTAATAATATATACAATTGCTGGAGAATTTTCTGATTGTTTCAATAGATTTTGGAATTGGTTTATGTACATGATATAGTTTTATGACCAATATGAAGTTTAGAGAAAAAGATTGAAAATATGGAATTAGACCCTATAATTTCATAATATGATATTAAGTTTTTCCTAGTTTATAAAAAGCATGATAGTTGAAATGTGATTTAGATAATCAATTCAGAGGTTTAGAGCACAAATCTTCGTACTTCAGAATACCGGATACATATTTTGTGGACTTGAAATCACCATGTATGATTTCATAGTCACAGTTATGTTAAGGTCAAACTTTAGAGTTATAGGGATTCAAAGCTCATAGAGAATAAGAAGGTTTTAAGGGTTTTCAGACTTATTTCCAGGAACTATAGAGAAACAGCTTGCGTGTTAACGGCAGGAAATCCATTAACCTTGGTATCAAGTTGCCTAAAGGTAATCTCACATAATAGAGAGAGATGGGACCTAGTTAGATGCACGAATATGTGTTCTTCCTTGGCTCGTGTTGGGAAAGGAACAAAGTCTTGAAGGTGGAGCCCATGTTGGCACACTTAGACTAAACAGGATCAAACTAGACATTACGTTTATCTAAGAGCTATTACACTATGAGTTTATGTGACTTCATAGGAAAGTAAATTGAAGAAATTCCTTTTGTTCATTATGAAATGATGATTTGAATATATATATGTACATGTAATTACGTAAGACTTTGAGTATTATTAATGTTATTATGATTTTCATGCATTGCTTCTTTGGTGTCCCATGGAAAAGCGTTTCAGGTGAGGACTTACTGAGTTTTGATATCAAAACCTACCCTTCTCCCTTCTCTTATTTTACAAATAAGAACAATGGCTGGTGATTCTATCTTTTTTTCTCAGCATAGGTATGTGCGTAAGCTTCACTTGGGGTGAAGCATGCATCCTTGTTCGTTTGAGTGCTCCAGTACATTGGGCAGGGTCTCGAACCTTAGAGCATATGTTGCACTTCATGCATATCGTTATTATTACGTTATTTTGGTAAATGTATGTAGCCTTACCACTCATGGCTGTTTGTAAAAAATGGGCTTTATTCATGCATTACTGGCATTATGATTTCATGTAAAACCATCTTGTGAACTTGTGAGATTTCAATTTTGACTATTTTAATGTAAGAGAGATGATTTGTCTATGGAAAATGAAATTATGTTTTAAATAGAGTTTTATTAGCAGAGCATGAGAAGAAGTCAATAGGTTGAGGCTTACATGGGAATGGAATATCTCACGTACGGTCATGTTTCCAAAATCATAGACCCCTTATGGAAACTACTAGATTTATTTCTCCTCCTTCTCCTTCTGTTGGATTTGTTTCTTTTATTGTTTTTGTTGTGAGGTTCGTAGTTGTTTCTAGACTGAATTTCTAATGTGTGATGGGAGATTGAAAATGGAGCTGTGATGGCTGTTGATCTGGATTTGTTGTTTTCTAGATATGTTGTTGAATTTGAATTTGTGATGTTGAGATTGTTGTTGATGAATACTGGATTTTTAGTCTTGAATTCGTTGATGTGAATTCTAGATCTGTACTTGTTGGTACTGATATGCAAATTTTTCTTCCCAAAATTTTGCTAAGGACCAAGCTTGAAGAGAGATTTAGGATTTTCATACAAAACCTCTCTTCGAATCTTCATTTCCAATCCATTCACAAAGCAAGGTGCCGATATTTTAGAATCATGCATATGAATATGATGAGCCTGAGCCACAAAAGCTAGATAATGCTCCATTACGATACCGGTTTGTTCTTTGATTGAACTCGACAAACTTGATAGAAATTAAGTATGGAGGTAAATGAAATCACTATTTGATGCGTGTATAATTTGGTATAATTGTAGAGAATAGAGATGATGGAGAGAATGAGGCTCTTTACTAATAATTTTCTTCTATGATCTATAAAATGAGCCTATTATCCTATTTATACTATTTTGTCTTCCATCAGAACATTGCCTAATGTTAGCGTAAGAGAATTGAGGATATCAAATTAAATTGGATCAAATGCTCTCATTTGAAGCACCCTCCGTATTTAATGTGACTTGTCTGAATCAGTGCTTACTTGGCAAGAGAACCATAAACTATACAACCTATGTAATGCCCATGTTTTTTAAAAAATAAAAATATATAAATTTTGTCCAATTTTATTTATTGAAATGATCATATATATATATCTAGGGCATATCACATGAGAAAAGTAACTTATTATGAGAGTGAGATGAGTAAATTTGGGTGATATAACCATACATGGATGGTTAAAATTTAAAGATGATTAATAACAATTAATGCTCACATGTTTATTTAGAAAATCACATGACTTTACATTTTAATTTTAACCATTCATATAAGATTCAATGGTTAATATTAACTCCTTGAGAGAAGTGGTTTATTATGAGAGTGAGAGGAGTAATTTTGGACTCATAACCATACATGGATGATCAGGATTGAAAGTTAATTAATATAATTGATGCGCACATGCTCATTAAAAGAGTTACATAATTTTATATTTTAATCTTGACAATTTTTGTCAATTTAATGGTCAAAATTCACTACACTTACTCTCACAATAAACCACACCTCTCATTTTAATCTTGACCGTTTTTATAAGATCTAATAGTCAAGATTCACTACTTTCACTCTCATAATAAATCATCTCTCTCATGTGATATGCTATATATATATATATATTGACCAAGGAAGTGAGTTACTCATATATATATATATATATATATATATATATATATATATATATATATATATATTGATTATGTTCACAGAAATAAAGATGTGCGAAAGTTTTTTCAACATTAGCATGCGTACTACTCCTTTCCATTTAAGTGTAAGTCTTTTAGGTTTGTGCACGGAAATATGTGATCATCTTGGATCTCATTGATTTTTTTAAAATATAAAAATAAAGGATATAAATATTTTTTATCATTTATTATAAATTATCTTTTCATTAAATAATTATATTTATAATCACTCATTCTCACTCATTATAAATATTAGGATGAAATAAATACAGAATAATTAATATTTTTAAAAATATAAAAATAACTTTTCCTTTAAATCATATAAAAAAAATAAAATATTGCTTATATTTTGCACGGAAGGGAGTGCCCGTTAAAGGGTCAACATTTACTTTTCGGAGGCACCAAAATCATGAGCTGATGTCACTCTACCGGATTTGCTGCGTAAGAACTAAGAAGCTTCAATCGAAGCTTATTTAGTTGCATGGTTTACTTTCAAGTCCGACAAGCACTTTACACAATAATTAATGAAGTCATCACGGCATTGCAAAGCGTGAAGCAGAAGATGTTCTGCATTCAATATTATCCTCAGATCATAGCCGCTTAAAAGGAAAATACGAGGGAATTCATGGCCAACTTCCATGTATTTTAAGTCATGTCACTCTTCTATGTAGAACTGATTTAATCAATCTCAAAAAATATATGATCATGTATTTTTTTTTAATGTTATAGAAAATTTTGTTCTGGGGGCCGCTTTGCCCCGTTTGTTAGGTTTAATCAATCTAAAGGAAAATTTTATTTATAAAATAGTTTCACAGCATTTATAAATAAATGCATCCAATAAGAAATCGAAAAAGAAATATCAATCTAAATTAAAAAAGAAATAAATGTACCCAATAGTTTGAATTAATCAATGATCTATAACTTTGTTTTTTATTCGAAGTGTTACAGCTTAAATAAAATATATTATATTTCCTTTTAAAATAAATATAAATATCTTTATATTTATAAGACTATCAAAATAGAAAAATTCACAAGACGAAATCAAAACGCACAAACGAAAGGAAGACAACAAAACTGCTCATGAAAAGGTCATTGAAAACACTTTCAAAAAGATAACCAAAAAACAAAAAAAGCAATTAAAAAAAAACGGAGGACTATTACAAAGAAAGAAAATGACAACTTCCCCAACAACAGTCATATAATTATGTATTTCTTAATAATATAGTTTAATTGAAAACTATGGAGAAATTTTTTTTAATCACGATACTATATGGGAGTAGGGATGTTTTAAAAATTGTAAGGGAATCAGACTTTTCTTTGAGAAAATGATATTGAAAATTAGTATAAATAAATATTTTTCCAATAAAAAAGTATAATTAAATTTTAGGCTCTAATTGTACCCAAAAAATTGTACCCAAAAAAATCTTAAGGAGTATAATCAACAAAAGGTAACAGAAAGAAAATTAAGCCACTTCAAAAGATACAAAGAATTCCTGTTATCAACAACAAAAATATCGACAACTGGAAAAACAAAAGTCCAACAACCAGATTACAAAATCCTCCATGACCCAAATGAAATAAAAATAAAAAAAAACATGAATAAATGCAAACTAACTAGCAGTACCATATTACAAAAGTAAACATATATATTTACAAGAAATCACTAATATCCAGACTCTCCGGAATTTCGAACTTGAACAATTCACTGCAATAGCTATCCCTCTCTTCCTCCGTGCTGCCATTCACATACGTGGATGATGATGAATTCATCTGGTTTGGGCTCGATAGTACCGAGTCATAGCCCAAGTCTTGGTTTACACTGTTTAACGATTGGACCAGATTACCCTGGTCCCTTAACAAACCAACTTGGTTTTGTTGCAAAACAAGGTTCTCACCATAGTGAGGAGTTGAATTCTGCGGTGAATTTGAACAGCTCAAGTGTGCCATGTTGACTAAAAAGCCTTCAATATTAGTTTCTTGATGAGTTGGTGGGGTATCATTAAACTGACCAAACTCTTGTTTTGGGCCAACTTGGTTTTGAACTTGGCAATTCCCTGATAGAATTTGTTGTAGAATATTTTGTGAGGCCAAATCAGTGTTCTGATTGTTCTTGATGGATAGAAGAGAAGCCAGCTTTAACAGCTCAGGGTTCATCAAGGCCTGAGCATTGCCCAATAGGCCTTGAAGATTCAAAAGGGAAGGGTTCCCTAGCAGTGACCTTAGAATTGAGGACACGTCAAGCAGGTCAAGGCGTGGCGCGTGAGTAACTGGGTCAATTCCCATCCGAAGCAACCTCTTCCTGATGTGAGTGTTCCAATAGTTCTTTATTTCATTGTCTGTTCTTCCTGGAAGCCTAGCTGCTATTGCCGACCATCTAAACATGCCAGAAAACCACATAGATAATTAGCATATGTAACACTAAATAATTTCCTAATGTAGCATCGCATCGCATCGCATCATATTCTATAGGATTAATTTATCATGTAGTAAATATATAAGTTACGTTGTCATTTTTTGTCTTTAGCTTTTCAATATTTTTAATGGTGCAACTTAGGCTTATGATGATGCCTTACAATAAATGATATTGAGGAAGAGCTTTTTATAATTCCAAGATGGGATATGTTACACAGTAGAAAAGTGCCATTTTTTTGCCAAAAATAAGGATGATCATTTGAATGAAATAAAGTAATATATAATTCAGTTTTACATCCAATTAAGAATCAATACGCATATATCCTATCATTTTGACAATAAATTTTGTAAAATATCTAGCAATTTTTTCTTTGAAGATATCTAAAAATTTCTCAACCATCTAATATTTAAAAACTTGTTATATATAGGAGAGAAATAAATGAATGAAAGATCATAGACGTACTTGTTTCCCAAGATACTATGCAACTGAATAATAGTCTCTTCTTCTTCAAAGGAGAATCTTCCTCTCTTGATATCGGGCCTCAGGTAATTTGCCCATCGAAGGCGGCAGCTCTTGCCACATCTTTGCAGACCTGTAAATAATAATCAACTAACATGTCAATCATGTGTGGACAGAACAAGATAACTATATAATAGTGAGTTAATTGCGGCTATAATATAGACTATACAGAAGTTGATAAGAAGGGAAGTGTACCAGCATTCTTTGGGAGGGCTCGCCAATTTCCTGGTCCATGAGTTTGAATGTAGTTGATGAGCTTAAGATCTTCCTCTGGGGTCCATGGACCTTTCTTGAGGCCATTATTCTTGTCACAGCAAGGAGCTCTACCCATTTTTCCAAGTAGATGATTGACAATGTACGGTGAAATGGTTCCTTAAAAAAGCCAAAAGGGCACCTAAAAAAGTCCCTGATGAGTTGCTTGCCTTGTGTCTTACTACAATAGATAGAAAGTGGGCTTTGAAACACGGAAGTTAAACTTTGTGTTGTTAATGGCTGAGACGACCTGTGTTTTTATAGCAGAAGAAGAACAAAGCAGAGGTAGTAGTTTGAAGTCAAAAGGATTTGGTGCCGCCCGCATGCCACATGTCTCCCACATGCACACATACCGTACACTGCATAAACGAGATTCTCACCAGCCATTAACAGATTAAAAAGATCAGATCTTCTAAAAGATTTATAATATAACAAACTGTTTAAAATAAAAAAATTATAATATAAGTTTAATTTTGATGTGCTACTGTCATTCAATTATATATTGTTATATAATTTAGTTTTATACTCACTATTTAAAAAGTCATCAAATGAAATGATTTGATTAAATAATAGTATAAAAATATTTTACATTTAGTGTATGAAAATTAAACTCTTATAATATTATATTGAAATATAAATTAATTTTATATTTAAAGTTTAAAAAAAAGATAAATTCTACTTTTTAAAAATCTATCTTAAAAAATATTATTTATTTTTTAAAAGCTCATCTAAAGTAGCCCTAATGCAATTATTGTTCGTTTCGATTGTATTATACAACAAAAATAACTAAATTTTAGGATCGATTGTATTAATCAGATCATGTTATAGAATTACTCCATATCATAAATCATGTCTACATTATATTAGATTAAAAGGAAAAAAGGTAATGTAATTCGATTATTTTTTTAAAATTAATACTATATTTTATTCAAGAAATTATATCTATTCCTGCTGTCATGAACACAATGTTGAACCTATATATTAATCTTAAAAGCCAAGATATGATTGATAATTGATGATAAAGACTGGACTTTGAAACAAATAGAACAGGCAGAAACAGAATTTCCTGTATTCTGTCTAGAGATATACACATATACGTACCATATGGGGCACTTAGCTTGTGATGTACCATATGACAATGGGGGATTATTAACATTTCAAAGGGAAAAAGACATGAAACGGAGCTGACTTTTTACATTGTAAAACCTGTTAAAGGATCGCGTTGATGAGAACATAGGGACTGAACTTTTGAGTTTGACCTTTTTGATGTCTTGTGGGAAATATTGGACGGTATGGTTGTTAAGTCCCCTTATCAACATTTGGAGAAAATATGTACTGTTTCACTTTCATTAAATTGCTTCGTTATGGGTTTTCATTTTTCTTCTTTTTGACTCTGATATATGTGACACGTTGACTATCATGGTTAGGAATTATGGCGCCTCATCCACCTCATTTTTCTGACAAATATTTGCATGATCTTCAATTTTTGTATATTAATGATCTACAATGGATCTTCTTTAATTTGCCTCTTGTTGCAAGCTCTTATCATTTTTCCTCACACAAATTTCAAATGCAATTTGATATGAATAACTACAGTTTAAATTTTATTTGCTAATTTTCTTATATTATCATTAGGAAAGAAAAGATATCATATCATCATAATAAATAAAATGTTTTCCTTTAATGAGTGACACCATACAGTTTACTGATCATATAAAACTTTTTATCACCATTATGAGTAAAAGAAATTAATCTTTTTAAGTGGATATATTAATATTTGGCTATCTTTTAGATTAAAACATAAAGTTGAATTTATTAAATATTTATGTGTTAAATAATTCTATATTTGTGTAAAATTAAAATTTGATTTTAATTAATATGAATTATCGGTGCAAAAGATATATATGATCAAAGTAATGATGTGTAAAAGATATAAATTATCTATGTAAGGGTATATTGCTATATCAGTTAATAAATTTGTGACAATACATTCGATCAAAAGACACTGAAAAAATTATGTTGCGGTAAGATTATTGAATATCACTATAACTTTGTATACTAACACTACGTACTAATTATATTCTAAGAATTTAGAGTGTGTTTGGTTTCATCAATATATTTAAATGCTATGAAACTTATGTTTAGACAAATTCAGTGTAACTAACATAGTGTTTTCTTAAAATCTGCATCTTTTGTTTTTAAAAATAAAATGGATGATGTGTCTTCTTCTTGAACACATGTCTACCTATAAGGGGCTAATTTTCCTTGGTAGGGGCCTTTGAACAAGCTAGACATGGCATCCATGACAAGTGTTCTTCCTTCATCCACGAGTGAAGTCAACGAAGCCCTATTTCCCTTTTCATTTTGTCCTTTGCGGCAAGCAAACTGCTTCATCCGCTTTATCCCTGGCATTGTATTCAAAAGTCTCTGAAAATCAGGTGCAAAACTTCATCAACCCTCCATCTAACACTGTAGAATTTAGAAGTCAAATGCTATTATTTTAGTTCATTTTATTCCCTTCGGTCTTTTTTGGAAAGAAAATATAAAATTATATTCTCACTCATATATAGATCTTAAACGATTGTTTATAAGTCATAATTGCACAAAAGAAAAAAAAAAGGACAACACATATATGTGACATTAATTAATAATTTAATACTGCTTATTAAAGATGAAAATCTTCTATCCTCAAATGGTGCACCCTTCCTGTCCCTCTAATTATTTGTTACCATATATAAAAATCAAAATTAAAATAAATTTAAAAATTATAACAAACATTTTTACGTGTTAATAAATAATTTTAAAATAGGAATGAAATCCTATTGAAGACAGAAGATTTCCATCCATTTGGTATCGTGTCCATATGCTTGACTCACACATGGAAGCCTTCTTTTCTAAGCACACAAAAAAGAGCCATCTAGAGGATCCGTTTGAAAAACTATTTATGTTGTATATGCGTAAGGGATTTCATACGAGCTTACCAATACGTAATGACGAAACTTGAATAGTATACAAATTACCCATTATATAATTGTCTCCTTGTTTAGCGTCTAGAGAGCATGTATGTCCCACCATACTTCTATATTCAGTGGATTTTATAAAGTTCAGAACCAATTATTATTGTGAGTGGTGCATTATTAAATCATAAAATATGAAGCTGTTTTAGAAAGCTAATTAATTTTTGATATTCATTGTCTTTCTCCGTGCTTCGTGGCTGGGAAGATTATCAACAGTATCTAGATCGATACTAAAAGTTCTGAGTCTTAGTTGCGTTGTAAGGAGCTGGATAACAATAGTGCGTCACCGTATCTGTACAAATGTTATTAAATTTAGGCCTTAATTTAAAATTTTTGAATTAGAGACATTGATGATCGCACTGCACCTACACTTGGTAATTACTTGGCGCAAAATGAAAAGCTTGATGGGGATTGGTATTAGCTTTCCCTTACATAGGGATCCACCATCTCTCTGATGTTGACTAAACTGTGTTTGTTATGTGAATGTATATGTTGTTCCATTTGTTGTTGTATGGTGTCCAAAACCCCAACGAACTTTGAATCCCTTGTGGTTTCGTTTAGTTGATTTGTTCCAAAGCATTTCTTGATTTGTTTTTTTTTATCCCAAAACATCCACTACTGGACGTCATGATTAATTTCTTCAAGACATGGAACTAAAAGATGTAGAATTTTTTTTGTCACAACATTATTTCTATACACACTAGTAAGAATCAAATTCATAATTAAATGTTTAGGGAATCCAGTTAGTTAAGAACCATATCAAATCTTATGGTTTTATTATTATTATTATTATTATTATTATAAATATATATAGATTGAGAGAAAGATTTATCCTAATTTAAAGTTAATAAATACTTTTAAACTGCATACATATCTACAGTTGATTATCTAAGTTATGGAAATACATAAACATAAAATGATAAGTTGAACCTACTCTCGCTTCACTGTTTTTTTTTTATTATGAATTAAGCATTTACACATATGTTATAGGAATATATTTGTGATATATATATATACACACACACACACTTACGTCCGAGAAGGGTGGTTTGGTGAGCTTTGTATTCATATTATAAAGCTTCAATTTAAAGCACAATTTGGATGAACGGTTTTCTACTTTACAGTTTATAACGTAAGGATTATAACAACAGAGATTAGAAGAAAAACTCCAAATTCATCGCCATTGATTTCTTTATTTATTTATACCTAATCGCCATGCAAACGGCAACACATTGCAATTTGCAACTGTTGTCGGTTGTTGTGCTAAGGTTTCTGAATGCCGCAATGTACGACACGTGGCTGATTTGGTTTTGCATCCCTGGTGTGGGTGGTATGGTGCATGTATGGCATAGGAGTAATGTTATTTGAACACTAAAACAGTGTTTACATCTTACACCTACAGTAAAAATGAAGAAAAAGACAAAACAGTAATATCAATATAATATAGATATAAAAATGTCATTTCTTTCTCTCTCTCTCTCTCCCACTCTCTTTCATTTCTCGCTCTCAGCTTCTGCTCTTTCTCTCTCAACTCACATAGGAGAAGATTAACAACAATGAACATGCATCGTTTCATTTTTCTGAACAAGCTTATTTATAAGGTACATGGGTTCCTCATTTTCACTTCTTGTCACTTTTTCGATGTGTTTGTGATATTTGTGTTCATGAGTTTCTTATCTATTTGCATGGTTTGAGCTAAATTTGATTGTTAAACAAAGAATGAATGATTTATTATTTAATAAACCTGTAGAATGATTCTAAAACTCCTAAAGTGATGCTAAAAAATGGTTTACAAGATTGTTGTGATTGGTTTACAAGTTTTCAGAAATGGTTTACAAGTTTTTTGCACTATGTTTACAAGTTTTAAGGACGGGTTTACAAGTCTTGTAATAAAGTGCAAATAATTTATAAAACTAAGCATTGCTTAAAACCTGTAACTCAAGCATAAAAACTTATAAACCAAGGGAATTAAACTTGTAAACATTTGCTTAAGACTTATAAAGTGGTTCTTGCACAAACATGTCAACCAAGGTTCTTGCACAAAGTGGTTCTTCAAAGTTCTGAAGCGTTGTGAATAGCTGTAATCTGAGGCTAAATGATGTAAACACGATCTACAATACAATATAATTGGGAGAGGGTTTTGCTATTGGTTTATAAGTTTTTTACTCTTAGTTTACAAGTTTTTTACACTATGTTTACAAGTTTTTTGAACTATATTTACAAGTTTTAAGCACAAGTTTACAAGTCTTGTAAACCAAGTGCAAAAACTTGTAAAACTAAGTATTGCTTAAAACTTATAAACAAAGTACAAATAACTTGTAAATAGACGGTATAAAACTTGTAAACCTATGCTTAAGACTTACAAATCAAGTGCAATAATCTTTGTAAACCAAGTATTTTTGCACAAAGTGGTGCTATAAAGTTCTGAAATGGTTGTAAATACTTCAAATTTGATTCTAAATATTGTAAAAATGGTTTACAAGATATTAGGAAAAAAAATTTCCATTGGTTTTTGTCATTGATTAACAAGTTTTATGTGCTTAGTTTACAAGTTTTTTGCATTATGTTTACAAGTTTTAAGCACATGTTTACAAGTTTTGTAAACCAAGTTTAAAAAACTTGTAAAACTAAGCATTGCTTAAAACCTTAAACCAAGTGTAAAAAACTTGTATGAAGGTGGTTAAAAAACTTGTACACTTGTGCTTAAGACTTACAAACCAAGTGCAATAAGCTTGTAAACTAAGTTTTTTTTTCCACAAAATGGTGCTACAAAGTTTTAAAATGATTGTAAATACGTGGAATCTAATTCTAAATATTGTGAAATTGGTGGTAAAAAAGTTGATATCTGGTGCAAAATACTTGTAATCTGGTTTTAAATTCTTGAAAACCGATTCTAAAAACTTGTAAACCTAATGATAAATATTATATAGGTAGGTTTTATATCACAACTTTATTATAATTTATTTGGATTTTTTTTTTGTAGGTTTTGTATCACACTCCATATGTAAAGTATGGAGGATTCAATTACTGTTGATGCAAAGTTTGATGTTGAGATTCAGATTGATGATGATGATGGGGATTGTGACCTCTCGGTGCCTGCGTTGGGATGATATTCAATTCAAAAGAAGAAATGAAATTATTTTACAAAAATTACTCAAGTAACAAGAGTTTTAGGTCTAATAAATTCATAAATTCAAGAAAGAGGTTGGATGGACAACTCAATTGCATGTTATTTGTATGCTCACTGGAGGAAGTCGTGCATAAAAAACTAACTAATTTTTTCATACATTTTAAGTTTATTACAACCAATAAAAAATTCAGTCTTTCCGTTATCATTATTTATAACTTCACACTACACTCTTATCTACTGATTCATCATTATCACCAATTAATGTATTATTTTGAAATAAATCATTGGCACTACTGATGCCTTTGTCCACAATAATCCTATCATGTTCACATCTTTGCTTGCCTTCTTGGGTTTCTGTCTTCTTTTCCATTTTTTTTTTGTTCTTTGCTTTTGAATGCGTCATTTAGTTATGTATCTAGTACAAAAAAAAAAAAAAAGGATACAAAGGAGTTCATGTATCATCTACATAAAATAATATTGGTAATTTAATTCGGTAACCAATTTCAAGTAACTAAAATCAAAGTAATCTACTGTTAAACCCATACTAATCCAAAATATAATTTGTAAACATGAGAAAAAAAACTTGTAAACTAGTGCACAAAACCTATAAACCCGTGTTTAAAACTTGAAAACTAAGTGCAAACAACATTAAACCCATTCTGAAAACTTGTAAACTAAGTGCAAAATACTTGTAAATTAAGTGCAAAAAGCTTATAAACTCTGTTAAACTTGTAAACTAAGAATAGAAAACTTTAAGTGCTTCAAATTTATAAACTGAGTGAAAAAAACCTATAAACTATAACTGAAAGTTTATTGTAAACCTGTGTTTAAAACTTGTAAACATAATACAAAAAACTTGTAAACTAAGTGCATAAAACTTGTTAACCAATGACAAAAATCAATGGAAATTTTTTTTCCCTAATATCTTGTAAACTATTTTCACAATATTTAGAATTAGATTTTAAATATTTACAACAACTTCAGAACTTTATAGCACCACTTTGTGAAAAAAAAACTTGGTTTACAAAACTTATTTGCACTTGGTTTGTAAATATTTGCATAGGTTTACAAGTTTTGTGCTGTTTCTTTACAAGTTATTTGCACTTGGTTTATAAGTTTTAAGCAATGCTTAGTTTTACAAGTTTTTGCACTTGGTTTACAAGACTTGTAAACTTGTGCTTAAAACTTGTAAACATAGTGCAAAAAACTTGTAAACCAAGAGTAAAAAACTTGTAAACCAATAGCAAAACCCTTTCCTAATTACATTGTATTGTAGATTGTGTTTACATCATTTAGCCTCAGATTACAACTATTTACAATAGCTTCAGAACTTTGAAAAACCACTTTGTGCAAGAAACTTGGTTTACAAGTTGACAAGTTTGTGTAAGAACCACTTTATAAGTCTTAAGTAAGGGTTTACAAGTTTAATTCCCTTGGTTTATAAGTTTCTACACTTGGGTTACAGGTTTTAAGCAATGTTTGGTTTTACAAATTATTTGCACTTCGTTTACAAAACTTGTAAACCCGTCCTTAAAACTTGTAAACATAGTGCAAAAAACTTGTAAACCATTTTTGAAAACTTGTAAACCAATCACAACAATCTTGTAAACCTTTTTTCAGCATCACTTTAGGAGTTTTAGAGTCATTCTACAAGTTTATTAAACAATAAATCATTTATTCTTTGTTCAACAATCAAACTTAGCTCAGACCGTGCAAATAGATAAGAAACTCATGAACACAAATATCACAAACACGTTGAAAGATTAACAAGAAGTGAAAATGAGGAACCCACATACCTTATAAATAAGATTGTTCAGAAAAATGAAACAAATGTATGTTTATTGTTGTTAATCTTCTCCTATGTGAGTTGAGAGAAACAGAGCAAAAGCTTAGAAGGAAATGAAAGAGAGTGGGGGAGAGAGAGAGAGAAAAGTGACATTTTTATATCTATATTATATTGATATCATTTTTGTCTTTTTCTTCATTTTTACTGTAGGTGTAAGGTGTAAGCATGTTTTGGTGTTCAAATAACATTACTCTATGGCATAGCTAGTTAGCTACACGTAGAGGAAGAGGGTCATGTTTGTTGTACGTCCTGCATGGTTGTTTTGGTATATAGAGCGAGGTAGGTGTTGAATGGGACGCAATAATGGTTGCTAAATTAAGTCATTTTGAACGTAAAAATTCTCAAGGAGTATTTAGTTTCAGTTTCAATTTTTATTTTTGGATTTTATAAAAAAAGTTAAAAATTATATAAATTATAAAATTCAATTTTTAATTTTCATTTTTAAGTTTCATCTGAAGTCAAATTGGCTCTTAATATTCATGTGTAGGATATTAACAACCAAACCAAATTGACTCTACCATAAAGTGGAGTGATACTATTATTCCATTGTATTATTTAGATATTTTAATAATGAAATGTAATTGAATTGTTATAATTTAAATTTTTTATTCTTATATTACCCTTACAATGAAATGAAGTAGTATTAGCAACAGAGATGTAATACTAATTTTATATGAAAATAATTGAATTCCATCCTTATCCTTAATTTGGGGTAAGGAAAAGAAAGAATAATGATGTTAGATGGAATGGACTCGATCAATCTCCACTCCAATCCATTCAAAATAGTCATATCCAAACAATGGAACTTAATATGATTCAATTCTTCTTCTTTCCATTCCTATCCAATTTCATCAATCCAAACATACCCTAAAACGGCAAAATAGAACCAACACCCCACTTGGCACCTGAAGCATAGTTCCTTGTTACGCATGAACAACAACCTATAAATTAGTACTAGTCGTTCTTGATCTCGTTCCCATTCTCATGGGCCATCGTGATGCCTGTCTAATCCAGTAGTGATTGTTTGCTTTGTAGGCCTTATTTGAGATGGTGGTGGGATTACCCGTGGTGTGATTCAGGTTGGTGGGTGTAGAATTAGAGCCCTCTAGTTTTGTGTGCTACTTTAGGGCCTTTGTCGTGATGCTTGCTATTGTGATTTGTGAGGATGTATCTAGCTGGGCTTATATCAAGAACCACTGTTAAGTGCCAGGTGAATGTATTGCTTTGTTTTTAGTAAGTGGCCAATTTGGTTGCCAAAGTTATAGTTATGTATTATGGACATAGTGTTTTGGAGGTGAACCCATGGGAGTCTTGTTTAAATGAGTGAATGACTAGGGTTCACATGTATGTATCATTAGGGAATAGAAAGTGTTATTGTAAATTTTTATGTAAAGGTTTTATTGGAAGTAAATTTTTAATTTTTTTTGCAGGTCAATAATAAGAGGTGTTTATGC
This sequence comes from Dalbergia oliveri, assembly GCA_030441495.1. NCBI lineage: Eukaryota > Viridiplantae > Streptophyta > Magnoliopsida > Fabales > Fabaceae > Dalbergia > Dalbergia oliveri. The sequence continues at coordinate 14,518,117 of JAMLFY010000011.1, forward strand.
CACTTATCTTGTTGCCAAACCTTAGTTTTTTACATGAGTTTTGCTATGTTATTAGTGCAATTGATTAGGATTTTAGTTTATTCTTCATTGTGAGATTTTAATAGAATTATTATCATTTGCATTGATTTTGAGAATAATTTGTAATTATACTTTGTTGCATTTGACTTATCTCTTTGAGTATGGTTTTGTGCATATGAGTTTTGGATCAAGTGCAAAATGTCAAGAACAAGACTACGAACTCTTAGGAAGAAGCCTAGAGCAAAAAGGAATAAAAGTCGTAGAAGCTCACATTTGGGTGAGTGCTGCAACACTAGAGAAACTTCCATTAATTTGTGGGCCTCATCGTTCTGGTGAGGCTAGCCTTGCGATGATATTATGGGATTCCAGCTCATTAATATGTTTTCTAGCTCACTTTGACCCATTTTTAAAGAGTATAAAAGGATAAGTCAGAATTGTAACCTAGTTTTGGACTCACTTTTAGGTTGCCACTTTAGTTGCTATTATTCTCTCTCTACATCTCTCTCTTCTTCTCTCTTCTCTCTAGGGGTTTCATTGGTGAAGGTGTTTTGTCTTGGAGATTGTGGCAAGGATTATTGCCATTATTTTCAGGTTCTCTCTTATCTTTATTATTGTAATCCTCAGAGATAGAGAAGTAGATTTCTTTACTAATGTAAGGGATTTGGATAGATTGGGATAATGTTTGAGACCCTTTTTATATTAAATGCATTAGTTTTCTCAATGTTCTGTAGTTTCTATTCTTTAATTATTGTGGTAGTTGCTATGATCTTTATTGAGATAATTAAATTGGCGATCGTCATTTAGGGAAACCCTTTGGGCATAAATTGATAGATCTATTAGTTTATGTTTGAGAGAGAACATTAGAATTAACTTTCCCATTGTCGATTAGGCTATAGCAATTGGTTCATTAAATCAATGTGATTTCTAAATAAATTGAGATATTGTTTATTAGTTATTTGCATTGATCAAATTCTAGAGGTCGATCGATCACTAGTATAATTGTCAATAATTTATTACTAATAACCACTAATGAGTTTAATATTTGGTCAATGATAATTAATTTTTAATCCTAGGAATACCTTGCACTAGTGCCTTCCTCACTGTTGCTATTATCCCGTTGCTATTATCTTTTAATTTTAATTGTTATAATTTCATTCTTCAAAGCAAGGTTTTCTCGTACAAATAGATATCGGGTAAAGCAAGCTCTTGAATCGTTCTTCTTTGACCTCATTCTTGTTGGTTTCAATTGTTGTAATCTTTCTTATTCAAAGGTCATTCTTGATACTTGGATTATTCTACACAAAATGACTCACTTCAGAATCATTGTTAGTCCTATAAAAAATATCTCAATATGCATGATTCATTAATATATAACACAATTAAACCGATCATACATAATATATCTCTCAATATGCATGGTTCCTAAGAATAGAACATTAGAATGTGCTTCATGCATATATTTGTTCATATAATGACAATGTGCTTAATGCATATCATTGTTCATATAAGAACATATTCAAAATCAGACCATCAAAGCACTTATAAAGAGCTATTGCATATTTTCCATAAAGTATATTACTCAAATATTATTGTATGGTTTGTGAATTAGATATTAGAATAATGAGTATACAACCACACTTTGAATATCTTTTTACATTCATTTGTCATCATCAAAACATATCATATCAAACCACTAGGCTAAAACCTATTTCTACAGAAATTTCCTAATTTAATTAATGTTTTGTTGTGGATTATTTTTTAATTATTTTAATATGGCTGAGTGGTAGAAACGGACCTCGAAGGTCGGTTTATGCACCACCATCTCAGCCACCGCCCCTCCCACTACCTCCGCACCGTCCCTTCCACCATCTCCACTTCAGTCCTTACCATCAGCACCCAGGCTTCAGGATGATGCCCACTCTTGGGTATGTCGAGCCCTCACCTACCTCGTATTCACACTCATAGCCCACTCGCATTAGCAACCTCTCCCCTAGCCCTACCACCCCCGACCCCCAGCCCCATATAAACTCCTCCTTCCTCAACTGGGTCATAGGCACGGGACATCGATGGGAGGCCTCTCGGCCAGATGCAGGCCACTTGGACCTGATGGGAGACCGCTCTGGAAGATTAGGCTGACAAGACAGGTAAGTTGAAACATGTTATTAATTAGATTTTAATTTTACATTGCTTATGATATTTGAGTAATTTTGATTATTTTTTGATATATTTCATTTTATGTAATAGTTTTTATTTGTTTGTGACGGCTCATAGGATCACGGAGGTTATAGAGAGTCAGTATAACCATCCATGGTCCACATGGACTGACATCCCTCCTGATGTTAAGGAGTCATGGTGGAAGGAGTGGAAGGTAATTCTATGATTGCTTCGCTTTTATTAAAATATATATTTATATCATTTAATTATATATTTATATATAATCACTTATGTGCTGTGAATTTGTATATGCAAAAAAATTCTACATTTAGCTTGAGCATGAGCCACAGCGAAGAGGGCTTGGAGAAATAGGTCCTCCAAGCGAATTTGGGATATGTTTCATGATGTCCGTAAGGGACACATGAACAGCTTATGGTTGAATGATGCCACCTTAATTGGTTGAGCTAGCACCACTAGGCTAGTAACCCGACCTTCAAGGATTGGTAGGTCGCTGCACACAGGTGAGTCGAGCACCCAGGGACCAGTAAGAGTTTGGTAATTTTTTAACCTTTCTACATTTATAATAATATTTACTATATTTGAATTGTAGCAAATACTATATTTTTATAACTTTATTGTGCTTATTTGTACAAGCGAGGGAATTGAGCCACCTCTAACACAGGGTGAGCCTTCTGAGACTTACACTCGAAAGGGTGAGCAGTGGGGTAGTCCTGGGTAGACCCTCGCTCTTAGGCGACCTATGTAAGTTTAAATTTAGACATATCTTTACTTAATTTTTATTATTATTTTCATTTATGTCATAATTATTATTTACAATGTGTTTTATCTTTTTTCCTTTGCAGCGAGAGTTTACAGACCTGGGAGTAAGCACAGACTCAGGACCAACCTAGATGGCTGAGACTAGGCTCGATGTTGACATTCCTTCTCCTCCAAATGAGGAGGATGTCTGAGCCCAGGTGGTTTGTAGCCCTTACAAGGGTCACATATATGGGATGAGGTACTATCCTGAGAGTATATCCTTTATCCTCTGCCACTGGGTTATTGGGGATGATGCCTTGAGGGAGCATGTCCATGCCCTCAACAGGAGCCGCAGGAGGCAGTTGATCGAGCAATAGCAGGAGCAGCAGGCAGCTCCTTCAACAACTCCAGGACCAGCAAGAAGGCCAAGCAGCTATGGAGCAAGAGCTGAAGGAGATCCGAGAGCTTAAGCTTTCATTGGAGCATTCAGGAGCAGAAAGCAAAGAAGGAGAAGGCTCAATTCGGAAGATAGGAGAAGATCACTAGATGTAATGACCTTTTTTGGACATGCAGGCTTCTGGATCCTCCTTCTGCATGACGCTCCCCTATATCCCACTCTCTCCATCTGAGGGCCACTCACAATGGATGGCGCGGATGATGACGATGGTTCAGAATGTCGACGCCCAAGAGTTCATCTAGTATTTATCTAGCTTCTTTTTTTTCCATTCTGGATTTTTTTTACATTTATTGTAATTTGTATATATTTTATTGTCATAATTGGATATTTTATTTAATCAGTTTAATTTATTCATTTTATTATTTTCTTATTTAATATCAATTTAATTGATAATTATGTAATTATATAAATAAATAAATAATAAATTACCAATCACTTCATAATTAAAAAGGACCAAAAAAATAATTTTTTTAAGGTGACTCGTCGGTAATATGAAATATTTTTAAGATAAATTGTTTTCCATAAATCAATGTACCATTTGTAACTCCGTCAGTAAGATATTAAGAAAATTATTTTATTTATTTAAATATATGTTGGTAAAATTAAATAAACCTATCGGTATAAATATGTCTCTGACGCCCATGGTGACGCCTTTTATATAATTGTATCGAGGGCTAAATATTTTATTACTACTCGTCGGTACAAGCATATAAATAACCGATGGGTTTATTGTACCATCAATAATATTTATTGACGGCCTGAAACCGATGCACACATATTCGTCGTACATCCGTCGGTATAATTCGAACCCATCGAAATACCCATCGATAAAGGCATCGGTTTCCGCGCTTTTCTTGTAGTGCTAAATAGTTAGATGATGATACTAAATATATAATAAATGTGTGATAATAAATAATCTTACATGGGTAATGCAAACATATAAATTGCATAGACAACAATTAGTGTATTTAATGTAATGATTTATTTTAATAAAAAAAATCTTATTTTCCTTTTCATTAATATAAATACAAGAAATTTAATTGCTCAAAAAACCAATATAATAAAAAATTTATAAGAATTTTACAACTTATACTTATTGTTACAATTTCATATCATAATTGTATTTAAGCAAATTGAGTAACAAAATATTCAATGGTACATCTTATAATATTACAATTATCCTTTATTAGGATTATTAATATATTTTTTAATATTTTAATACCTTACAAGTGTTACAAGTAAATATATTAGTTATTTATTTTTCAAAATCATATGTATGATAAATCATATAAAATTAATATATTATAATATATTATAATAATATATATATATATATATATATATATATATATATATATATCCACTCTATCAATTTCTTAGAATTTATAAACGTAAAATTCTGTACATCACACGGGTAAAAAACTAGTTGATCTCCAAAATATTGATTTTTAACATAATCCTTAAAACATTAATTTTGAACATATTAATTGATTTTACTTTGTGCTTTAAAAAGTCATATTATTGCAAACCCGAACAAAATTTTTAGGTCGCTTAACCTCAAAAATCATCTAACACAATCACAACTCTCCAAATTATCCCAATTAGGAGACGTTTAAAATAATTGTGAATTGTACCGGAAAAGCAAAAATTAATTGTGGCTATCAAATACCCAACTACGCACCAAGTACCAACAATCATGATATAACATGGTTAGTGCCACTGGAGTTTTATTAAATATTCATTTATTTAAAAAATTATTCAACATCTTAAAAGATTTCATTGTATTAAATATGCCATGCCACGAGTAAACTGGCAAAACAATGATTTTTTTTTTTGGTATTTTACAAAAAAAAAAGTGTAGATATGTTTTCATGACAAATAAATAGATTTTGGTTTTAGTTCCTAAAGAAATTAATTTTGATCCAAATTTTTTTATTTTAATCCCTACAATTAGGATTGATTGGATAATGTAGTTTTTCATTAAATACTCAATATTTGATGAAGATAAACTAACTGCATCTAACAGAAAATATTTGGACCAAAATCATGTTTTTTCCAAGTTGAAGACCAAAATTCACTTGTCTCAAACAAGAGAACAAAATCATATTAAAGCCGAATAAAAATGATTATAGATATGTGGATGATGTGATTTTTCGTTAAATACTCCTTATTTGTTGAAAATAAACTAACTTTATCACAAAGAAAATATTCGGAACAAATTTTTTTTTTTTTAAGATGAAGTCCAAAATTCACTCATCTAAAATTAAAGGAAAAAAAGCCATATTAAAGCAGAATAAAAATGATTATAGATATGGGTTCAATGCAAAGTTTTTCACATTCCACAGTTTGACATCGATATTCACATCCCTTTCCTCACCCAGATCCCAAAGGGGCCCACCAAACACAAGATACCTCGTAGTAAATGTCTAAGTTGTCTTGAATCTTGATCCCTTCCATTTCATGCACATGTGATCTATTCACTGCACTTATCTTGTACAATCTCAATTCTCTGCATCCATCTCAACTCCCAGATCTCCACCATCAAGGTACAATCATCCCTCAATTACTAATCTATCTCTTCTTTTCTGTTTCCTTTTTATTGTTTTCTTTACCTGCAGTCATTATTTATGGATTAATCTTCCACTCCTTTTTTTTATGGTTATCCTCAACATGGAATTTGATAATGATATATGTGTCGTCCAGAACTATTGTTTATCATCAACTTTGAGTATGATATACCAATGATTATTTATCACAAATTGACATTAATTTGAATAATAATTTGTAACCACTGGCCACTTTTTATTTTTCGTTTTTCTATCGAACAATCTCTTTTTTCAATCATTTGTCACTCTATAAAGTTGTGATCGTGGTTAATGTAGTATTTTCATTTGCATGCAGTAATGGCTTCACGTGACTCTAACTTCCTAAACAACTTTAAGATTCCGGATTACATTCTTGTACCTGAATCCAAGGTTGAGAATGTTTATGATGATGATGTTGTGCCAAAGTGCCCGGTCCTTGTTTTCGTTAACTCCAGGAGTGGTGGTCAATTAGGAGGGGACCTCTTAAAAACGTATAGAACTGTTCTTAACGAAAAACAGGTACAATAATTAGTCTTATGTTATGTGGAGTGTTTCCAGAATGTTCAAGTTTTGATTTAAAACTGTGTTTGTGTCAGACTGTGGTTGTGCTGCGATATGAAAAATTGTGGAAAAATGACATGATTGCAATTGCCTGCGATGTGGTTGCGAAAGTCACCACAACAATAATATTGTGGCTGCAATTGTGATTGCAAAACAATTTAAAACCATCTCATGTGAAGGGTAATATTTTTAAGGGGATTGATTGAGTTGATAAGCAATGTGATTTTCAGGTTTTTGATTTAGGGGAACATGTTCCGGATAAGGTGCTCATAAAATTCTATGCTAATTTGGAAAACCTCAAGCTCCGGGGTAATCAATTTGCAATTAAGACTATGGAGAGGCTGAAGTTAATTGTGAGTTTTTTATAATGATATTTGATGTGTTGATTATGATTTTTTTGGTGACCAATTTTATTTAATTATGCTTTTTCGAGTTTCTGATATTTGCCTTGACTTTAGGTTGCAGGGGGTGATGGAACAGCCGGGTGGCTACTTGGTGTTGTTTGTGATCTCAAATTATCTCATCCACCACCAATTGCCACGGTTCCCTTGGGCACAGGAAATAATCTCCCATTTGCTTTTGGTTGGGTAGGAAATTGCACTTTGAAGCACATGTAAAGCATAATGTTGATTCTGTCACTGTTGCTGATAGTATAAGATCCACAATTTTAACACTGAAATCTTTTATTTGTTCTAATTCCTTTTCCTTGCTTGGGTTGATTCACTTTAGGTGTAAGAACATTGTTCTGGTTTATTTGTGGTTACTGCATTGACCTTCGATTTCTAGCAAAATTTGAGGAAGTTTTCAGCAGTAGCTATGACTGTTTTGATAAAAATTTATCAGAAAATCAAAGAGAAAACAATGATGGAACACATACAAATTTTTTTGCTTCTTTATAGGGGAAGAAGAACCCAGGGACGGATCAACAATCAGTTGAGGAATTCTTAGATCAAGTCATGAAGGCCAAGGAAATGAAAATAGACAAGTAATGAGTTTTGGGCATATTCTATAATCTTATAATTATGACTATTTCTTATTGTTCTACTTAGATGGCTACTTTTTGTTAGTCTATGATGCCATGTTTTGGCTCTTATTTAGAAAGTATTTCTATAGTCCTTGTTATTGAATCAAACAAAAGTTAAAATAACTAGGTTATGATTGCAGTTTTGATTTGATGTTTACAAGAGGAGGGGGGAGGGAAGCTGTTAAATGATAGTATAGTTGAAATAGTTGCATTACTAATTACTACAGATGAGTTAATTTTTCAAATAAAGCCATATTGAAAACTTATAATTATCTTTTTTATTTACTCATTTAATATCCATTCGGTTGACACCACTGCAATAATTAAGTTTTTTATGATGTGTTTACATACACTTTTGGTTCCTTATTTATGGGACATTATCAAGCAATCCCAAAAGGCTCTTGGTGCCATTTGAGCTAAGGCTCTTTGGCTTACTTTGGTTACTGCTTAAACTTAAGTTTTGATTTCTACCCTTATATATAATACAATATACTTCTCAAGTCTAGTTCTTATTGCCTTTTAAACTAGAGCAATTATAAGAAAATTGAAGATCCAATTATTGTTCAACATCTTTATTCAATCTGTGCTCATATTTCTTCTACAAAATTCTGCTTGCTGATAATTTCTTGTTTTTCTAACCCTTCAGCTGGCATATTCTCATGAGAATGAGAGTTCCAAAAGAAGGTGCTTGTGATCCAATTCCGCCGCTTGAGTTACCACATTCTTTGCATGCCTTTCACCGTGTATCTGAAGCAGATGAACTTAATATGGTAAGGCAAACTACCAGTCACTATTTTGCAGTCTTATATTACATCATACCTCTCATTCATAGTGCTACTTTGGGAATTTAAAGGCAAAGACACCTTCAGTTTTTCCCTTTACTTTCAGCATTTTATGCACTATTTCCTAATTTTAATTTAATTTGGCATAGTTATTAATAGTGTATAACTTTTCTGAAGAATAACTAGATGAATAGCTGATATAGGGCTTGAAAATATTTGGTTGGAGTAATCAAAGGCATGAGTCTATTGCCATTGGGACACTACAAACAAGTAGAACAAAATCTTCCATAGATTTTATCCACTTTTCTACTTGGTTTTAATATTGACTTTACTATAAATAAAACTGAGGGGTGATGCACATTAGTTCTTTTCTAAGGTGTGTTGTATTTTCGTTTTGAATTTTTATATAGTTATCTTATTTCCTACTTACCATACTTCCTTGTGCCATCGTTTTAACTGCTTCTCAGGAAGGTTGCCACACTTTTCGTGGCGGATTTTGGAATTACTTCAGCATGGGTATGTAAGAATAATTATTCCTAGGTTCTTCTATATTTGCACTTGATGTTGTAGACCATATAAATCCCTTTTTCACTTGGAATAATTACATGATTTAGTTTGCACTTTATTACAAAATTTAAATTTGGCTTGTTTCCAATCCGTTGATATGTTCTATTTTGTGATATATCAAATGGTAAATTACACTCATTTTTCCTGTGGTTTGAGGAAATGTAATTCACATCTTTAGTTGTCCAACCTACACTCACACCCCTAACTTGTCAAATTTTAAGTATTTATATTATATTTATACTCCTCACTAACATAACATTGTTAGTAAACTTAAATAATTTTTTTGATATTAACTATTTCTAATTAATAAAATTACAAAAATACCTTTATTTGCTCGACGACAATAAGATAGTGGGTGAGGGTATTTTTATAATTTTATTAATTATGAATAGTTAATATTACAAAAATGATATTCTGTTAAGTTTACTAATGATGCTTTGTTAGTTAGGGGTGTGAGCATAAAATTTGACAAGTAGAGGGAGTGTGGGTGTAGGTTGGACAACTAGGGGTGTAAGTTGCATTTCCATAAATCTCAGAAGAGGTAAGTGTAATTTACCCTATATCAAATTATGAGGATTAAGTTCCAATATAGATGCATTTTAACACTTAAAACTTCTACTTTTTTTTTTTGTTGCACAGGCTAAGAACGTGACATATGTATGATGAAAATAACTTATATTATTCTGTCTACTAGACAAACTTCATCGATTTCTGCACCGTTACTATTTATCATTTTCAACTTTATTTTGCTTCTTAGTTTACTTTAATAGTTTAAAATATCTGTCACCACTGATTGTAGGAATGGATGCTCAAGTGTCTTATGCATTTCATTCTGAACGAAAGATGTATCCTGAAAAATTTAAAAACCAGTTAATTAATCAGGTATGCCATTGCCTCAATAATTATAAAAATGCATAAACAATCTGTTGTTGGTTGATAACATTTCTTGTTTGACTTCCTTACTCGAGTGGAAAGCCTACATAAATTTGGGCTAGAAGATGTATTCTCATCCCTTTTTTTGATGTTGTTGTCTTGATTTGATCTGTGTTAGAGTACTTATGCCAAGCTTGGATGCACACAAGGATGGTTTTTGGCTTCTCTATTCCATCCTGCTTCCAGGTTAGTTTGTTAAGATTTGTCATTGATTGGACAAAGGACTATCCTTGTTTTAATTTCCTTTATAAGTTTTAGGCTATTTTTACTTACGTAAAATTTCATGAGCCATGAATTGTAGGTCTATGTAAATTCATGAAAACTTACACTTGCAACATGTTATACTGGAGTTGAATATCTGTAATCTACTGACTGATAGTTACCTTTGCTCCCTAAAACCAGTGCTTTAACTAATATTAAGCTGTCTTGATTTGGTTTAGATTTTTGTGATTATGGCTTATAGAAGTTGAGTTCTTTTTTTTTTTTCCCTATCCAAGTAGGAATTTGATAATTTATTAGGGCATTCCGTAAACATTAGACAATTTAAAACAACCAAATGAAATATGGCTTATTCAAGTTATTTTAATGAATAGAACATAACTCATCCATATGTCCAGTCATATCAATTCGAGTCTATGTTTGTTACAACAAAATACTTTTAGATTCTTCTGTTTCCTTTCCTACACTTATCCACACATATACACCTTTGAATTTGGATGATAACAAGTTAAAATAATTTTGTTGATTAAAGAGATCAAGGGGGCTCAAAATTTGAGAAACTTAAACAAAGAGCTAAGCAATAAACCTCAAAATGGATCAAACATCACATCTTGACTTAAAACCTTTAAGCAATGAGCCTATAGATCCTCCCATTATGTATATTATTCACTTAGTTCAAACTTAACTAATGTAGAACTTCAAACACACCCTTAAAACCAACAATCTCTCTCTAAGTGAAAGGCCCAACTTGTATGCTCCCCCCACATTGGAAGCTTTCAAAGCTAGACAAAAACTTTTTGCCTTATACTCTAACGAAGGGTTGGTACCACATCCAAATACAAGCAAACTGTCATGGCTCAGGAAAACCATTGGCTCTGATAACATTTATTGAGCAAAGATGGTTGAAGGAGCACAAAATTTATGAGACTTAAAAAACGAATTGAGTAATTAATCACAAAATTGGGCTAGATACCATATCTTGACCCAAAACCTTAAGATAATTAGTATAAGTCCTCCCATTATATATACTATTCACTTAGTTTAAATTTAAATAATGTAAGACTCCAAACATACACTTGAAACTAATATTTTGTGCAAAAGCCCTTCCTATACCTTTTCAGCTTATCTAGAAACATCTAAAGCTCAAGAGCTACTCGCTGCAGCTATGCCAGATCCTTATTTCTTAATGATCCCTGAGACAAAAACCATCATGATTTGGAAGTTTCAAAAGCTAAACAAACAACAATATCTAAATCAATATCAAAAGCAAGCAATTTCTTTATAGAATCCCAATTTTAGTCGATGTAGCAACCTCCCATGGGTCATGAAGATGTCGTGATTCAAGAAACAGCAACAAATGATTTGTCATATTGATCTTATTTTTCGCTATTACTAACGATTTTACCAGGCAGCCCCCTGACCTATTCAAAGTTATTGGTAATTGTTATGGGCTTTGGTAATGCTGGTTATATTGGACAGTGATTGCCATTGGAGCTAGTGAACTACATCAGTATAAGAGAATTTTCTGCATTCTTTTAATAGACCAACCTTGTTTGGCTTCAGCCAATGAGATTATAAAACTAGAAAGCTGATCTTAATGATTTTATTGTGTATTGTTGCTTATGTGGTCTCATGTGTTGATGATTTTTATTTAAATTGCTCTATAAATTAGAATGGATGATGATACATGTGGAAATATATTTTCTTTTTCTATTTAAATTATGAAATTCATATGTATGATGAATGGTAAATAATGCTTGCCATAGGAGGCTATAACAGTTCTAACAGTTTAAATGTTAAGACTTGTTCTTTCCATTTTCTTATTTTTCTCAATGCTAGATAAAATAGGCATCCATATGTTCATACTACAGAAAGCATATAGTCTGCCATTTGTTAGTTAACTAAATATAATTTGATTTCCTATTGCAGGAACATAGCACAACTTGCAAAAGTAAAAATCATAAGAAGACGTGGTCAATGGGAAGACCTACACATACCTCCCAAGTAAGTCATTTTATAAACTCATCTAGTTCTTTAGCAAGACACACATAAATGAAGATCACAGGTTTTCAAATTAGAATAAAAACTATCAATTTGCCAAAGACCAAATCTTTATGTGGCAATTCCTTAAATTTTATAACCATTTCATAGAATTACATTGCCTTTTCTACTGTTGCTCTTGTTGATATTGGATAACTCACATTAGCAACTTGTGTATGGATGTTTTTTGTGAAAGGAAAGTAAATGTTTGACAAGGATTTTAAAGAATTTAAAATGCCATCATAAGTTTTGGTGAATTTAATTAAGCAATTTGAACAAATTCAATAAATATCTAACAAAAGTTTAAAAGAAGTCAGATCATTCCGACCAAAGATTTCAATAAGCTTGATCAGGCAGTGATTTCTAACTTAATAAATATCTAATGAAAATTGATAATTCCAATAGATAATTGAAAGAGATTTTGAGAAACCCAACAAATTCCCAGCAAAAGTAGCTTGGTCAAAATAGATTGAACTGCTCAATATAGCAAGAAATTATTGCATAATTATAGAACACTAAGTGGATCGTATTGTGTCTAATAATAAAAGTGATATTTGATATAAATTGTGGATTGTACCGTTAACTAAAGCTGAAATGTCACTCTATCATTGGATATATCACAATTTACCTTGATGCTCCATGATAATTTCTCCAATGTAGTAGTTGTAGATTTCAAAAGTAGCATGGTCAAAATAGATAAAGCTTCATGGGTTGACTTTGATAACTCAACAAAATCTACAAGCTAGGCCAATAAAATTGAAGTATAATATAGGGCATACAATTTCATGGAAACTCATCCATGAAATTTTATATACCCTAAACTCATTCATGAAATTTTACACCCCATGTTTACTTCAATACCAACCACATCCTTAAGTTTATTTTGACCTTACATGGGTTAATTGATCAGTAAGCTTGAGAATTCTCAAAATCAAATATTACAAAAATTAAAATTTTGTCATTCTTATGTTAACCAAAATGCCATTTTAGTATCTGTATGCTACCTGCCCTTCTATTTTCTTCTCATCTGATGTCACTCTTTTCGTTTTATATGCAGCATCCGGTCAATTGTATGTCTTAACTTGCCCAGCTTTTCTGGTGGATTGAATCCATGGGGTACACCCAACAGCACAAAGCAGCGAGATGTAAATTCCATATGCTAATTCTGAAACAATTACTTTAGTGAAATATTATTCCCAGCTAATTTAGTAGAATAAGATAGTAAATATATAGTATTTTCATGCTAGTTTTGCTTCCCCCATTCCTTTAGAAGAAAACACTAATTAAGCATGGTATCTTGATGGAATACAGAGAGATTTAACACCTCCATTTGTAGATGATGGCCTTATAGAGGTTGTTGGTTTTAGAGATGCGTGGCATGGGCTTGTTTTGCTTGTTCCAAATGGACATGGAACTCGCCTTGCTCAGGTATATGAGATATTTGACATGAATATTTGCCGTTTTGACAATTTGCTTTCTTAGTTTTTTATTACCATATGCTAATTTTTCCTCTATCTAAATCAAAATTTCATTAAAACATGAAAGGAGGATTTTTCAAAAATGACTAGCAGGCATAGTTTTTAGAGTTGGACTAATGATCAACTCAATTAAGGCACCAAGTTGTTGATTCAACTGCTAGGTCAACGATTGAATTGGTTGAACCAGATATAATTACATCAATATATAAAAATACAATTTAATGCCATTAAATATAATGTATATAAATGAAACATAATGACTTGAGGGCATGGTTGGCCTAGTGGTGAAGGAACGCCTCCATGCTTTAGGTCCTGGTTTCAAGTCCCATGCTTGGAATTTCGAAGAATTTCTAGGTGCAGGTTCGATTCACCTCGGGTTTGACCAATGTTGATTAGTTATTGTGCATATTCGCTTTGATTTGAGAACTCAACCAGACCAATAACTAATCACTTCTTGCCATGTAGAATATGAGCATTCAATGATATTTAAAATTTTAGAATAATTACTAAATATAAATTACTCATATTTTACGTGACAATAAATGATTGATGAGATAGGAAATGAGAAAGGTGATCTCAGTTCTACTTACCTAATAATCAATAAGCATGCAACATCACATAAATTATATATTGACTCTCAAGCATTTTTAAAGTTAAACAAACCATCGTAATCGTTTTCTCTTTTGAAATGATCTAGGCACGTAGAATACGGTTTGAGTTCCAGAAAGGCACATCAGATCACACATTCATGAGGATTGATGGGGAGCCATGGAAACAACCCCTCCCAGTTGATGATGACACTGTTGTGGTAGAGATTTCTCACCTTGGCCAGGTTAACATGCTTGCCACTGATAATTGCACTTCAAAAAGTGTGTATGATCCTACATCACCACACCATGGTGATGGTGAGGATGAGGACAATGGCAAGGAACATTCTATAGCACAGGAATTTCGCAAGTTTGGTGCAGCAAATACATTTAAAATTCCAGAGGAGGTCGATATTTCTCATCTCAGTTAGGTCCCTCTTGCTATATTAAGACATTCTTTAGTTTCATGTAGTTTGACATTTAACTAACACCTTCCAATTATTTGTCATTGCTTCTATTAATGTTACCAATTTGTTTGATTCTGGCAGTATTATGGCTGCAGACATGATAATTGAATTGAGATACAATAATGGCTTCATTCTTGACATTTTCTTCTTCTTTTTTTTTGGAAGATTTATTCCCAACATTTCTTGCAGTTGAAATACATAGATTTCAAGTAACTATCATCACCTTTGCATTGTAGTTTAGGCGTTGTAGACTTGAATTTTAGGTGTGTCAGTTTGCTTTTGTTAGGTTGATAAAATGATGGTATGTTTGGTTGGGGAGTGAAAAGAGTGAAGGTCTGAAAAAAAATAAAGTTGATTGATATGTTTAGATTTAGACATTAGTCCTTATACATTATACAAGTTAGTTGAGGTGACCATGAAACCAATAACAAGGTTTAATCTGATCTGAACTTGGTCTAATATTTTGATTGGACTTCTTTGAATTTAGACTGAGTTTACCATAGCCTAGAATATAATCAGGCTTGACCTTGCCATAGCTTAAATAATGATTAGGCTGTATTTGACTCAACAATTGAACAAAATGTACACATTAGTACATTACACGAATTTAAAATATAAATTTGCACAACATATATTTGACATTTTAAAGAATATAATTATGATACATTGTTATAATAAAAGCTTTTACACAATTACATTGTAAAATATCTTTGACTCTTTCAATCAATACTTAAAAGTCATGAAATATTATAGCATATGATTATTACTAAGTCACATTGTATTAAAATTAACTTTTATTTTGAAACAAACCATAATATCAATGCAGAACGTTTCGATTTTTTCTACTGTGCAAAATAATCAAAATGGGTCATTTTTGGCCCAAGAATCGAGAACGAGAGTAGGCCATTCTCAACGAGGTATTTTAATATTAGGATAAGGGTACAAGTGGTTTATATAATAATCTGTTAAAAATTGCAATCCTCGATTTTCCGTATGCAAAATGATCAAAATGTCCTTCATCAGGTCATTTTTTGCCTGGAAATTGATGACGGCGACCAGGCTATCCTCAAGGGGTTAGTTTGATGTTTGAAGGAGACTAGATGTGTTTTGGATGACAATAGATGTGAAAATATCACTTCCTGATTTTTCTCGTGCGTAAAATTACTAAAATGCCCCTGAGATAATTACCTAGGATTAAGTGACGACGGTTATCATCCTGGAGTTGGATATGTTAATTAGAAGGGAAATGTGATATCTGGATGGGTCTGGAGGTCCCATTAAAATAATTAAGGAAATATAGGCAATAATAGGCTCTAATTAAAGATAAATTGATTTTATTTATTAATTTTGAGTCAAAAAAATTATTTGAGGTTAACTAGGGTCCAAGATTGCTTAGGGAAAGTTTAATTCCATTCTTATTCAAAGATGACCCATGAGACCAAAAAGCAAAAAAATAAGAGACAAAAATGCTTTCTCTCTTTCTTTTCCTAAAGATTAGGAACCATGTTGGTGTTTGAAATTTGAATTAAACAAGCTTAGCCCATTTAACCTTGCAAGACAACTTCTTAACCTTGTCTTGAAAGCTTTAAACATATGGTTACAACTCCTAACATCAAATTATCAATTCCTAACCAACCTCCTAATCAAAATTACCTAAAAATCCTAACTACCACACCCAAATGAAATGAAATTTCCCCCCAAAGCCCCTAAGTGGCCGGTGGCCTTACCCCTACATTCCTTCTCATATGTTAATTTTTTTCAACACAACTACTCACATACTCTCTCATTTTTACTATTTACTTTTTTGGTGAAGTATTGCTCATCAAGACTTGTAAAAAAAAAACACTCTTATTCTCTGAACTCAAGCTCTTTTCTTCTTCTTCCTCCACCTTCAAGAACCTCCATTCTTGATTTCCATTCGAGCTACAAACATCAAACTGCCATACCATCACCATAAATCAACTCCTAAACACTTAACCTTTTCATTCCCATACACAAGAACAGAAGGAAAACCAAGAAACTATTTCATTCCCCCTTGGCTGAAACACTATCTTGCCCCAAGAGAAGATTTTTCTTCGCTTTTCCTCACAAAGGATTAAGCTTTCTCACTTGCAACCAAGAAACCTTTTTGGTAGGGATTTTACCTCTAAAGCTTTAGGCTTGATCTTTGGTTCAAAAAAAAAAAAAAAAAAGGAGAGAAAGAATGCTCATTTGGTTTTCTTTGTTGTTTTTGAGCTTGATGGCGAGTTCAAGAAATGAGGTTCTTCGAACTATGGGAATGAAGGACTCTAAAACTCATTTTCATTTTGTTAAGATTAATAAGGTTGCAAGTTTAACTATTTAAAGTCTTGAGTTTTTAAGCTCTAAAGAGATATAAAAAAATAAATTTGCATTCGTGTTAATGTTTCAAGTCTTGCATCTTCATGTTTATATTTCAATGCTTTGCATATCATGTTTATATTCCAAGTTGTCACCTTGTAACCTTAAAGACTTAAAAATGAACTTGCATTTTCATGTTTATATATTTCAAATCTTACATTTCATATTGTCACCTTATAATCTTAAAAAGACTTAAAAATAAACTTGCATATTATGTTTATATTTCAAGCCTTGCACATCAAGTTTATATTTCTAAGTTGTCACTTTATAATGTTAAAGACTTAAAATGAGATGCATGACATATTTATGATTCTAGTCATCACCTAAGTCTCTAAAGCTCAAGATTTGCCCCTTTGGTCTTAAATGAAAATTTTGATCATGGACACACACACACACACACACACACACACACACACATATATATATATATATATATATATATATATATATATATATATATTTCAGCCATGTCCAAGTATTGGGTTTGAGGTTGGTTTTATTTTATTTTACGACTAGGATCTTGTATCTTGAGTGTATAAAGAAATTTTGAAGGAGTCGGAAAATTTAAAAGGAGCAAAAATGTGATTTTAAATAAATAAAACCTTATTTATGAAACTTTAGATTTTGCTACTGATTTAAATGGTAACAATTATTTTCTAAGAGGGACAAAATGATTTCATGTGTTCTAAGTATCTTAGAATAGTTTTTGAGAAAAACTAGAAATTAGAAAATGTTAAAAATGCAATTTATAAGCTTTTTGTAATTTTCATTTTTGACACTATTTAGTACTGTAGAAAACTATTTTTCACTGTTCATGATGTCAAAAATGTGTGAAAAATTGTTTCATATGTCTTCTTAGATGTTTTAGAATAGCTTTTGGAAAAAACAAGTGATTGGAAAAGGTAAAAAATATAATTTTAAAGCTTTTGTAATTTTAATTTTTGATACTATTAGGCACTGTTTTAGCACTGTACAACACTGTAGGGGTACTGTTAAGATGTATAAAATTATTAATAATTATTGTAAAAATTATTTTTAGCATCTTAGGAAAAACTAATAACTAGAAATGGTAAAAAATGTGATTTCTAAAGCTTTTGAAATTGATTTTTTTGATATTGTCCAGCACTGTACAGTACTATTTGATACTGTTCACATGCTTAAAAATTAGTGATAATTGTTGTAAAAATTATTTTTGGTGTCTTAGGTGCTTGAAAGGATAATTGTAAGTGCTAGGTTAGACCGTTTTGTAAAATGCGAGAAATTGTGCTTTGAACTTATCATTAAGGAATTTTGGCCAAATAGGTTTAATTAGAGTTAGTAATTGTTTTGAATGTGTCCATGTGTTCAAAATACCATTTATGATGTTAAGAATAATTTTTGGAAGCATTGGCACTTACTAAGTGTCAAGAATGTGAAACTTTGCACTTCGACCCCTAAAATCTAACAAAATTTGGCCAATGGCCCAAAATGGTTTCTATGATTAATTTATATGATTGCTAAGTGTTATGGGTCTCTTAAAAGTGTAGATTAATTTTGAGGATCATTAGTTTGAGAAAATGCATTGAACGGGAAATTTACACTTTGACCCACAAACTTTTAAAAATTGCAGTTTTAACCCCTTTTGGGGCTAAAGTATAATTATCAAAAACTTGATGATATTAATGTGAATAATGTGTTGTGAGAGCTATGTTCATTTGAATTGTTTGGAAATTATATGATTTGAAGTGATTACGCAAAAT
Source organism: Dalbergia oliveri (assembly GCA_030441495.1). NCBI lineage: Eukaryota > Viridiplantae > Streptophyta > Magnoliopsida > Fabales > Fabaceae > Dalbergia > Dalbergia oliveri. The sequence goes on from JAMLFY010000011.1 coordinate 14,536,866, forward strand.
TATGTAACGATGACTATGCATACTTGATCCTTGACTTGTGCGAGTAATGATTACTATTGTGTTGTACATATCCTGTTGAGCATAGCATATGCATTAGCTTGAGTCCAGCCTTGATACCCACATACTGGGTAGGAGCATGTTTACTTTTCAATAAGATATTGATGATAACATGCTTATGGATATATGCAAAGAATGTGATGCATGCTTATGTGATCAATTACATGATAATTTGTTGCATGTTGTGATTATAAATGAATGATTGAGACGGATGATTGATGTGTTCTACGACATGAAGCAAATTTGGGGAAGTTTCGTTCCTAGCGTTATGCTGAAATTCCGCCAAATTTGTGGACTTATAGAAATTATGAAGTCTATGAGCATGAACTTTTAAATGATGAGTTTTGATGATGGCTATGAAAGGTGACATATGATTAAAAATAACATGCTAAGATTAAAAGTGACATAAGACACATGGAAATGGTCCTCTAGATTCTAGGAATTAATGGTTATGAGAAGTGATCCAATAAGATGATCCTTTAGACTCCAAGAATTAATGGTTATGAAAGGTGACCCTATGCCCCCTATCCTAACATCCCGCCGCTTTATGGATTGATGACTTGTCCCCACAAACCAACACGAGTCTTTTTCATGTTTTGTCCTTACTCACACGCTTCCTGAAAACTTCCCAGGAGGTCACCCATCCCAAAATTGCTCCAAGTTAAGCACACTTAACTGTGGAGTTTTTTTGTGATGGGCTACCGAAGAAGATGTATCTTTGTTGGTATAGGTAGTACCAATCAATTCACATAAGTCCTCCTTAACTGGATAGTCTCATACCCACACAGTTTAGGATCCCTTTCATTTGGGTGTGTAATCAGTTCATTCATGTACCCCTCCGCTTAGAAACCTTACCAGGAGCCACTCCTTGTCCGTGCCCTTTACATCGCGATCACTCCCTGCATTGTCACCAGGCGTTACACTATCCTGACTTAGGAGTCGAGAATTAGCTTATTGAGAGGATAAGTGTACTGGAGACTAGTGAAGACTAGTTAGGTAAGTGCTCATAACCTATAACTCTCAAGAGGAGAGAGTATTAGGATGATCCTTTAGAAAAGAATAAGAAAGCCAAGTCACCTAAGAGAGTAAAGAGGAAAGATTATATTAAGATGATTTTATGTTCCTTATGCTATGATAATTTATTCAAGTTTTATGGCATATTGCATAAGCATCGACATGCATTCATGATATGATATGATGCATTCATGACATTAAGATTCATGCTAAAAGATACGCGCCTCGATTAAGGGTATTTGGAACTTAATAAATGAACCATATATATGTTTACTATTTTCATAATGAAACCCAAGATTCCTGAGGACGAAGATGATGACATTGTTTGGAGGCGAAAACCCTACTGAGATTCTTGTACAAGTTTCTCATTCCCTCTCTCTTTCATTTTCATCTCGTCTTCAGAGGTTGATGGTCACCTTCGTGATCTATATTGATATGCCCAGTTGGAAGATGCACTGTGTAACATCCTCTGCTATGTTATGGATTGACGACTTGTCCCCACAAACTAACACGAGTCCTTTCAGCTTGTTTTGTCCTCACTTACACACTTCTTAGGAAAACTTTCCAGGAGGTCACCCATCCCAAAATTGCTCCAAATCAAGCACGCTTACTTGGGGTTCTTTAGTGATGGGCTACCGAAAGAAGATGCATATTTGTTGGTATAGGTAGTACCAATCAATTAATATAAGTCATCTTCAAATGTATAGTCCCATACCTATACAGCCTCAGGATCCTCTCATTCTGGTGTATAATCGGTTCATTCATATACCCCTCCACTTAGAGGCCTTGCCAGGAGTCGCTCCTTGTCCATGCCTTCTTGCACCAGCGATCACTCCCGCCCTCGTCAGTGCGTTGCATGCCAACCAACTCCTGCTTGGTTCGTCCTCGAACCACACGTACCGGGAGAGGTGCAGACTTTGATATCATTTGTAACATCCCCTGACATTATGGATTGACGACTTGCCCCTACAAACCAACACAGGTCCTTTCAGTGCTTTATCCTCACTCACACGCTTCCTAGGAAAACTTCACAGGAGGTCACTCATCCCAAAATTACTCCAAATCAAGCACGCTTAACTGTGGAGTTCTTTAGTAATGGGCTATCGAAAAGAAGATGCATCTTTGTTGATATAGGTAATACCAATCAATTCATATAAGACATCCTCAATGTATAGTCCGATACCTATATAGCCTCAAGATCCCTCTCATTCCTGGTGTATAATCAGTTCATTCATGTATCCCTCCGCTTAGAGGCCTTACTAGGAGCCACTCCTTGTCCATGCCTTCTTGCATCGGCGATCACTCCTGCCCTCATCATCGGGCGTTACATGGTGCATCTTTTTTTCGATAGCCCATCATGAAAGAACTCCAGTTAAACATGCTTGACTTGGAGCAATTTTAGGATGGGTGACCTCCTGAGAAGTGTTGTCAGGAAGAGTGTGAGTGAGAATAAAGCACGCTAAAAAGACTCGTGTTGGTTTGTGGGGATAGTTGCCAATCCATAAAGTAGCAGGGATGTTACACACTACGACTAGGGTAACCGGTCATATCACTTCGTGGGTCGTTGTGCTGTCGACTATTCATGTTCTTGGATTGTCCTTTTACACACTCGGTTACTAGTTTCTGGTTTTCCACAACCATGCTCGCCCTTGCATAGAGGAGATACCCGTGCTCGCCTGCCACCTCCGCCTGAGAGATTTTCGGAGTACATACCTCGAGCGCCACCTTATCCCCATGCCCAGTGGTTCGACCTATCTGAGAAGTCACCCTTCCAGCACTCCTTGGGCAATTCCCGCCTATGGCCCCCATGGAGGTGAGGAGTGGTAGCGATGAGGAGACTACAGTGTCGGAGGCTTTGAGGAGAGTCAAGTCTATTTGTGGAGGAGCTTCTCATCTAGGTTGGGGTGCTCACGTTCATCCTGTTAGTTATCTTCCTACACCTACCTTTCTCGCTCGTGTGCTTAGATACCTTCTCTCTCTAGGGAGCGGCGTCCTTAGGAGCCAATAGCAGATCATATAGAGTGCTTGTGCATATCTCGTGGAAAGGATAACCTTCTTTTGTTACTATATCATGGGTTATCTACTCTAGGCACATCTTGATAGGAGTAGTGAGATGAGAGGTTTTAGCAGGCTCAATATCGGCTATTTATATTTTGTTGATATTTTCCTATCGGATTATTGTACTTAGCCCAACCTCTATTAGTGGGCATAATACTATTTAGCATTTTATTTTGGTGTGTGATATGGAACGATTATTACTTCTGAAATCCTATATATATATATATATATATATGATGACATATTTATACTCATGATTTTATTACTTTTGAATTTTATGTATGTTGTAGAGTGTTTCATTTTCTTTATTGTATGAGACGTAAGATGTGTTTTATTTATTACGTGTGGCTCAAGTTTTCTTTTTATAGTTCAAAAAAAATTTATTTGTAATTTTACTAAAGTATTTTCAAGAGTTAAAGACAAGGATTGAAAACAAAAGAGTAAATTCTAATAACTAACTTAAATGCGTCCTAGGCATGTTGGGTTAAATATTAGGGTGTTACAGAAATGAGATTATTATTCAAAATATATTAAGTTCAAGGTGACTAAAAAATGTAATTCAAACTTACCTAAAACTTACGAGGGGTGTTGTTTGTACTTAAGAATTTGGATTAACACCTCTTTCAACCACATGCACTTTCTCCATTTTCAACTCTTTCTTCTTCTAATGCAACATGGTCATAGTTCTATTAAATATGGAGAAATTTTTTGCATGCTTCTATAGCATATTTAATGGGTGTTACAGAAACATCCACAACCATTCATTTTAACTTGTAATGTTTTTCAAAAACCTAAAATGAGTGATTGTAGATGTACATGGAGCACACATTGTACTATTATACAAATAGGGCATTCAAGGTTCAAATAGACCTTGGTAGAGTCGTAGGTGACTATCCAATGGTATAGAAATAATGTCTATATTTTCTGTCAAATGCAAATATAAACTTCAACAAATTAAACACATAAAGTCTTATCAAAGAAGTTAAAATGCATGCTTTGCATACTATAATACTGTTGAGAAACTATACTCTATGCATGAGTATATCCAATTCATAGAAGCACATATTGCACACCACTCCTTAGTGGCCATTACTACACAAAAAGTAAACTTATGACACAAATGGAAACTAAACATCTTCCCTAGAAAATGAAGAAATTCATGACCAGAATATATGCCTTCAGGAATACATTTGACTTGAGACCTACAAAAAACATGTGATTAAGTATGGAGTAAAAAATACATGTAATAAATGGCAACATGAAAACATGCTAGCCTACAAGGATTTCACTGGATCACCATAAGATACACCAAATATAGTATGTTCGACTAATAAAGAGCAAATCAATAATACAAAATATTCAGATTGTAATTGTTTCAAGAGACGCCCCATTACTATGGTCCAGAAAATTATTATTGTCATATACATTTTGTAATGGCCTTATTAGCCTTTTGTGGTTTAGCCATTTTTTCTCTTTTCTTCTTCTCTAAAGCAAAATATCATTTCAAAGAATCAAAATCTTATTGGGGCAAAGAAGCAAGTTATGATTACAAACATCTAATAGGACAACAATTTAGGTTTAGGAATCTAAAGACATTGGTTGTTGAAAAGATAAGGGTGGCAAATGCAAGCTGGATGATTTTTGAGCAAATAGGATATTTATCAATTCTCAATAAATTATTAAAAATTTGTAATTTCATCTTTTTAAAAGTGATACTTAGAATAGAATGTTGCATCTCTATCTTAAAACTAAAAAGAGTTATGTTATTTATACATATATTGCATAGGACACTATGCCAACTCACATCATATCCATCCCTATCGAATGTGGATGAGATGCGAGTCAGTGTAGTGTTCCATATAACATATGTTGAAATAACATTTTTTTAACTAACGAGCATTGTAGATAGACCATGTAAAACCACCTCGATTTTCAAAAAGTCAATACAAAAGTTATTAGTTGCTTGGAAATTTGTATCTCTATTTTATAAAAAGGAGATTTAGGATAAAGTGTCAATCTTTAACTAAATGAGCTAAAAAATTAGTAGATTTAGAACTTGCAAATGAATATTGTTGGGAAGAACTTTTTCTATAAATTTCTAAATCCATAGATTATTGTAAAAATGAAAACCCATGAGAAGGGAAAGGAGGAGAAAACTTGATAGCATTGCAAGGTCTGATGTTTATCTACCAACATATTCCTATGGTAACTCTTTAGCTTGATCCAACTTGGAAAGCAAATCGCGAAACACATCCAAGTCCCAGTCAACACTTCTTTTGGTGACATTCAAAGCTACACAATGCTATTGGATAGACAACAAAGATTAATTGATGAATATTCCTACAAAAAATCAATCACTATGTGATAGAAATTTGTCAAATCATCTCCTAGGCTCAATATTGGTTTTATCTATGATTTTGGAGCAAATAATGTAAGCATTATAAATGTTTTTTACAAAAGAATGAACTATTCTCCTTCAAGAGCCATGGGGTAATCTAATCATATAAACAGAAGCAAAACAAAAAAAAATTATATAGGCAATGGAAAATAAAAAAGGTAATAACCCAATCAATAAGGCTTGAACTTGGTGAAAAAAAGAAGATCTAATTTGAATAGCTAACCTAAACAAATTAGCAAGAGGACACCTAAATAAGTTGGACCTTTATGAAAGTGTAGATCTCAGCTAGATCTGGTAGCCTAAACTTCAAATTGAAAAGCAAAATATATATATATAATAAAATAAATTTTGAATAATTTCCAATCAATATATCATTATGTTTTAGATGAATAGGGTAACATTTTCCAAAATTATTGGTTCCTTTGCATTTGCCAACTCAAGAAGACAAAAGAGGTCAATTGCAAAGAATCCACTATAACTAAAATCCCCCTTTCCTCCTATTCTTTCTGCAATATCTTTTAAGATCCTTTCAAATTCTCCTTCTTTGGATAAAAGCTCAACCAGGGATGTTGAGTTTTGAGCTTATGCCTATTCTTCCAACTTTCTATGTGTCTACTCTGAAGTGGCAATATAAAATAATCATTTGATGTGTGATAAAGAAATCACATATGCAATTTATTCAAATCGAGGGAAAACAAAAAGTGTTCATAGAAAATGCTACTTGCATTTCTTATAAAAGATGTTACTTCAGGTTTGTTTCTTAATATGCATTTGTATATTCAGCTTATCTTAAGCAATAATTCACTGCACCCTTTATTAATGCGTAGATTAAAATTCATAATTTCTAGTTTTCATTTTGCAATAATCATCTAATAATACTTGGATGGTCAGCTAAGTTCTATAGCTCTCAATTGTAATAAAATTGAAAACTTGAAAAGAACCCATCATAATTAAATATTTAAGTAGGAAGTCATTTGATTGTACCATCTTCCTCTTGCCCTCTCAAGCTAAAAGATTGAGCCCCTCTAGGCAGGAAAACCAAAAAAATATGATTCACAAAAGCATGTAGTAGGCAAAATAGGATTTTGGTGCCAAAATCTTGCTTGGAAGCTCCCAAATATCCCTCAAGCACACTATTAGATTCTTGGTGAGCTGATGTACATGCAATCTCCATTGGCACACAGCCAATAGTTCTTGTTCATTAAGTTGAAGGTTTGGGATTGGAACACTAAATGAAATGGAAATAAAGAAAAGCCAACCTATTCAATCTTCAAAATCAAACTTATATTGTTCTGGATGAAATGGAAATAAAGAAAAGCCAACCTATTCAATCTTCAAAATCAAACTTGTATTGAGTCTTCTTTTAATGCCTTATTATATGCTTAGAAGCTGGCATCCTAGTCCTCATCACTAGGATACCCTTCCATGAGTTGATAATATAAAATGATAAAACTGAAGAATAAATACAGGTTCATAGCAGGATGATCTCTTGTATCTCATCAAATGTTGCTAGACAATAAGCTCTTGTGGCATAGTCTTTTAGATACTAGGGATTAGTTGCTTATATGCCTTGAGGAAATTTAACTTTGTCTTAGAAATAGTTGGAAGGTGTGCAGATCAAGTATGTAGATAACCAAAGACTAATGAACCATTCACAACGTTTATTTTCTGATTCTATTTCTTTTCTCTTTTTGATAGCACAAATCTTTGGAATGATGAAGGAATTTAATATGGAACTATTCACACCATTTGAGAAATAATACAACTAAAGCACATTTCTTTAGCGACCAAAAATAGACTCCAAAGGAGTATGATCATGTGTCATGTATTCGGATATATAAAAGGAGATTCTCACTAACAAAAATATGCCCTCAACATGTAGCTATACCAGCATTTCTTCCTTCCAAAAACCAAATCTCTTGCCGATTAAATTAAAACTACATTCATTTGTGCAAGAAACAAAGAAAGATCTATAAAGAATTCCTAAGGAACACTAAAAAGGCAGCATCAATCTAGAAAAAGTTTTCAAATCTTATTTTGCCTATTTTGTTAAATGTAAAACTATTCATGCATCTTTACCCAATAATTTAAGCTCTTAGACAAGGCCTAAACCATCAATTACATTTCATTGAGTCTATAGTGAAACTATAACACAAGGTTCAAACTTTTGGCAAAGGGTTTATTAATATAAAAGTCTCATTGGTTGGTCAACAACACCAATGCTATCAATTGCAACACCATTCTCACAAAACAAAAATCCTTCCTCAATGATCAAGTTGCAATACTAAAATCTTAGTATTAAAAACAAACCTTTTCATCCTAAATTCCAAACCCCACACAATCGCATATTTCCAATAAAATACTAATTTGCAAAAAAAAAAAAGGTTTTCAAAATTAAAGAATTAGGCGTAATTCCAATTATCAGACCACCTTTGTAAAACATGACCTACTAACTACTGAATTCTCCAAAAATTGAAAAAACGTAAAAACTTGTAGAAAGTTGTTCCTTTTCAACCAAACAAAGCCTTGCCAAAAGAAGAGCATCGAGCAACCATTTTGGAGCTTGAATTAGAAGCCTTTATGCCAACACAGTGGCATGATAAATTCAATTTTAATTGAAATGGATCATAATTGGGTCCCAAAAAATGAGTTATGGAAGAGAAGGACAACTACTTTTGCAAGCACTGTGTGAGTGTATAGAGAGATAAAGGAGAAGTAACAACTGTCATTGGTTAGTGCAAAAATGGAAAGAGAGAGGGGAGAGAGAGAGAGAGAGGTGGAGGAAGTGGTGGCCAGAATCAAAAGTTTTTCGACAACAACATTGCTTTGTGGGGAATGTGAGGCTTTTGATTTTTGTGAGTTATGGGGAAAATAAAAAAGTAGAAGAAAAGCATATCCAGACTGTGACACTTGAGTTTTTGTGAAATTTTTTTCTAGTGAGCCAATGGTATAATTACACGTGGAAATATGTCTGGTATTAATTAATTATTGTGAGAAGAACAAAGTTTTAATTTTGATGAGTTTTGTTATTTTTTCCTATAAATATTTCTACAAATCTTCCAAATTCTAAATTCATATTTAATAATCATAATACTAAGAGCATTGCTATAATGACTGAAAATAAAGTCATGAGTTAAAACCCACTCACCTTGAGGGTTTCGGAGAGACGTCAGGACCAACAAAGCTCCAAGGAGCAGGAACGACATCAATATCTTCCATGAAACCAACAAAACTCATGAACAAACCACACAAATACTAGGACAACTTTATGGATATTGGGAGAGTAAACAAACATGACAAAAACTATGAAAAACATGGAAGAATGAGGGAGAACTAAGCATAACCATCAACAAATCCTTGCCTTGAAGCTTGGGAGAGGAAGGAAATGGAGGAGAAGGAAAGGGAAGAGGTGGAAGAGAGGTTGGAGGGTTAGGGTTCGCATTTTTTGGGTGACAAACTGGTTGTGCTGTGTTTATATAAGGGGATGACTCTTTAAATGAAATGGTGTCGTTTTGAAGCATTCTAATATGCGAAAACACACGTATTATTTTAGGGGACTAAAAACATAATTAAACTTAGAATAGTAATAATTATCAATCATGAATAGAAATTATTTATCAAGGTGATATTATTATTTAATACATCCATATTCAATCTTTATCAAATAGCACTACTAGAATTCTGGATATCAACGGAAAATATCACTTGTTTAGACCGTTGCAATTACCACATCATTTTCTATGGATTGTCACCTTTTTTCTTTATTCAACTTGTGAGAATCAATTTGCTCGAGAGCCCGTAGGAAATAATGGCGCCATTGTGAGCCAAATGGCACGCACAATTTCTTATAGGTTTATCGATGGGTTTACCGATTAGTTCAATAGTGATTATGAGCCTCTGGTAGCCTGCGGAATTGCACCCACACCATGTAGCATGCGAACTTTACCGATGAGGTTATAGTAGAATATTAATAATTTATTTTTGATTTATTTTTTTCTTTATATTACCAATGGGTTTTTTCATTTTCTTTTTATTTATTTATATCTTTATATTATCGAAAGTTTTACCAACAGGTTATTTTATTTTATTTTTATTTATTTTTTTTCCATATATTACCGATGCATTTACCGACGACATTTAAAAATATTTTTAAATTTATCGATGGGTTTTTGAAAATTTTGTATGTTGGCACGCAACTCTTGGAATTCCCACATACCCGTCTGTAATCCCATTCAGGAATAAGTGAAATGTGAAACGCATCATTTCACTTAAGCTTTATCGACGGGCTACCCATCGGTAACCCACGATATATTGCTCCTTATTTCTCTCTTCACACTCTCTCCCTCCACGCCGCGTCATTTCTTGGCCGTTCGCAACGTTGAAGCTTCGTTTGCAAAATGAAGACCGCCATTGCGATCTAGGTAAGTTGGTGAGCATTTTAATCGGTTTATTTTTTTATTTAGCTTAGTTTTTCTGTTCGTTTGTGGGTGCCTATAATGTTATTTCTTAATGCATTGGAAAGTAATTATTATTATTATTTTATTAATGTAGGTGTTGTGTTGACCTCTAGCATTGAGTTATTGATGTTGACAGTGGATATTGAGAGTAGATTTTCATCTTTTTCCTTATTTTATTTTATAATTTGTATATATAAATGTTTACAATTGTGTGAAATTAAATATTTGTTCATATTGGATTTTCAGGATTGGATTTGATTCAATCAAGGAGCTAACTTTCGAATTCTTTGTTTTTGTTCACTGCAATAAAGGTTAGCAACAAAGTCATTGTTATTTATATTGTTTAATATGTATATAGGATAGAGATTTATGTTTTCTAGGATATAATTGTAGAAAATGAGGATTGCATGACTATGGACAAGGGCGTAGACGTCTTTCCCTAATTTGTTTGCATTATTTGCTGGGATTCTTTGTATTGTGGAGATTGCAGAATGCATGTTGTGGAGTTATAAGAGGATGTGCAATAGAATGGTTTTTAGTATTATGTGAATTATATGTAATTATTAAGATGTAAATATTTAATTATGTCTATTCTATTGTTGATCTTTAATAATAAATATTATTCTTGAATTGACTGAAATATCTAATGACGGAAGCTCCTAATTTAAGGGGAGACGTTGTTGAAATTTTGTTAAATTTTTTTTAGGGAAAAAAGATTAAAAGTAACTCTATTGAAAAAACTTAAGGACCTTTGAATATTATAGTGTATGCACATAATTAAAATGCATTCATATTATCACATAAAAGCCTTAGCTATCACCTTCATTGAAACAACCTTTGAATAGTATTTAATTATAAACCCTTAATTTAAAAAGGGTAAGAGTGTTCATGTATATTGGCTACCTTTCTGCCATACCTCTTCATACCCAACAAAGCTTTTATTTCTCTCTAGTCCTTCAACACGTTTTAGACAAGAAGGTAAGCTTTCTTTCTTTCTTCTCTCTCTCTCTCTCTCTCCCTATTGACGAGGGCCTTTTATCCTTTTTAATGGAAAGTTTTCTGTTGTAGTACTGGTGATCCATGGAACCTTAAAGGGAGTGCCTGTCTTAGTGGAAGGGCCTCCTTAGTAGGAGGCCGACATTTTTAAGCACTAAAGGAAGCATACATACAACTTTCTAGATTATAATATAGTAATGATGATTACCTTTCCACCATTGAAAATCTAGGAGCTCTTTTTATTTCCTATGATATGCAATGTATATGAGGAGGATGGCAGTTCCATGATTCTTTTTGGTCTAACATCCACCATAGATCTTAACCTCTTTTGTCTATGGATTTCCCTTCTATCTAGTGAGTCCCTACAACAAAATACTAGTATCCTTGTAGCCTTATCCAAGAAGTGAAGCAAATAAAAGAAAGAGGCATAGTAAATAATTGGTATTTACTCACTAATAATATGTTTTTTGTGTACTTTTTAATTGTTTCAGGATAATTGATAGAGGCAAAGGCCGACCTTAGAAGTCGGTTACCCACCACCAACACAGCCACAGCTCCTCCCACCACCTCTCCACCGTCCCCTCCACTACCTCCCTTTCCATTACCTCCACCTCCGTCGTTGCCACCACTACCCCTCCCTTTAGGTTTATGTCCACTCCTAGGTACCTGGCCCCCCACCTTTCCCTTATTCCTACTCATTGCCCACCCATAGCAGTGACCCCTCCCCAGCTGGACCACTCGCCCCGACTCCTAGCCCTATATCTTATCAGACTCTTGCTTCCTCGAGTGGGTCATAGACATGGGACCGGATGGGAGGCTCCTCGGACTTTATGGTAGGCCACTTGAGCCCGATGGTAGATCGCTCTACATTAGGCCAGACGTAAAGATAGATTAGTTTTAAACATGTTGTCTACTCTATTCTCATTTTAGATTGCGTATGATATATAATATATTTTCATTATTTTAAATTCCATTCATCTATGTAACAACTTCGATCCATTTGAGGGTCACCATTGAATCGCAGAGGTTATACAGAGTAGATATAACCATTCGTGGCCCACTTATACTGACTTCCCAGAATGTCAAGGAGATGTTGTGGTAGGACTGAATGGTAATTCTATGATTTTATTCACTTGTGTTAAATTATATATGTTTATATTATTTATATGCTTCTGATTACTTATATGTTGTGAGTTTGTGTATGCAGAAGGCCTTCTACATTATGCTCAAGCATGAGCTTGCTGTAAAGAGGGCTTAGAGGATTAGGTCCTCCAAGCGATTACGGATATATTCCATGATGTCCACAAGGGACACATGAACAGCTCGTGGTTGAATGATGCTACCCTTAGTGAGCGTGGCGCCACTAGGCCAGCAACTCGACCTTTAAGGATAGGTGACAAGGGAAGACAAGCTAGGCCTCATAGAAAGGTGGGTCTCTACATACGAGTGGGTCGAGCACCTAAGAGAGGACACGGAGGTGTCTAGTAAATCTTTAACCTTTCTATAATTAATATATTACTAAATGTTAATTTACTACATTTGACATGTGGCAAATACTGTGTTTTTATGACTTTATTGTGCATATCTATCTGAGGAGTTAAATCACCCTTTGATACAAGGAGAGCTATTTCAGGAGACCCACACCAAAAGGGTCAGGGTCCTGGAGTTTGGAGAGGTTGGGTAAATCTTCATTTTGAGGCCACTTATGTAAGTTTGAATTCAGACATCTTTTTACTTAATTTTTATTACTATTTTCATTTATGTCATAATTATTACTTACAATGTGTTTTATCTATTTTTTCTTTATGGCGCGAGTTTACAAACCTCTGGAGTAGGCACAGACCATGTACCAAACCTAGGTAGCTTGTCTGGGCCCAGGTGGTTGGCGGCCTTTATAAGGGTCGCATGTATGTGATAGGGTACTATCTTGATAGTAGATCCCCATCCTCAGCCACTAGGTCTGCTACTAGGAATGATGCTTTGAGGGAGCATGTGCATGCCCCTCAACCAAGAGCTTGGAGGAGGAACATCTGACTCAGCAGGAGCAGGAGGAGACACAACTCCTTCAGGCTTCAGGACAGGTGGGGCGAGGTTGGACATGTGGAGTAGGAGCTGAGGGAGATCTGATAGCCTAAGCGTCCTTGGAGCAAGAGGATGAGAAGGCAAAGAAAGAGAAGATTAAGTTCATGTGGATGAGAAGATCACCTAATGTGATAACCTTCTTTAGGGACATGCAGGCTTCAGGACCCTTCAAGTCTGGCAAGAAGTGCCCCAGATGCCACTCCCATCCATTTTTGAGGGCTCCTCACCATCGAACTCCGGACAACTTAATGGGTTAGATGATGATGATGCCGCCGTCGACGACCAAGAGCTTAGCTAGTCTTTCTCTAGCTTTTTTTTTAATTTCATTTTTTATATTTGTTGCATTTATCGCACTTTGTATATATTTTATTATGATACTTTGGTATTTTATTGTATTAGTTTGTTTATTTTATTATTATTTCACTATTTTCTTACTTAATATCACCTTAATTGATAATTAAATTATTATATAAATAAATAAAAAATAAAAATAACAATCAATCCATATTTTAAATTAGATAAAGCAATTATTAAATCGTTATCGGTTAAACCGTCAGTTATTGATTATATTTCCAAATCAAATAATTTAAAAAAAAATACAAAATCCATCGGTAACAAATAATATAAAATTGTTCTTATTTTTTAAACGCGTCAATAAAATTAAAATAAACAGTCGGCAATATTATTTATTTGACGGCCTCTGACGCTTTTGATCTAATTGTACTTGCTGGTCTTCATTTTTATTATCGTTGGTAAATTCATTGAAAATTACCAACTGGTTTAATTAATCGTCAGGAATATTCCATTGACGGCCTAAAAACGATGGTCGTACCCGTTGGTATAATACGGACTTTAAAAAGACCCATTGGTAATAGCGTCATATCCGTGCATGTTTTATAGTGTAGTTCAAATTTTAAATTAATATATACTGATTTTTACAATTTATCTCTCACATATTATTTTTTAAAAAAGTTATGTGATATTCATATTTATTTATAAAAAATTGCTTTAACTTTTAACTATGAACCAAAATAAATGATTTTAATATGTTTAAAAAGACATGGTTGACATCATTATTGTCACTTTATCACTTACTCCTTCTATATATATATATATATATTGAGAAAAGGCTAAATATTTTTTTAAAAAATATCATTGGCCATCCATTAAAGTATAGGACTTATCTTAAGGAGTTAAAAAGAAAAGGTAACATTGGAAAGATGAGAACTTATATTTTCAAAGCAATGGATCTACAATAAAATTTTGAAATTTACCTCATCAAAATCCTAAAAAATATAATATAGTTGTAGTTATAGCTTCATTATATATTTCTCATTTTATAAAAGTCTTTCAATTTTAAATTATAACATATTAAAAAGTGAAGAAATTATAAACATTTTGAATTTTATTATTTTTTTACAAATCATAATTTATAGCATAAAATATTTTAAATATATTTATATGGGTTACATACATTTTTAGTCCCTATGAATATCATTTTTTATTTTAGTCCCTATACAATTTTTGCTTTGGTTTTAGTCCCTGTTTTTCTTTTTCTTTATTTTTGGTCCCTATTTTTCTAAGTTTTAGTCCATATAAGTATATTTAAAATATCCATTTAGTAGTTAGAAATATATGTTTAATAGTCCTTATATATATATATATATATATATATATATATATATATATATATAATATACCAAATCTATGTAAAAAGCACGAAAAACATAATAATAGATAAAAGAGGGACCAAAATGAAAACAATTTTTTGAGCAATCAAAATCAAAATAATCCATATTTATGAGAACTAAAACATATGTACACATTTTATGAAGCATAAAGTAACTTGTGTAAATTAAATACTTTCTAATTTCTTTAATTTGATACCTTTGGAATTTAATTTGAATTGTAAAATAATTTTATATTGTCAATCAATATAATTTAACCAAAGTGACAAATTATAAAAACTAATTACCTATTATCACGACTACCTGACAATCCATAATGATTTTTCATTTTAATGAAATTTCATTCATTAACTTGTAAAACTATTTTATACTATGAGTATGTTCAGCCAGATGTAAAAGTGATGAATAAAATTTCATGGATAAGTTAAATATGGAAAATTATATCTAAAGCACATCCATAAAATTTTTTCCTATTTTTATCTCCTGATCAAACACTTCTTCTTTTTGGGGTGAATTAAGAGTATCCATCGACTAAATAATGATTAATCCTCAAGGCGTAGAAATCATAGATTTGGGTCTTGTCATTGGCCACAAAGTCCTCTCCATACACACTACTATAAATCAAATCTCTAACTAGATGCTTAATGTATAGAAATTAAACTTGTATGTACACCAAAAAAAATTAAACTTGTAAGTTTTTTTTTTTTCGTGAGACATAAGTATTTAATTTTTGGTCCGTGAGACATAAGTTTCTAATTGGATTAATAAGTGTTTTGTGATTTTGCTTTGGTCTCAATATGGGCCTTATTCGATTAGCCTGAAAGCCCGTAAGTGAGGCTTCAAAGCCCATAGCAATTCTTTCTCCACTTTTCTTGCTAAAGGCCCCAATTCCTTTTTCTATGAAAAAAAAGCTGAAGGAACTCAGGGAAGCATGCAATCGACATCCCGCAACTTGTCAACTTCACAAGAGAGCAGCCACGGCGCAAATCAATCCAATCTAGGGCATCAATCTTCTTCTTCTTCTTCAGGTAATAATATTATAAGCTGTGCTGTGTTATGTTTCTCATATGCTCCTTTGCCTAGTTAGTTAGTTCTGCGTTTTCTCATCATCAATCTTTAGACATCAATTTGTTCCGTACTCCAATGATTTCCAGTTCGTAGTTCGTAGGGGGTGGAGCGAATTTGGTAACAGTGCACAAGAATAAGAGTTTTAAAATTTCTAGTGGCTTTCACAAGGTCTTTGGGAAGAAGATGAGATTAAAACCATTTCTGTCATAGTTTGAGGATCCATGGATTTTTTTTTTTTTTGATTTTCCAATTAAAGACTAGTCAGATATAATTTCCTGATGCGCGATTTTTTTTTTCTTTCTTAATTATTTTGTTGTTGTTTGTTTTGCTTCTTCTTCATCTTGTTTTTGGTTGTGTAGGTGTCAAATTTTTGCTGTAATTATTTGATGTTCTTACAGGATACTCAGAAATTAGTATAGAGTAGAAAATTGGTATATCTGTCTGATTTTACCTTGAACTTTTTTTAAATCTTCTCAAATATTTGTGTGCCTCTATGATCTTTCAACCATGATGCCTGATAATTGTGTTTTTTCTGTGTACATCCAGCTAAGTAAATTTACCAATTGAATGATTGGATTCATTTTCAAATATATTCAGCAACTAGGTATAGAGTTGTAAATTGCAATATTCTTGGAACATGCGGTTTTTCTCTTACACTTAATCCCATAAATGAGTGGCCAAAGTTTGGGATTTAGAACTTCTGCTAGGTCATAGTGCTAAGTGTTTACTTGCGTATTGAAAGATGACTCAATGAGGTTTCCGCTTAAAATGATAATAATCCTGACAGCTCAGTTAACCCAATTTTAGATGCCATTTGCATGAATGTCTGGACAGTTTAAAATGCAATTGCTTTTGGAACTTGCATGTTTTCAGAATCAGTTTACAGAATCTTGCATGTTGACTTTTACATCTATCTGCAATGGTAAAACAGTGCAAGTATGTTTAATCAATGTAGAAAATGTTTTTTTGGGGCCTTTTTATCCTTCGTCAATTATTTGTAGTCTAAAAATGCAACTTTTGTATTAGCCTGAACTTTTAAGTTGGAAAAATTGTTCAAAGTTATTGTTGAAACATTTGTAGAATATGCTTTGGACAACTACCGGTGCTAATTTAGCTTGCATTTATTTTAGCCTGTTAGGCTTTACCTCCTTTTGTCATTGCATTTTGATGAGATAAAATCTGATAAATATTATAAAATTGAGCAGGGAAGCAATGGCATGGAGAGGACATCTTTCGAAGAGCATAAGAGAGCTTCGGTTTTTGATGTGCCAGTCATCACCTGCTAGCTCATCTGCAAGGTTATATTTATATTTTCTTTCTTTGGGTCAAAATTTCACAGCATTATTATTTACATAATTACATATTTTATAGTTGATTAGTTACATGCTTACATTTGATAGATATTTGAATAGTAGTGAAAATTCCTTTTTGTTGTCTCAGGGCATTTGTGGAAAAGAATTATACAGAACTGAAGACATTGAACCCAAAATTGCCAATATTGATCCGTGAATGCAGTGGAGTTGAACCCCAATTATGGGCAAGATATGGTATAACCCATCTTAAATCTCATTCTTATCTTTAAATTTGAATTTGTCACCCTGTAATAACCATTCACATGCTATATCATCATTCTAAATCCTTTTTGTCACCTCATTTTCATAGGCACAGGCCACAGTTATGACAATAAAGCCAATATAGTAGTCAATACATAAATAAGAATTAATATATCCAAATTTGGACTTTTATCCAAACTCAAGATATTATAGACTTTCTTGCATACACACTTAATAAATATCCCACTGTACGTACATAGGTAGAGTTTATGCAAGCATGTCACGATCTATGATGCACGAATACTTCAAAATAGTCAACGTATCTATCGAATACATATTGTATCATATACCGATACGATACTTTTACATACTTTTAGTTATATTTTACATGTTTTTAGTTTAATTTATGATGTATCTTCGTATCATGCCCGTATCGTATTGGATACTCATACTAGTATTCGTGTAGCATAGGTTACGATGATATATCCCAAATTTGAGAGACTGGTTTTATCGTGATGAGTTTTGTTCTAGGATGCTCTATTTCTGGGTATCCTTTGTTACTCTAATTATGTCTTCCTAGTTGTAAAAATTACCCCCTATTTACACTTTTAGATTATTGCTGAGAGAAAATAAAGTATTATTTTCCTGTTTAAATATCAGTTGACATGCTTCATTATGTAATGTGAACAAAATAGTTATATATAACAAATTTGCTAGGAGGCAAGAACCTTGAATTTTGGGAATGATTCTTGCTCTTGCTTTAACAAAGGCATGAAGTTATGTATAATATAAATATAAGGTGTGTGATTGTGTGGCTTGATAGCTATGTTGCACCAATACGGATGAGTTTCCGGTACAGGATGTGGATGTGGCATCTTATGAAAAATTAAATATGCATGGCACATACACACACACATATATGTCTCTGTGTGTGTGTGTGAGTGAGATAAAAAGGTTTGGCAAAACGATGAATCAATTTGTTTATGCTACACGGATTAAATCTCGCAGGATAGGACCAAACTTGCCCCCACTATGCTATATGACTGTTGTTTCATGCTAGAGCTCCTCATGAGTGGGTCAATGGAATTGAATGAAAGATTGGCATCTTTTCCATGATGAAATATCAAGTCATTGAGGAAAATGGAAAAAAGAAAAAAAAGAGAGGGTGCTGCTTTTTCCAAGCGAGCAGCATGTGTACCCATTCCAGAATGTGCGGGGAACGGAAATGTTGACATTTTAGCTGTTTCGGTGCTTCATAGCTTGATAATAATTTGCTCATTTTGGATGGCCTTGAAATTTGAATAATGCTTAAAGATTCCACTGACATGTAAAATGTGGATATACCATTTAATGAGAATTTCATGATAGTTACACTGCATAGTTTACTGTCTATCTTAATGAACCTGTCTGATAATTTTTCTAGCCTATTTATTTTGCAATGGTTATCTGTTTATGATGAGCCCTCACTTCCTGTAATTTGTTCCTTAATACTAGACTTTGGTGTTGAGAAAGGCATCAAATTGGAAGGCTTGACAGAGGCACAGATCTCCAAGGCACTTGAAGATCTGGTAAAAGCAGGAGAGTCTTTTAAAGTTTGATATTGCTGCTTCTGGACTATCTGAAATGGAATAATGCGCTCATGCTGGACATTTTAATTGCACTTTGCTTCGTGGTTTATAATAAGCCGGATATTTTTCTTTTCCTTTTTGGCTGTTTCTAATAGTCTCTGGTTTCAGTCTGTCTCTTTCTGCATCTTTTAGTCATTTCAAGTATGATCCTGTTAAGTTGAAAGTCCTGGTTCTGCATGTTGAACACACCTATCATGGGAGATTTATTCAGAACTCAGATTTGATCTATCTGCTTTGGTTCTTATCATTAGTCTTTCTCATTGAAAGGTTGCCTTGCCAGAGAACTTGATTATGTGTCAGCCAAATAATTTGGTGTAACAAGGCATAAACAGATTTATGTGTTGTTTCCTTCTCCAGACCTTTTGCTGGTATGAAGTTTTCGGTACCAGTTTCAGTTGTATACATTTCTGCTATGTAAAGTGAAAAACTTTGTGCTCACTATGAACCATTAAATCTCAAACATGATTTTTATTCCCCTATAAATCATGACATCTTGCATTGGAAGTATAGACCTGTAGTATATTGAAATCCATTTTTGATGTACAATATACCAGTAACTAATTTTTACCCTTTTTATCTTACCAGTAACTTAACACATTTTTTTAATCAATGTCATAATTTGTTGCATATTTGTTTATCAATGTCTCAAAATGTGGCAGATAATTTGTGAAAAGTTTATTGCTCATTTTTAAGAATATATTTGGTAAATTTTGCAATGTTGTAGTTTACACTTCTACAATGATTGATTGTGTACTAGTGTTAGTAGTCTGAAAAGAAAAATGTGGAGCCTAGAGCAATGGAAGAAAGCCTGTGGCTGAGGTGCTATAGGTCGAGCTTGCTGGGTTGGCTTGAATAGTTTGAAAACATGTGCAAATTGAGTTAAAATAATTATAGTAAAATAAAAGTTAGTTTGATTTAACCCGACTTGAATTGGCAAAATCTATTTTGGATTGGGTTAGTTTGATTACCTGGACACTAATTTTTAAATAATTAACTAAAACATGAGTCACTACTTGAATTTGAACAATTAGGCTTATTTCTTCACTTAAAGAAGATTAAATTAAAATAAGTTTGAAAAAATTAAGATATAGCACTTCATTTTCATATCAATTGCTAAAAAAGAAACTTCCAAGTTTGATTTCTTATTTCTCTTGTATAGTAAGAATAAGATTATCACCTACAAATCACTTTTGGTTATTGACCTTTTGGTATGGATCATAAAATTTTAAAAAAATTGAAAAACTTGAAAAAGTGAATTTGAGATGTGGTTGCAGTGGTTATTTAATAGGGTGTTTGGAATGTTTTAATAAGATAAAATTGAATTCAATTCCTTAATTTAGAATGCGTCTAAAAATTAATTGATTTAATTATTTTTTATAATTGTGTTCTTCATTAATAGGTTAAGAAAAATATTGTATTTAAGTAAGGTTATTTTGGTAAGGGACGATGTGTCAATATTAGGAAGATATGCATTTGCTGTGGGAAGAAAGGACACTCCATTGAGTCTTGCTACAAGAAATATGGCTACCCTCATGGATACAAGCCTAGAAGAAGGATTGTTTTTGCAAATTTTATAAAGGTTGAAGAAGGCTTCATTGTAGCAAACAATATCACACAAGAACAACACGAAGAACTCATGAACCTTCTCTAGCAATCAAAACAAAACAATATGCAGTTTCTAACCAAATTTCAGTTCCAATCCCTTCAATCCTCTGACCTTAGGAAGAAATCTATCTCATTGGCAGGCACTAGAGTGTCGCAATTCTAGCTCTAACAAATTAGAATTTATGAAATAACCAAATTGCAAAGTAAAATGTAGCGTAGTAATGCAACTCGTCGTGTTATATGGATGTTCGTCATTACTTAATCAAGAATGTATAAGAAATAAGGGTTTTGGTTTTTAGGATTTAATACAAGGAAATTAAAATGGAAATAAAATAAAATGACTAAACTAGCAATTAAAAAGCTCTAGCTCAGGATACCTAGGAACATGTAGTAGCTCAATCATTGACATCAAGAAGGCATCAATTGCATAACTATGAGATTAAACCTCTCTAAGCTCAGTCCCTGACACTCAAAGAGATACAACCTAAGATTCAACTGGAATCATAATTCCCCTATTCCCAAATTCACACTCATGCTCATAGACCTACAAACATAAATGCAAACACTTAACTAGCATACAATATAAGTCATTACAATACACTTACACCACAAACATAGCAAAGAGGGGAAATGAGGAGATCATAGCATATAATTAAATACAATTCATGTCAGTTAGGCCTAAACCCCAATTATACTGAATTCCCATGAAGATCAAACACATGCCAATATACCAATCAACATATATTTAAGCCAACCCAATCACAAATACACATCTCAATACCATTACAATGCATAGTCATAATAGGAACAGAGAAAAGAGCAAGAAACATAAATTGCATTACCAAATTGAAGAATAAAGTCTCAAGAGAAACTACAATATCCAAGGTTCCTCAAGCTAGATTAAAAACTCACTTCTGCATTACAAAAGGTGAAGAGAAGAAGAGAAGAGAGGGTGAAGGTGATGGAGGAGAAGATATGACGAGGAAAGAGGAGATGAAAAGACGAAAAATCCTAAAATTAAGCCTAACCTAATCTAAAAATTGAGCAAAGGGTTGTATGTCTTCTCTACCCTTTTTCCATGGAATTTGTGTCCTCAAAATCACCACAAAGGGGCCTAAAATAGTCAGCATGTGTCAACCCAGGTTCTCAGGAAAACAGAGTCCTTCGCCATGGCAAGAGGACCTTCGTTATGGCAAGAGTTTCTACCTTGAAACCTTCGAATAAGCTCTTGGTTTTTCATGAAAGTTGTAGATCTTTTTCTTCTCTTCAAAATGGACACCTTATTTGCCTCATTTGGATTTGGGATGAGAGAGACATGCCCTGATTATTGAAGTATGCCCAATCTGAAAATTTAACTCCCCAATTATGACTTCCGGGCTTATTATAATAGTTGGACTTCTGAACTGACTTTTGTGCTCCTCATGAAAGTTGTAGATAATACTCTTAGCTTTCCTACAAGATATAGAAAACAACTTTTGTAGGTCTACAACTCTAAGTATGCTCAAAATATAGAACAATGCTAGAAGTGCAATTATGCAGAAAATTCTTACTAGTAGTCAAATTGATGCCCAAACTTGAATATTTTACCAATGCACCCAATTAAGTTTAAAAGAGAGTTAGCATACTAGTAATAGGGAGTAAATATAATATGTTTGAAAATGTAATCTTATCACTCACCTGAACATATTCATCAATGGATTCTTGACACAAGTGTAACCATACACATATGCTTTCAATTAAATATGTTTTCTATACAAAAGAATTAAACCTGTTCATGTAAACTCCCTGATGGATCTTTCAGTCAAGCAAAATTTTTAGGAACCATTCGCTATATATCATCTTTCTATCTCACTAAAGTTCTCTTTATACCAGATTTTGCTATTAATCTTATTTTAGTGAGTAGGTTGATTATAACTTTACACTACAGATTAAATTTTTCTATTAACAATTGTGTCATACAGGAATCCCTAACATAGAAGATGATTGGATCAGCTAGATTACATACTGATGGCTTATATAGATTGGATGATCCTTGTAGTCCTAAACCAGTGATATGCTGTAATGTTTCTTCATAAGTTTCCTTTGATTTATGGCATTACAGATTAGGTCACTTGCCCTTTGATAAACACAACTTGTTACTCTATTATAATAAAGAAATTCAATTCAATAAATGCATGATTTGTAGAGATGTCAAAACAAGCTAAGCCTTGGTTGGTCCGCTAAAACCATCATTTTTAGCTAGTTGGGTTGGAGTTTTGAGTCCCACTAAAAATTTCAACCCGTCTAACCCTGCCCACTTAACTTGCAGGTTGGTGGGCCCAGAGCCAAGCCTTTTTTTAAAAAAATTCACAATTTATTAGTAAAAAAAGTAAGAAACGTGTGACCCAAAAAAGAAAAAAGTGAGAAATGTGTACATTTACCAATAGTAACACTTTACCGTTGACACTATTTACTCAAAGTTAAAATTTAAAAATAAATCAGTATCATAACTCAAACAACACTATTAACAATAATATTTTTTAGTCAAAGTTAGTGTATAGTTGTTCTGGACTATGAAAAATTAAGTATACATAAATAAAAAAAAATTTCAAAAACTTTTTTTTTAAAAAAATTCATCAAAACATTAAAAAGTATTTTTTTAATTTTTTTTTATTTTGAGTTTGGTTGGCTTTTAGCCCATTTTATTTTGGCTGAACTCTGTCTCATTTTTTGTGAGCTTTTGGGACAGGCCTAAGGCGACCTAACCTGTTTTAACACCTCTAATGATTTGTAATATATGCCATTATGCTAGCCAAAGAAAATTGCCTTTTCCTTTTAGTACCTCTAGTAGTAATTCATGCTTTGAACCTATTCATGCTGATATTTGGGGTCTTTTTGGAGAAGCCTCTTTGCAAGGTTATAAGTATTTCCTTGCTATTGTAGATGATTTTTCTAGAAATACTTGGATATGTTTTGTGAAGAATAAAAGTGAAACTTCTAAATATTTGGAATCATTTTCTCAATTTGTTGAAACTCAATTCAAAACTCAACATTAAATCTCTTAGGACAGACAATGGTATGGAATTTAGAATGCATGATTTTTGCAGCAAGAAAGGATAATTCACCAAACCTGAGTGTGGAGACACCACAACAAAATGGAGTAGTGGAAAGAAAGCACCAACATATCCTCATTGTAGTCAGAGCCTTACCGTTTCAAGCTTGTCTACCTAATACCTTTTGGAGCTTTGCCACTGGTCATGTTGTACATCTCATAAATAGAATTCCTAGTTATGTTTTGAACAACAAGTCTCCTTTCCAAGTTTTACATGGTACTGATCTTGATTTATCCTCCTTGAAGGTTTTTGATAGTCTTTGTTTTGCTTCTACTCTAAGTGCATATAGACGTAAGTTTGATCCTAGATCTAGAAAAGCGTTTTCTTGGGTTATGTCAATGAAACAAAAGGTTTTCAATGATATGATATCAAGAACAAAGAATTATTTATATCAAGAAATGTGACATTTCATGAACTTGTTTTCCCTTTCATGAATTCAACAAATTTCAAAAACTATAGTGATGTCATCCTACTTGCATATGATTCTAACCCTTCACTATTAGATTCAAACTTGCCTATTCCTATCAACAATGTTCCTGCCTCCTGAGAATAACACTACTGTCCCAAGTGCATATGAAAACCACAAAATAGAAGCGCTGTATAGGTGTCAGAAATGCTGTCATTATCTGAAGGTTCTGATATGCTACTTGATAGAGATGTCATTGCCATAGAAATTCAAAGCTGCTGACAATAAGAGAGAATACATCGGCACAGCAAATGCAGACACTATGCACATTAGAAGGTCTGACAAACCAAACAGAGACCTCAATACCTCAAAGACTGTCACTGTAATTTATCTACTGAAGATGATAATTCAACCTTAACTGCTAAGTATCCTTTGTCTAACTTTGTCTTTTATTCCAATTTGTCTCTCAAACATAAGAAGTTTGCCCTTGCCATCTCCTCCCTAGTGGAGCCTAAGAACTATTAGCAAGCTACTAAAGAAGAGTGTGGAAGGCTGCCATGAATGCAGAACTAAAGGCTTTGGGAGAGACAAACACTTGAATTCTTACTGAGCTACTAGAAGGGAATACTTCCATTGGATGCAAATGGGTTTATAAAATTAAATACAAGGCTGATGGATCTATAGAGATATACAAAGTAAGGTTGGTAGCAAATGGGTACATTAACAAGAAGGAGTAGATTACGTAGACACTTTTTCTCTAGTAGCTAAGATGACCACAGTGAGGACCGTTCTTACTTTGGCAGCAACCTCCAATTGGCATCTCTACCAACTGGATGTAAACAATGCCTTTCTTCATGGAGACCTAAATGAAGAAGTGTACATGCAGCTCCCTCAAGGTATCACACCCACTTATCCCAATCAAGTTTGCAAATTGGCCAAATCTCTCTATGTTTTAAAGTAAGCCAACCGCCAGTGGAATGCTAAAATCACCTCAGCTCTCCTATCCTTTGGTGATATTCAGTCAAAAACACATCATTCCCTGTTTGTCCAGAAAGATGAGTATTCTTTTACAGCTTTTTTTCTTTATGTAGATGATGGTATTTTAGCAAGTGACCTCCATGAGACCAAAAGAGTTAAGTCTCACGTAGATACAAGCTTTAAGATCAAGAATCTCGGGCCTCCAAAATTTTTCCTTGGTCTTGAAGTTGCAACATCGTCATCTAAAGGAATTCACTTCTACCAGAGAAAGTATGCCTTGAAGATTCTTGAAGATGCAAGCCTTTTAGGATGTAGACTTGCCAAAATCTGCATGGACTCTAATTGCAAATTGGAAACCAATCAAGGGTCTCCTATTGAAGATCCTTCCTCCTACAGAAGATTCATTGGAAGGTTGCAGTTCCTCAAGACCTGATATTAGCTGCTATGTATAGCAGTTGAGTCAGTTGTTTCCAAGCCTCTGGATAGCCATTTTGAAGTTGTCACTAGAGTCCTCAAATACTTGAAGAATTCACCTACCAAAGGATTATTTCTCCTAGCCAACAACACTCTCATTCTCACTGCTTTTCAGACTCAGATTGGGTAGGGTGCAGAGATACTTGAAAATCCCTCATAGGCTACTGCACTTTTCTTAGGCCAGCTCTAATATCCTAGAAATGCAAGAAACAAAGCATGGTTGCTAGACCATCCTTTGAAGCATAATATAGAGCCTTAGCGGCCACTTGTTGTGAGGTCCAATGGCTACATATTCTTCTTCATGACTTGCAACACACCCTTTCTATTCTCACTTCTATTTACTGTGATAATCAATATGCTATTTACATTATTAATAACCAAGTTTTTCATGAGAGGACCAAGTACATTGAGATTGATTGTCATCTAGTTCGGGAGAAAATCCAAGCTGGACTAGTTCATTGTTGCTTATATCTACTGATCAAACGATGGATATCTTCACCAAGCCCCTCACTTCACCTCTGTTTGATCACCATCAGTCCAAGCTAGGAATGATTAACATCCATTCCTCATCTTAGGGGGATATTAACTAATACATAGTTTTAGTTGGTTCAATTAATTTTTCAGTTAGAGTTAGTTTAACTTCGAGTAGTTGGTTTTCATTAACCTCAGTTATTGCTTCTTGACCACTTGTATATATATTTATACTTTTTCTCTCTTTGATACGTCAGTTGTAATTTTGTCTTCTCCTACATCAATAATATTCTCAAGTTCTTTATCCCCTCCATCTTCTTTCTGAACTTTGCTTACCTTTTCTGTTATGGAGATGGGTTCTGAGAGCCTCTGTCAAAAGCATTGAATTTTTTTTTCACGTTCACTTTTACCCATGTTTGATTTTGACATTCTCGACTACCTATATATCTAGAAAAACAGATCATGTTTTATTTTAATCACAATATTTAGTATATTTTGTTGACAAATTGTCATGACTTCTGACTCCTAATTTTCAGTGTGTGTTTTGATTTCAAGTGTTGTAATTTTAAGAAGCTATCTATAACATAATCAACACGCCTATTATTCCCCATGGCTAAGCAGATATGTGCGAAAGCCTGCCACATAGATAGCATGAATGAATGGACTCTTCCAATTAGATATTATGCTTTCCTTGTATCAGAAAGTGCTGATAAAAACTTAAGTTATCTATTCATTCTCGTTAACTGCGAATAACTAGTTAGAAACCGTGCTACGTATAACTGATTAGATTAAAGGTTTCTTAATAAATATTACGATACTTCCCATTTCAAAGAAACCCATTTCATACGCATTCAAATAATATATACATCCAAAAGATGAAAAGATAAAAATTACTACTACGCAAACACAATAAATAAGGAGTGCTTACATAAACTCAATAACCTTTCATATGATATTTTCTGAACACATCACACAAATTAGAAGGTTTTAAAATCAAAAGCTTATGGTAATGGTATTAGATCAGAACATTCTACATTAAACTGATTTGCTATAAATTACTACTTAACAGCAAAATGGTTAGACAAAAAAAAAAAACACTAATTCAACATAACGTTGTTGCATGCCTAATCCAGTGCTATCCTAAAAACAAACACAATTTCAATAAATAAATGAATCGTATTTATCAACATAAACAATAACCCGAACTAATTGAAATTCAAATACTTCAATGGAATTACTAAGGACTAAATTAATACTTACATTCACCAACTGCAACCCTATGTTCATTCACTATGAAAAATCACAAAATATGACTAACAAATAAGATGTCATACGTACTATACAATAGAGTAAGTAAAAATTAATTAACATTTCATATTAATAAATTGCCAACCTCCTCATGCTTCTCAATCCCCAAATTAAATGACTTGTTTGACTCATTGCAAAAAAATTGTACCAGCCTAATCTAGTATGGCACTAGTCCTCCCTCTTAGGGGACCATTTTAAAGGCCACACGTCTTCTGTCAGCTTCATCATAAATAGTAATTTCAAGTTGCAAAGGAGTGAAAAAATTCCTAAGAAATCTTTGGGGATATACTACAGAGAAGGAAATATGATTAAACAATGTCAGCTTAAAATAAAGAATAAAAACTCGTCTACAAAATGTTAGAATGAACAAGCATGGTTAAGAAAAAACAATTGATTTCAATTCCCTTTCCAGGACCAAGGTCTATAGATGAATGATGTTTATAAGATGCAAACCCTGTGCGAGAGTTGTTTTCAAGTGAAGCCAGAATCTCTACAAACTTGCACCTAATTATGCAACTAGGCTGCAAAGTCCATTACTCAGGTGCGAAAGGCGGCAATGCCTATGGTGTCTGTGTCACTTTATAATTGGTTTGTGATACGGGATAGAAATACATAGATACTAAAAACACAAACCTATTTGATGATAGAGACAGGAACAAAGAATAGAAAAATTTTCTATCCTTTAAAAAGAAAAAAACAATTTTTGTACTTCCAAAAGTGGGAACAGGATATAGAAACAGAAATTTAATATTTTTTCTCCCAATAATACCCCTATACATATTTATTATTTTTCAATGTGTCCTTATACAAAGGTGGTGGTGCAGCGGTCGATGACGGTCAATGGTGGTTCGCGACTAGGACGACACCATAGGCACCAAAGGCATTGACGCCTTTGCCACTAGAGTAACCAACCTATTGATAAATGACTCGTTTGCTTTCCCCCACCAAAACTACTGGCTTCCCTTCGCTGGTTTTTCCAAAATTTTGGCTTTTACTTACCTACACCGCCTTTGGAATCTTAAGCTTCCCTATAGTATATATAAGTAATCCTTAATCTCCAGTTACTTCATCAAACATTAGAAACCTCTAGTGTTATTCTAACTATTCAGTTACACCACTATCAACTTCAATTATTTTTTGATCAAAGGAGCATTACAAGATGAGTTTAGCACACAAAGCTTGGATTGTGGCAGCTAGTGTTGTAGAGGACTTGAAGGGTTGGGATGTCTGGAGGTGGAACCACGCTTTGAAATCAGCCCAACGTGTAGAAAGCCATGTTGGATCGTTGTCACAGGAAAAGAAGCTTTCATCTTCTGCTATGGCTTCTTCTATTTCTTGTAGACTAAAGGGAGAAAAGGAGAAGCAATTGAGGAGTCCTTAAGGACTGTTATGTACTTAAGCGCTGGAGGCCTAACTAGAGCACTAAGGGCAGTAGAAACCACAATTTTGATCTTTGAAACTAACCCACGAAAAAAAATTAGTGTCACTCACTCTCAATCTTGTAAATGGCTTACTGAACTGTGATAATTTGGATTTCAAAGGAAACAGAAGGGGGCAAAATACAATGCAAAAATGAAGAAAGAAAATGGCTAATAAAGTAGTTAACTTTCTGATTACAACTGGTTATACATGCTTGTTGTGGCAAATGACTCTACGCAGAATGTTTCATTTCTTTCCATTGTAAGTGCTATATAAATGGTTTAATTAATTATAATTGAAGATAATGAGAAATACAATAAATTAGTTTGTAGTAAGGATGTTGTGGTGGGCATGAAAATGAAATTTATTTTGAAAACATTTTCTCTCTCCTATAAAATCAAATTGTACATAACTGAGAAACAAAACCTCGCCTGAACAAACACTCCAAAGCTCTTTTGTGCAATCTGTTTTCCTTCATTTCTCTCTACCGAGCCATTGCTTCTTCTTCCATGACCGTGTTACTTTTGATATGAATTTGTTAAGAATATTGTATAGAAGATGAAGAACAAGAACTTGAATATTGTGATTTCAAGGCACAAATCAATCGCTATTTTTAGAGATTCGCCCCACATGTAGTTGTTATGGGTTGATGATACTCTTCCAGGATACAATGAAACCTCTATATGAATTTCTTGTCTAGCAATAACAAGAAATTCCTTCACTCTTGAACTTTAAAGAACTCTTAAACTCACATAAGACACAAAGTAGAAGTAAGAAAATTGTTCTATAATGGAGGACATTTATAGATGCACATTGGACACTTACGAAAAGTTTCATGTCCATTAAGAATAGCCACAATGGTTGCCACCCAAAAGAACCATCATGCCTTTTCATGAAACTTAATGCTTCACGTGATGGCTTTAGCACAGCCATACGATGCCTACTTTGACAAAACAATTATTACCCTTCGTCAAATTGAATTTTACAAAGCATACTACATGTTTCCAATTGTTAAATTCAATTGGTCAAACATGAGGAGATATATGGCTTTATTGTTTGTGGTCATTATTTTCCAACTGTCACAAACTAGCATTGAAGCCTTTCAAGCACTTGCAATGTCCCTTTGCTTCAAACGGGTAGTAATCGCATTTCCATATGAAATAAATAAATAATATTTATTTATTTATTTATTTTAACACTTTGTAAAATATACTTCAATCCCCACTATTTTACAAATTATACATATTTATGAATAAAGAATATATCACAAGGATTAAATATTCCTTTGTGTAAACTTTAAAGGTTTTAACAAGTAATAGATGTCTAATTGATTAAACCTGTACTCTATGTGTTAGTCCTAAAATTCACACACATAAATTGTATTTCCTATCAAGATCAAGAATTTGTTAATTTTAAGCACTTTTATGGCCCTGTGCTCATCCTGGTTTCATGAATATTTACGAGAATAAAACCTCTAAAATTCTAAAACTGAAGCGGCACCACTCTTATATTCACATAGGTGGAATGCTTGATAAATAATATTATCATTCCATTAAGAGTTTTAACTCACCCTCCTAATTATATATATATGACACTAAATCCTATATCTTAGTGCTTCAATTGTTAAATAACTTCTTGTTACCTATTAAACCTCAAAACTAGTGTTCTACTAGAATAAGGTTAGGTTCCCATCATTTAACAATTATAGGTTTTAATCCCATTTTAGCAGTAGTCTTTGACCTTATCCCTTCACAAACCTTTAGTCAGTGGTCCTTATTCCCTTGGGATTTTACATATGTGATAATAATTATACTATCTCCTATTAATTGCCTCACATACTCATGTCTCAAGCTTATATGTCTAAACTTTCCATTATAAACCTTGTTATATGCTTAAGACATAGTTGATCATTATCACAGAAGATCGAAATGACATCATTGGTTGTGGCCACAACTCTATATCATATAACAAATTCCTAAGTCATTTCGCTTATTTACTAGATGCTGATAAAGCTATAAACTCAGCCTCCATAGTAGAATGTGAAATACACATTTGTTTATTTGAGACCCAACATATTACTCCACCATCTATGGTGAAAATCCATCTTGAAGTGGATTTATTATCACTTAGATTTGTAATCCAACTAGCATAGAATAACCTTCTAATATAGGATAATTACTATAATGTAATCCCAAGTTTATAGTTTTCTTGAGATAACCAAGAATTCTAGTTATAGCTTTCCAATGTTGATTACTTGGTTCTCCTGTAAATCTTGATAGCTTGTACACAACAAATGTTATATCTAGTCTGGTGCAATGCATTATATACATTAAATTTCGTATAGCACTTGCATATTCTAATTGTGCTACAGGTCTCCTTGTTTTCTTCTAATTTAAAACTAGGACCATAGGGTGTATTGGGTTCCTTAATTTTAAGATGCTCAAACTTTTCCAATATTTTTGTGATGTAATGAGATTGACTTAAAACAAAGCCAATTTCATGTTTAGGCACCTTTATGCCTAGTATTGTATCCACTTCATTCAAATCCTTCATCTTGAATTTAGAAGTTAGATACTCCTTTATTTGACAAATCCCTTTAAATTCGTCCCAAAAATTAGCATATTATCTACATACAAACAGATTATTACTTCATAGTCCTTAGTAAATTTGGAGTATATATATCTATCTACTATTATGTGAGAAGCCATTTGATAATACTACAAAATCAAACTTCTCATGCCATTGTTTAGGCGCCTTTAAGCCATATAAAGACTTAACAAGTTTATAAACTTTCTTTTCATTTTTGGGTAACACATAGCCTTCCGTTGTTTCATATAAATTTCTTCATTAAGATCTGATTAAGAAAAACTGTTTTAACATCCATTTGATGTACATGAAGCTTTTAAATGGATGCTAATGCTATAAGAGTCCTAATAGAAGTCATTCTTATACAAGGTGCATAGGTATCAAAATAGTCTAGACCTTTCTTTTCTCTAAACCTTTCGCTACCAACCTTGCTTTGAAGGTTTGTAGTGAACCATCTATCATACTTTCTTCTAAATACCTACTTGCATCCTATAGGCTTTGATCCTTGAGGAAAATCAACTAAGACTCAAGTATTATTAGATAATATTGAGTTCATTTCATCATCTCGTTTTTTTCAAAAGGCAGAATCTCTAGGCTATTGCCTCTTTAAATGTTTAAGGATCACCCTCTATGTCTAGAACAATAGGAACCTTATTTATCAAAGAATCCCTGGTTCTTTCAACCAAAAAAGTTATAGCCTGAGAGGAGATAAAGTTTGGACCTATGTCTTTCTCTTTTCTCACTCTTTGACTCCTTCTTGGTTCAACTAATTCATTGTCACTTACACTTTTATTGCCTTGATTTACAACCGCTTTTTGGGAAACTTCTTATCCTTTTGGGGATATTCCAAATTGGGGGTTGAGTCACCAATGAATTTATTTTCAATAAATTCCACCTCCCTTGATTCAATAACTATATTGGATATGAGTCCAAAATTCTATATGCCTTTGAATTTTGAGCATTTCCTGTGAAGATGCCTTTTATGGACCTTGGCCCCAATTTAGTTTTCTTTTGATCAGGAACATGATAAAAGGCTAAACACCTCCACAATTTTAAATAATTTAAGTTTGGTTTTCTTCCTTTCCATATTTCATATAGAGAAACCTTTATGTTTCTTGATGGTATCCTGTTATAAATATGACATACCGTCAACAATGCCTTACCCCATAGATTGTGAGGAACCTTAGTATTTAGTAGCATTGAATTAACCATATCCATTAAGGTACGATTCTTCTTTCTGCTAAACCATTTTGTTGTGGAGTATATGGAGCAGAACATTCATGCATAATACCATGTAATTCACAAAAGTTATCAAATTCACTAGAAAAATACTCTCCACCTCTATAACTATGAAGAACCTTTATTTTCTTATCATGCATATTTTCTACTTCCATTTTATATCTCTTAAACATCTCAAATGCTTCATCTTTATTTCTTATCAAATACACATAAGTGAATCTAAACAATCATAAAAAAAGGTTGTAAAGTATCTTTTTCCTCCTTTACTAATATTTCCATTTAATTCACAAATATCACTATGTATTAGTTCTAGTAAATGTGTATTTCTTTCAACTTTAGGAAAAGGTTTCTTGGTTTGGATTGTATGCAAATTTCATATTTCTTATTAAAATCCTTATTACTAAGATCAATATAATTATGCTTTTGCATATATTCAATTGACTTGTAATTTAAATGTGTTAATCTACTATGTCATAAATCACAAAAATTAACAACAAACAGAGAATCATTCACTTTATCATTAATACTAAATTTGAATATGCCTTGAGTGCAATATCCTTTTCCTACATACATATCATTCTTAAGCAAAATAGTCTTATTGGATTCCATCACAATTTTGAATCATCTCTTACATAAAAGACTAGTAGAGACTAAGTTCTTTCTAATATCTGGAACATGAAGTACATTCACCAAGTTTAACTTCTTTCCTGATGTAAAGTTCAATTCTACTGTTCCTTGACTACCCATTTTGGCTGAATTGTCATTTCCCATTAACACCTCTCGTTCACTTCTTTATATGTCTTGAATTGATTGCGATCATTGCAAACATGAATAGTAGCACCCGAATCTAGCCACCACTCATGGGATCCACCATGTGTTGCCATATTCAGTTTTGTGATCATACCAATGTGCATGCATTGAACTTCCTTGGTTATCATAGCAACCAAGTACTTTTCTTCCACTCAGTTGGCCTTAGAACTTGATGCTTCTTTTGAGTTATTACCTTTTTTCAAAAGTCGGCAATCCTTGATATAATGCCCTTTCTTGTGGCACTGGTAGCATTCTTTTTGTCTCTTTTTATCTTGCTTGACATTCACGAAGAATTTCTTTCTTTTGCCTTTATTGACATTCACTTCTCCAATATGGTTCACTTTAGAACTTTGAGAAAGATATACAACATCACGTTTTTTTAGTTTCTTTTTCTATACGTAAATGC
This sequence comes from Dalbergia oliveri, assembly GCA_030441495.1. NCBI lineage: Eukaryota > Viridiplantae > Streptophyta > Magnoliopsida > Fabales > Fabaceae > Dalbergia > Dalbergia oliveri. The sequence goes on from JAMLFY010000011.1 coordinate 14,570,659, forward strand.
CTTAGTAATCTTTCAACAGGGAAGTCTTCGCGAAGATATAGGAGTTTCTTCCTATAATCATTCCAAGATGAAGGCAATTTTGTAATAATTGCTCCAACTTATAATGATTCATGAACCATTACTTGTAGATCACGAAGTCTACTTATAAGGATTTGTAACTCATGAATTTGATCCATGATAGGCGCATTATCAACCATACTAAACTCAAAGTACTTCAACATGATAAATTTATCCATACGTTGTCGCTCATTATTATATTTTTCTTCTAAAGACTTCCAAATCTCCAATGACGATTGAATTGACATGTAGAGATCATAAAGTCTATCTGACAAGATGTTGAGAATGTGTCCTCGACATGCAAAAGTGTCCTCATCATGCTTTTTCTTCAATTGGGCAATTCTTTCCTTTTCTTCACTGCTGCATCTTCACGCATTGGGAATTGGTGTGGCGTTTGGATTAAGCACATAAGCAAGATTTAGCCGAAGAAGAAACATCATTTTATCCTTCCATCAGTTGAAGTTTGTCCTATCAAATCGATCTAGTTTGACAAACTCCTGATTCATGACCTTGAAAGTATTATTTTGATCTTGAGCCATCTTCGAGAATATTCTCTAAAATTGTTAAGAATGTTGTCTAGAAGATGAAGAACAAGAACTTGAATATTGTGGTTTCAAAACACGAATTAATCGCTATCTTTGGAGAGATATTTGCCCCACACGTATAGCTATGGGTTAATGACGATATTCTCCCATGATACAATGAAACCTCTATATGAATTTCTTGTCTAGCAATAACAAGAAATTCCTTCACTCTTTAACTTTAAAGAATTTTAAACTCACATAATACACAAAGGAGAAGTAAGAAAATTGTTTTATAATGGAGGACATTTATAGATGCACATTAGATACTTATGAAAAGTTTCATGTCAATTTAAGAATAGTCACAATGATTGCCACCCAAAAGAACTATCATGCCTTTTCATGAAACTTAATGCTTCACGTGATGGCTTTAGCACAACCATATGATGCCTACTTTGACAGAGCAATTGTTACCCTTCGTCAAATTGAATTTTACAAAGCAGACTACATGTTTCCAATTGTTAAATTCAATTGGTCACAATTGCATGCATCCCTTCGTGAAACGTGAAGAGATATATGGCTTCATTGTTTGTGGCCATTATTTTCCAACAGTCACGAACCTGTGAAACCTTTCAAGTACTTGCAATGTCCCTTTGCTTCAAATGGTTAGTAACTGCATTTTCCAGATGAAATAAATAAATAATATTTATTTATTTTAATACTTTGTAATATGTACTTTAGTATTTCTTATTCAGTATCTTAAATTGTGGATCACATCATGTGATACGGCAATATTACTTGCGGTCCATAACGCAACCGCATCAATTGCAATTCTGTGATGTATTTTCACATAAATTGACCGTAAAATTGTGGCAACAGACCCCATTAAGGCCACAATGGGTTTCTTTTCAAGTTGCAAACACACAAATTTTCACACAACATCAGTTGTAATGCGCATTGCGACGGCCGCATTATCCACAAATACAACAACCATAATCGCAACCGCAACCACAATTTAAAATACAGGTTATTCTCATTCAATTTTACAGACATAGAATTCACATGCGTTCCTACATTAGTGGATTATCCTACACTCGTGAAAAGCTGTTAAAATCTCATCATTCGAAACAAACCGCGTGCGCCTTGTCTTGTTGCAAAGCAGGAGAAAGATCATGTCACGAAGACAAGTGGCTTTACTACCCCTGATGATGATGTATTACAGTATTAGTTTAACTTTATGCGAAAAGGCAAAACCACTGGTTTCCCTACTCAAAACCACTAGCTACGTTATTCTCCTCTGGTGCTCCAAATCTTCGGCGGCATCTTTGTCTTTACTAAGTTGGGCACCTCTTACTCCCCTATATATAAGAAACTCCCTTCACTCCACTTCCTCCATCAACAAACATAGCATCTTTCTAGCACTCTTCACCTTCTCATTAAGCTTCATCACCATCACCTTCACTTGTTTCTGTGGTCTCAGAAGACACACAAAAGTGTTAATTAAGAAGAATTCCAAGATGAGTTCAGCAAGCACAAGAGCATGGACTGTGGCAGCCAGTGTTGGAGTTGTGGAGGCCTTGAAGGATCAGGGCGTGTGCAGGTGGAACCATGCTTTGAAATCAGCTCAGCAACATGTGAAAAACCATATAAGATCATTGTCCCAGGCAAAGAAGCTTTCTTCATCATCATCTGCCATGGTTTCAAGCACTCTACAGGATGACAAGGCAAACAAGTCAGAGGAATCATTGAGAACAGCTATGTACTTAAGCTGTTGGGGTCCTAATTAATCAGAAGAAGCCATAGTATTAATTTTTCCAATTCTCTGTCTTCCTCAGTCTTCACATAATATTATTGAAGGCTCATACTCTTGCCATTTCATTGGCATGTAACCATGTAGAGTAACAAAAGAGTTTTGATGCATTGATGTAAATCAAGACAAATGTTAGTTGCAACATTGTTTTTTTTTTTTTTTTTGCAATGTCAGCTTCCTCCAAATTATTAGAAATTTAGAACTGTGTCGGTTTATCTTAACCTATGCTTCGTGTCTCTCATATTTAGGTCTGACAAAAGATCAGAAAGTATACCGAGAAAAGAAAAAAAGGAAAGAAATTGAGATCAGACCTTTGCAATTCCGGAATTCTCAAATTGACAAAAGGATTTCTTAGAAATTGCTTGTTCTGTGGGTTTTAACAAACACGACTGCCACTCAATGTCTGGAAAATATAATATGAGTTTAGGTAATCTCCCTTTGAAATGGAGGAATGACACGGCATACGGTTCAAACGTCAAAGGATATATCAGTATGAAATATTGAGTATGGCCAGAAGCCGAGCACAAAAACCAGCAACTTTCAAATGGTATATTTGAATGTAATGTTCATATATAAGCCACTTCATTCATTAAAAAAAAAATAAAATAAAATAAATACCCAATTTAGTCCAATATTGATAAGTTAGTTCTTTAAATTAAAAATCTCACATTAATTCGTCAAATTTCATAAATAAATAATTAGTTCTCTGAATTGTAATAATATTCATGTATTCAGTAACTTACTTATTGTCCTGTTAATTTCACTACATAACTTACACCACTTATCTATTCTTAGAATAAATGCAATTTAAAATCAAAATATTTCTTAATAGTAGAGGCTATGGTGGAGATAATGAAAAAAACAACTTCATTTAGAAGTGCCAGTTAGAACCACTGTAAAAATTAATAATATATATAAGTAAATTAATGTTTAATGACAATTTCAAAAAGGAATTAGTATGAGATTTTTTAAATATGAGGATTAATTTGTTCTTACTATAAATTAGAGATTAAGTTGAGGTTTTAGTAAAATATATATATATATACCCACCGATTCAAAAAAAAAAATTATATATAAACAAAAACAACTTCACGTCCAAATGTAAAATGATTTTTATATTTTCAGAAAAAATAATCGCCAGATAATTTTTAAAAAGATCTTATCCTTTAAAGTAAACCAGCCAATCAAACAACGATCGAAATGGTTAGAACGGGGTTATTGGAACTTTGGAATAAATGCTAATTTTAATTCGTGAAGTTTCTGAAATTATATGAGTTAGCATAACATTGGCGTGATTTGATTAAAGATTTGTACGGATTCATAGATAATTAGCACACAACATTTTGCTGATTTGTAGTCCATAGCATTATTATAGCTTGATTTGTTATGTAATTAGGCTAGGTATCCAGGTCTGTAAATAGACTCTATTGTAATCATCTAGACACACAATATAGAAAATACATTCACTCATTCTTTGTGCTTTCTTTCATTTTGCTCTAAGTTTATAACATGGTATCTATAGCTTAGGCTCTTGATCCTATTTTCTTCCTAGTTTATTATTTTTCCCAAGACAACACAGCACCTCTTAGACAACACCGTTGCCAGCTCTGGTTTGCCCTTTCCACTGCTCTGTTTGCCACACCGACCCAACTGTTGTGCTTGCCTGTCCTTGCTGACCATCTTCGACCAAGCCTCGTTGCCACCGAAGCTCCCACATGCTCACACGCGCCGCCTACTCTCCTTGCTCGTGAATCTCACCGCTTGACGCCCAGATCTGCTTCTAGGATCAAGCCCCCGATCCGATTGCTTCGTTGACCCACGAACCCGCTTCGCATTGACTCACGATGTGACCCACTCCCTCTGATGTGTCCCCTCTTGTTGATGTGTCTTCCACGTGGGTTTCCTGTGCTGACATGGCATTGCAAATACTTTTTCCTTAGTTTTTTTTTGGGTGAGATAATTTTTGAGGTCCTTTTTCTGCAATTCCACTCCAAAAATATGTTTTTCTGTGTTTTTCGTTGTTTCTACTGCAATGGATAAGACGGATGCCTCTCTACCTATCCTGGTTGTTCTCAATCTCTCCAACTACACTTGGTTGAAGCTATGCGTGGGTTCTTCAAGGGTCGCAAACTCTGGAGATGTGTTACTGGCAACATTGTGTACCCTGTGAAGTTTGATGAAGATACCACTAAAAAGTTTGCTAAGAAATTAGATCATTGGGATAGCATGAATCACTAGATCATCACTTAGTTCCGCAATAACTCTACTCCTAGCATTCATCTTCAATTTGGCCGCTTCGACGCTGCCAAAGATGTATGGGTTCACCTAAAAAATCGTTAGACCATCTCTAACTTGTCACACCAATATCAGTTGCTGAAGGAACTCCATTGTTTGAAGCATGAACTTGACCAAGCTGTTTATGACTTCCTTACTCAGATGGAAGCTATCTGGGATCAATTGACCTCCTGTGAGCCACTTCTAAAATATAAAAGTGATGATAAGAAATCTGAAGAGTATCGCGACCGCACCAGACTTATCCAATATCTGATGGCACTTACTAATGGTTATGAACCTGTTCAAGCAGCACTATTACACCAGGATCCCTTGCCTACTTTATAGGATGCACTTCTTCGACTTAAGTCCAAAGAGACGAGGTTGGGACTCACTCGGTGAAAGCCAGACTCAGCCTTTGCGGTTACTGATAAAAGAGGCAAGACTTATTGCCATTGTCACCGACCAGGTCACACCTTCCTAGAATGCCCCACTCTGGAGTGTTGTACTTGCAAGAAGAAAGGTAACATTGCTCCTAATTGTCCTTGTTGTTGTTACTGTAGACTGTAAGGACACTAGATCAAGAACTACCCAACACGTCCACCAAGGCCAGATCAGAACAAGTATCAACTTCGTCTCAACTCCTCCATACTGCTGTCAATGATTCTCCATCCTCTTCCACTGTCACCACCCCAGCCATTGTCTCCACCAGTGATATTGAGTCACTTTTTGAACAAATTCTCTCCATTCCTAGTAATACCTTTACTACTTTAGCCACCATCTCAAGTAATAAATGACATTTTGATTCTACTTGCTCCCGCCATACATCTCATCCTTTGTTCTCTCTGTCCACTATCGATGTTGTACCTTCCATTCAAAGCTATTGATGTATCCCTTATGCATGCCAGTCATAAGGGCTCCATCTCTACTTTAAACCTCACCTTGCCTAACACATATCTTATCCCTAACTTGAACTTCAATCTCATCTCTATCGGTCAGTTAGTTGATCTCGGTTATGACATTAATTTCTCTTCCTTCAGTTATCATGTGCATGATTTAGGAATAAGACTAGTCACCGGGATTGAATGTAAGGTCGAAAGGTTGTTTGAGCTCACCAATCTGCATGTTCCTGCTACACTGAATCTCTATGCTGCTTTTGTTCCTCCTTCCCTCCAACAATGGCATCAACATCTTGCTCATGCTTCTCTAGGAAAAATACAACTTCTCATCTCCGCGGGTGTCTTAGGATCTATTCATAATGAGTCTTTTAATTGAATTTCATGTCAAACTACAAAACAACCGACTTTATCTTTTAGTAAAAATGCTTCAATTTCTTATTCTCCTTTTGATCTTGTGCATTCAAATGTTTGGGGACTAGCTCCTACTTCCTCTATGGAAGCCTGCTATTTGTAATATTTATTGATGATTATTCACGTTTTACATGGATTTATTTAATGACAAGTTATCATGAATTACCACAAATTTACATTAATATTGCTACAATGATTAAAACCTAGTTTTCTATGATAATCAAAATTTTTGGTTGAGATAATGCACTGAATATCGAACTTTAAAATTTTCTTGCTGAATAGGGTGTTTTATCTGAATTTTCTTGTCCTAGTACCTCTCAACAAAATGATCATGCTGAGAGAAAACACCATCACATCCTTGACTCTTTCGTGCTGTCTCTCTTCTTCATGTCCTGAGCGTGTGTGGGGCAAAGCTACTTTAATTGCTATTCATGTCACCAACCATCTTCCATCGTCTATCCTCGGTAACATTTCTCCCTTTCACCATCTTTATCATACTCCTTCATACTATATTTCCCTCAAAGTTTTTGGTTGTGTCTGCTTTGTCCTTCTTCAGCCATATGAATACACTAAGCTTAGACCGTGTGTTTGCCTTGGTTACTCTCTTGGCTATGGGATTGAACATAAAGGTTTTCATTGTTAGGACCCCATATCTCAATGTGTCAGCACCTCGCATCATATAATTTTTTGGGAACACCATAAGTTTTCTTCCATGTTCTCCTTTAAAGTCATTCCCTCCACTCAAAGTCCATTCTTTACTAACCCCTCGGTTGATCTTTATCCTAGTGACAATGATGCAGGTTCTTCGAGCGAGCTTCCAGCCCTTTTGGTGCTTCACAGTTCCTAATGATCCAGTTAAGACGTAGATCTTGCACCTGCCCCTAGTACTCTTCTTGATCGTCGAAATAGGGTAAATAATCCACCTACTTGTCTTTGTGATTGTCATTGCTTTTCTACCATACTTCACCTTCATGAACCTAGGTCCTATCAAAAGCCTCCATGGATCCTCGTTCAGCAAGCTACACAAGAAGAGCTCTTGCGTTGGAGAAGACTCATACTTGGGACTTGGTTGATCTTCCTTCCAGCAAGACTTTTGTGGGATGTAAGTGGGTATACAAGATTAAGACTCATTCTGATGGTTCTATTGAATAATACAAGGCCAAATGTTGCCAAGGGTTTTACTCAAGAATGCTGCATTGATTATGAAGAAACCTTTGCTCGTGTTGCTCATATCACATCCATTCACGCTCTCCTTGCCATTGTAGCTACTCGCAAGTGGATCCCTAGCTAGGTGGACGTGAAACATGCATTCTTAATGGTGAATTGGGAGAGGAAGTCTACATGCAGCCACCTCCGAGTTATAATTGCCTTCCGAATAAGGTCTGTCTCCTCCCTAAGGCCTTGTATGGTCTTAAGCAAACTCCTTGAGTATGGTTTGACAAATTAGCTCCACTATTAGCCAGCTTGGTTTCTCCTCTAGCCTACATGATTTTGCTTTGTTCGTCTACAAGACTAATCATATCACTATACTTCTACTACTCTATGTTGATGACATGATTATTACTAAAGACAACACCTCTAGCTTGCAGATCTCAAGGCCTCTCTTAGTCATCACTTTGAGATGAAGGAACTTGGGCCCCTTACCTACTTCTGGGTCTTGTGGTTACTTCGTCTGATGATGGTCTGTATTTATCTCAAGCCAAGTATGCCTCTAATCTCATTTCTCGGGTTAGACTTAGAGACAGCCAACATAATCTACTCCTCCTGAGACTAAAGTATGCTTCACACCCATGGATGGAACTATGCTTCATAATCCCACTATCTATAGATAGTTGGTTGGGAGTCTGATCTCTTATGATGTGCATGGTGAGTCAATTTATGTCTACTCCGCGATGTTGTCCTGTGCATTCTCTAATATTTCAAAGGCACCTTGTTTCATGGGCTCCACTTCTCTCTCTCATTTCCTTTTGACCCTCTGCGCCTACTCCAATGAATAGGAAGGACATCCTATTTATCGATGTTCCACCACTAGCTATTGTATATTTCTTGATGAATCTCCATTTCATGGCTCAGCAAGAAACAAACCTTGACTGTTCATTCAAGTACTAAGGCCGAGTATCGAGCCTTTACTAACACTACCTCTGAACTTCTGTGAATATGTTGGCTTCTTGATGATCTAGGTATCCTTCAGTCTTCTCCCACTTTGTGATGATCAAAGTGCCATTTAGATTTCTCGCAACGATGTCTTCCATGAATGCACTAAAGATATTGAGATTGATTGTCACTTTATTTGCCAACACATCCTTTGTGGTACACTTTAGCTTCTCTCTATTAGAACACTTGATCAACCTGCTAACTTGTTTACCAAGGCACATCATCCCGTTGCTTTCATACTTTGGTTTCCAAGCTCACGTTGGTCTCACTATCTCCTACTTCAGTTTAAGGGGGGACGTTAGCATAATATTGGTGTGATTTGATTGAAGATTTGCATAGATTCGTACATAATTAGCACACGATATTTTGCTAATTTGTAGTCCATAGCATTATTGTAATTGATCATAAATATTTATAATTATTATGGCTTGATTTTTTCTATAATTAGGCTAGGTCTCTAGATCTATAAATAGGCCCCATTGTAATCATTCAGACACACAATACAGAAAATACATTCACTCATTCTTTGCCAAATATATTAATTATGTCAAATATAGTAACAATATTATACATATGTACAACTCATCTTTGATTATATTTATTCCTATGTAATTGAATCGACAACATCAAGTAGAATATTAGTCTGTTCCTAACACATCAATTAACATAATATATTAGAAATAGAGTAAGAAACTAATGTGATTCACATTTTTTTACTTAAGAGATTAAAAGTTAATTTCTAAATATAGAGATCAAAATAACACACATACAATTTTAAGGAATAAGATAAACATTTATCCTAAGTCACTGAACTAAACTAAAAACTAAAAATTTATATTTTTTAAAGAGTATTTATGTTTGTTAAAACTTATTATTGTATAAAGTAAGGACTATATTAAGCCTTAAGTTATAACTATCATATTAGAATATATTAATTATACATGTATAATCTTTTTATTCATCCATCTCACAATTTCATTATAAATCTACACTAGAGATGTCAAAACAAGCTCGGCCTGCTAGGTTGATCCAACAAAGCTGCCTTTCTTAGTGGGCTGGGCTAAACTTTTGAGTATGCCAAAAAGTTTTAATCTGCCTAACCTACCTTGCTTAACTCGAGATTTAGGTAAGGCGGGGCGAGCCTAGGCCACGCGCAGAGTGCCTTTCTTTTAGAGAAAAACTCACAAATTTTTAGATGTTATGGAGTTCTTATAATATACCATGTGTAAATGTAATGCGTTGGTGGATAGTAACATCCCCCTATATATAGTCATATGATAATTATAAACTCAATATAGTTTTATCAGTTCTATGTACTTGTTCTATTTTGGAATATGGTTATGGCAGTGACTAGTGATAATTTTAAAAGATTGGGTATGCATCAATTCAACCCCTCCATGCTTATAAAGAAAAAAAATCATCAAACCATTTTTTTTTTTGCAATTTTTTTACATTTTTACAGATTAGCCCACCATCCCACCAACTCGCCAATCTATCTTAAAATAGGATGAGCTGTTTCAAGCCCTTTAACTTTGGTGGGCAGTAGGCTCTCCGACCCCCTAATTTTTTGTGGACTTTTAACGGTGTGCCAACCTTGTTTGACATTTCTACTCAGCACCTCAATCTAATCACACAATCACTCCTAATCAAGTTTGCATTTATATGTATTATTATATTTTTATTTATTTAGTAAGGGTCACTTATGTTGTGGGGGGCGATTCTATCTCTTATCCTGTTATGCAAACCGCGTGCGCCTTGCATTGAAGTAAACCATGCCATGTATTGCAACAAAGGAGGAGAATGATTATGTAACAAACACGTGTGGCTCAACTTCTGATAACTGACTTTGTATTAATTTAATTTAATTTAAGGTTTTAATTTAACTGTATCCCCAAAGACAAAACCATGTGTTTTCGTACCCAAAACCACTGGCTATCTTGTTCAGTTCACCCCTGGTTTTCCAAATCTTTGGCTGCTTCTTTAGCTTACTACTCCTAACACTAACTTAGGAATCTCGTGCTCCCTTATATATAGAACCCCATCACTCTACTAGCTCTATCAAACACAAAAATCTTGCTACTATTCTTCAATTTAACAATTCACACTAAGCTTCACTTCACCACCACCGACTTTATTGGTCCTTTATTCTCTGTGATCTAAAATTCCACACGAGTTTTTAGAAGAATTACAAGATGAGTTCAGCAAGCACAAGAGCTTGGGCCGTGGCAACCAGTGTTGGAGTTGTAGAGACCTTGAAGGATCAAGGCGTGTGCAGGTGGAACCATGCTTTAAGGTCAGCCCAGCAACATGTGAAAAGCCATGTCAGATCATTGTCTCAGGCAAAGAAGCTTTCTTCATCATCTTCTGCCATGGTTTCAAGCACTCTAAAGGATGACAAGGCAAACAAATCAGAGGAATCATTGAGAACAGTTATGTATTTAAGCTGCTGGGGTCCCAATTAGAGGAGGCCATAGTATTAATTTTTTTTTTTTTTTCAATTCTTTGTCCTTTGAGTCTGAGGCTTCTTCGGTCTTCAAAAAAATTATTGAAGGCTCATACTCTTGCCATGTTATTGGCATGTAACCATGTGTAGTAACGAAAAACTTTTGATCCATTGATGTAAATTAAGACTAATTTCAGTTGCAAAATTGTTTTGTTTTCAATGTTATTAGTTTTCTCCAAATTATAAGAATTATGTAGATATTTCCAATCTATGCTTCATAACTTTCATCTTCAAAGTCTGAAAAAAGAGCAAATAAAACGAGAAAAGGAAAGGGAACAAAGAATTGAGACGAGGCCTCTGCAATTACGGAATTCCAAAGTGACAGGATTTTTGAAGAAGTTGCTTGTTGTGTGACTTTTAACAGACACATGACTATCACTTCTTGTCTGGAAAACAAAATTTGAGGATAGGTAATCGGTAATCTACTCATGAAGTGCAGGAAGCACATACGGTTCAAACTTCAAAGGGTCTTCACATGAACTATTGACTATTGAGTTAAAGGCCAGAGGCCAACATATAAATCAGTAACTTATAGAAAAGAGATCTGTCTTAATAGTATATTTTAATTAAATTATGTACAATTTCATGTAACTTGTGATGGTATCTTGTCTGGAATTTAACAGTTTTCAAATTAATAAATTGCTTGAGAACCTGGCCTATCTATAGAGCTGATCAATATATTTTTGTAAATCAAAATTAATCCAAACAATTTGACATTTTCTGTATATTGTAACTTCTTTGGTCATAGGGGGGAAATTTAGTTAAAATGTAATCTTAGTTCTTTATTAACATATATTATAGTGGCATAAATGACTGACGTTCAAATATTCTTGTAATTATCCAAACTTTAAATTTTGTTTTCATTAATGTTCATTTGTGATTTGTAAACGATAATTGGGCGTGTTATAACCATGATATTCCAGCAGCTTGATCTTTATCTGTGCCACATTTTCTGAATTTGCTTGAGTAAGCCTCTAAAGATTGAAAGTCAATCACTCTCAAGCTTACTGCTAACTGCTAATCATTAGAATTTCAAAGGAAACAGAAAGGGGCAAAATACAAATTCAAAAATGAAGAAAATGGATAACAAAGTAGTTAACTTTCTGATTACAACTGGTTATTATCATAACAAGTTAACAATGACCAACATGCCTGTTATTGCAAATGGCTCTATGCAGAGAATGTTTCATGCCTTTTCCATTTTAAGTGCTATATAAATGGTTTCATTAATTTGAATTGAAGATAATGAAAAATACCATAAATTAGTTAGTAAGGATGTTCTGGTGAGGCAAGTGAGGCCACCTGATAAACTTCTACACGTCTCAATGAGTTTAGAGACGTAAAGTTTCTACATCTCCACTCATATCCTCCAATATCTTAGTTAAAAAAAAATCTCTGATGAGCATGAAAATGAAATTTATTCTGAAAACATTTTCCTGCCCTCCTGTGAAATTAAGGTACACATAACTGAAAAAAAAAAAGAAGAAGAAGAAAAAACTCGCCTGAAGAAGTGTCATTTGTTTTCCTTCATTTCTCTTTACCGCATTCATTGCTTCTTCTTTCATGACCATGTTACTTTCTGATCTATATTTGTTATTCTCATTCAATTTTTACGGACATAGAATTTACATGCCTTTCTATGTTAACGGCTTGTCTTAACGCTCGTGAAAAGCTGTTAAAATATGTTAACCGGAGTGGTTGAGCTATTCTATGGTGTTACTTGTGAGGTACAGATTATCATTATCTTTAAATTTTGGTCATTGATTTTTGTCTTTTGATAATTTTAATAAATGGTAGAGAATCTTTAATATTAAAGAGAAGTTATGTACTATATCATTTCACACAAATCCTTTTTTTTTTATATAAATAATTAAATAAATATTGATACTAGCTAGTGCCTCAAAAAATCCTCTCATTTTTTTTTCTCATTAATGTTCTTTCATCCGCCATATGTTCGCAGATGATGAAAGCCTTTTCTATTAAGAAAAGCAAGCTATGAACATCTAATAATTGATGTTAGTCAGTGCCAATTAAACTTGCATATATCCATTTTACATATACTTGCTGAATCCTTGTTAATTTTATGCTGCAATTCCATCCTCATACATACTCATACTCATGCGATACAAACCGCGTGCGCCTTGTCTTGTTGCAAAGCAGGAAAATGATTATGTCAAAGACAAGTGGCTCTACTACTGCTGATGATGATAATGTTACAGTAGTAATAGTTTAACTTTATCCCAATAGGCAAAACCACAGGTTTCCCTACCAAAACCACTAGCTATGCAATTCTCCTCGGGTTTTCCAAATCTTTGGCAGCATCTTTGCCTTTACTAACTTTGGGCGCCTTTTACTGCTTAAAAAAATTCCTATTCTAATAATAAAAAATGAGTATCTAATTAAGACACTAATTCTATTGCTTTTAAATATGATGGACAAGTGAGAAATTGGGATCATTATCCCATCCAATTATAATGAATGGATGTCCTAATTGAACACTCATTTTAAATATTAGAATAGCATTTTTGTCCTAATATATAAGAAACCCCCTTCACTTTCTTCCTCCATCAAACAAACACAACATCTTTCTAGTACTCTTCAGTTTCCCATTAAGCTTCACTACATCACCTTCACTTGTTTCTCTGTGATCTCAAAGACACACAAAAATTGTTAATTAAGAAGAATTCCAAGATGAGTTCAGCAGGCACAAGAGCATGGGCCGTGGTAGCCAGTGTTGGAGTTGTGGAGGCCTTGAAGGATCAGGGCGTGTGCAGGTGGAACCATGCTTTGAAGTCAGCTCAGCAAAATGTGAAAAACCATGTCAGATCATTGTCCCAGGCAAAGAAGCTTTCTTCAGCATCTTCTGCCATGGTCTCAGGCACTCTAAAGGACGAAAAGGCAAAGAAGTCAGAGGAATCATTGAGAACAGTTATGTACTTAAGCTGTTGGGGTCCTAATTAGAAGAAGCTATAGTATTAATTTTTCCAATTCTATGTCCTTTGAGGCTTCCTCAGTCTCTTCACAAAAATTATTGAAGGCTCATACTTTTGCCATATTATTGGCATGTAAGCATGTAGAGTAAAAAAAGTTTTTTGATCCATTGATGTAAATCAAGACAAATGTTAGTTACAACTTACAACACTGTTTTTGTTTGGATTGTGAGTATCCTCCAGATTATTAGAACTGTATTGGTTTATCTAACGTAAGCTTCATTTCTCTCATATTGTCTGACGAAAGATCAGAAAGTATGCCGAGAAAAAAAAAAAAAGAAAAGGAAAGAAATTGAGATCAGACCTTTGGAATTCCGGAATTGCCAAATTGACAAAAAGATTTCTTACAAATTGCTTGTTCCGTGAGTTTTTCAAAAATCATAGTAAACTTAAGAGTTAAATATCTTTTTGGTCAATTCTGATTTTAGTCCCTAAAAACTTTTTTGTTTAGTTTTAATCTAAACATTCCTAAAATTATTTGATTTTGATCCTTAAATTAATTAAATGCTGAGTTGGGTGACAAAAAGGCACGGTACCCAATCCTATATGGTTATAGTAATAGTATATGTCACATTATAATCCAATGTATCAAAATTCTTACTAAATAACACATTGGTTTAACTTATTAACACATCTTATCAGACTTAATAATTCATTTTACAATAGGATTTTCACACATATAGTTATGATATGTCACATGTGACTAGGGACTACCACAAACACTAGATAACGTGATTTTTTTCACCCATCTCAATATTTAATAGAGACAAACTAATTACAAGGACTAAAATTAAATTGTTTTAAAAATATTTGGACCTTCAAGAACCAAATTTTTTTCAGAGATCAAAATACTTTTAACCCTGAACTTAACTAAAACAACATTCTTAATATGTATTTAAGATGAGCACAAATAGATATTCAAATATATTTAAAATAATTTTATATACATAGTAATAATTATAATGTTTTTATAGTCTATTAAAACAATATTTATGATTTTCTATACATCCTTTGCACTATCTTCTCTCACCATCGTTCTCTCTCACTCACCACCGCTCTCCCTCTCATCACCCCTACTCACCATTTCCGCCACTGCACCCACATCACCGCGCTCTCCTACCACCACCCATTCACACCCTCCTCCCCCTCTCTGCACGAGGCACGCATCATCACCACCGTGCACACATTCATCCACTCCTCTTAGGTCCAGGTTTGTAAAATTTTCTCTCCTCTTCCCTACCCTTTCCTATTGGTCTGCATTGTATTTTAATTTTTGGGGTATTGGAGTTTGTATTGTGGTTGTTAATGGTGAGGGTTTAGGGGTGCACACTACATGTTTGAGTAAATGCCTCAATGATTTTTTCCTTATGTTTAGGTTCAATTACATCCCTTATTGTGTTGCTATCTTCCCATTATCTGTGATTGAACCTATGCACTTATTAGCACCCCATTCCCTTACTTGCTATTGGTTGAGTGTATTCTTGACTCTTGCTTTGCTTATGTGTTGATTTGTGAAGAGCCACATTCATGTACTTTTGTATTTTGCAGGTATGGCTTCTAATTCTTTAGCAGTAGGGTTTTGGAAGTAAGTTAGGCAGTCTATATCTCCTGAAGCACCACCACTACCACTCCCACCACCACAGGGGCCCCATGTTCCGCTCCTCCGGTTAATGATTGCTCCCGATTACATGATCTTCGAGCGAGACGCAATTGTATGCTAAGATACAAGGGCACCCCAATCCTCTATGAGCATTTGGTAGACTTTTCTCATGCCAGTGTCCAGGACATTGTGGACATCATTGCTTAGAGCGGATGGGATTTTCTGTTGGAGGAGATTGGGAGTTCTATGTGAATTTCTCGGTGTCGAATGCACAAAGGTGTTTGTAAGGGCAGATGGGTCCCTGTCACCATGGATGCTATACCTGGCTATTGGTATTCCTGAGCCCCAAGAGCTTGCACTCATAGATGACCATCAGGAGCTCCTTGAGCAACTCCAGACCCTTGATTTGGATATGCTCAAGGATGCCATCACAGAGCTAGGTTCCTCTTGGACTCTAAGGGAGATCAGCCTCACACTTTAGATGGCTCCTAGCTTACACTCAGGCACGGGTTTGGATGAAGCTACTATTCTTGTACATTATGCCTTGCTCTCATGTCCACAACCTGACTTTAAACTAGGTTACCCTTATCTCCGCCTCTCCACTAAGCAGCGGGTGTATCTACCCCGCTTTATCCGGGACCATGGAGTCAGTCCACCATGATAAGAAAATCAATGGGTTGCCCTTCCCTCCCTGATACCCAGATGGCCTTAGTCGCTGGTTCCTTTTCCCTCATGATGAGAGGCCCCCACCAGACAAACTGAGAAAAGTGATTAAGGGGCCTAATCTCCAGGGGTGGACACCACCAATGGAATAGGGCCAAGGTAGCACTGGCACTAGCACTAGGAATAGCTCCAGGACCTCTTTTGGCATTAGGTCCATATTGAATCTGCGCAGGCAATCACCGATCAGATATAGAGATGTGAGCGCTGAGTGCAAGTCCATGTGCAAGCCTTTGAGCAGAGTCATGAGGAGGCTTAGTCACCTTGAGGTGAGGGTACATGGCATTGACCTTGGTTTGATTTGAGAGGAGGAGCCGAGGATTGAGCAAGCGATTCTCGAGATGATGATCCCAATGTTGTGTTCTCCTAAGGGAAGACGTCTGAAGAGGATGATTGAGGAGACTACCACCCCACCGTCACTGATTCTCATAGTTTGGCACTGGGGACCAAGGTTGTCAATGGCGGCTTATGGTGGTGAGGCAAAAAACCGCCATAAAAATATGGCGGATGGTGTTGCGGGTTATGGCAGAAGGTGACGAACTAAAAAATATATAAATATATTTTAAAAAAAATAAAATAGAAAGACAATGCATAATCAAAGCCTCAAAGACATAATCAAAGCCACAAATACACAATCAAAGTCATGAACAAGGACTAAAAAAAGTAGCAATCCATTATCAAAGCCACAAAGGCATAGTCATAATGTCACAAATTAAGAATTCAAGACAAATGTAAGAGTTCAAGACAAGCAAACATAAACTAAAATAAACTAATTTAGTGATCGGTCCTCATCATCTTACCTAAAGTAATCACCATCATCGTCCTTGTTCTCAATTGGGGAATATCCCTTTGCTTGTTCTCCTTCTGTTCTGAAACTTTATTTCTTCTTCCTCTTCTTCAATTTCCATAATGTCCTCAAATTCAAGCTCTTCAAGCTCTCCTTCAGGCACCACCACTTATTTTGCTTTCTTGGAAACTCTAGTTGATGTACTAGAACCACTTGATTGTCTTTCACCACTTGTTGCCTTTCTTTTTTTACTTTGATGCCTAGTATTTGTTGTGGGCTCTCCAATCCAGATGCCCTAAACACATCTCCCAATTCAAAGTTTCATCACCTTCAAAAACCAACTCATTTCCAACATTCTCTTCATCAATCAACTCCCCAACCATCCATTCATTACACTCATCAATATCATTAAGTGAAATGGGATCAATTTCATCTCTAATATTGTATCTTTGTTTGAGTGTTTGGTTATACTTGATATATACCAAGTCCTCCATCCTTTTGTGCTCAAGTCTATTTTTCTTCTTAGTATGTATCTACAGCACCAATATAATGATCTAATTGTTAATTGGCACTATGTTATACTTATAATAGTAACTATAAGATAGAAAATTGCTTCTTACTTGCTCAAAAGCACTCCAATTGTGTTCACGCTCGAAGCACTACATGTCAAGCTCAAAATCTTGATAGCCAATTTCTGCAAATTTGGAGTAGAATGCCCATACATTCATACATTCGCCACCATTGAGCTACAAATTAAAAGAAGACAATGTAAGAAAGAAAATCACTAACTTTGAGTCTAAACTTTAAAATTAAAGAAATTTGATAACTAGTAGTATTCTTCTCACCAAGTGCAAGTATTTTTTGATTTGATTAGGCAAAGTCCGATCCAAAATCCATCATGTAACACCCTAATAAACCCGGACTCTATTAGTTGTTACCTATACTCTTTGACCGATTTTATTTTTAAATTAATGATAAGAAAATAGGGGAGTTTTTTTATACAAATTTATCTTTTAAAAACTAAGCTTGTAGCGTGAATGATACGCAAGTTATAGTTTCGGTATAATATGAATTCTACAATTGAAATTAATTGAGCGGTAATAGCATTGTGAAAATTTAGAACACTTAACATAACATGACATAATTATACATAGTTCTCAACATGAGTTTACATAGTAGCACCTACATGGGTGAGTACAGTCCTGGCTTTTGATACGGCTATACAAATAAAACAATACATAGAAAAAGGAAAATACAACATATGGATAGTAAGGTGGAAATCGAAAATCCCTGTGTAAATCACTACGGAGGCGGTGGCACTGGTCCTCTTCCTCAGGCATTTAATCTGAGGCTCGGATAATGGCATCACTATGTAGCTCATAGTCAAGACTGTGATCTCCACGGGTTCCTCTGCAAGGTCTACCACTAGAGGGAACTCTTCCTCGTCCTCCATGGGCTCATCCAAGAAATAATCAAAGCCAAAAGGTAAAGGTACAAACAACTCCGCATCATCATCCTCCATGGCCTCTATGTCTTCCTTGGGATCTTCTTCAAGGTCTTCCTCGGGATCTTCCTTGGGGTTCACATCTTCTTCCACCACATAACTATCCTCTACTTGCCATGAGAACACTACATTTAATAGCTCTATGTTGAATGGCTCTACGATCTCTCCTCCAAGTCCAAGGATGGCACGATGATGGGTACTTGTCCCTTAGGTGGCGGTCCCTCTGAATCAAATGATATGTCGCTGACTAAAGGTTGTTGTACTCCACTTGGTCCTTCCCCCATGTTGGAACCATAATTGGTGGGGTGTCTAGTGCAAGAGTGGTCCTTCTCCCTGGCTCCCCAACTCCACATGCCTTAACTCAAGGAAGCAAGGCTCCCCTCTTCTCGAATAGCTAGGGTCTATGGATATCTGGTGGTGAAAACGGAAATATACGCAGGAGTGAGAACCACTGGATTTCTCAGTAGGAGTTTCAACTTGGTACAGATCGTGTGATCGTTGTTACTCCAGCCACCTCGAGTTTATTATAAAGTGGTCGCAGGTAAAGGTTCATTTATCAAAATTTTCGCTAAAGTGATTAGCCAAGGTAGAGTTACTTTTAAACTATTCTTATTAGCGAGTCATACATATCTATCGTAACTCATCAATTACAAATCAACACATCACTTAATAATATTGTGCATCCTTTTGTAATCACACAAGCATTTCCACTCGTAATGTTCATGCATGACACTTTATTCTCTTTTATTGACATGTCTCTTAATTACTCACGGGATGAATACATCAATGCCTTAGACTACCCTAAAAGGGTAATGATACGTGGCCATCGCCACAACCTTTTTGGTTTTCTTTCCATTGCCGTGATCTGACGGTTTACGGATTAAGTCGTGAGCTTAGCTAAAGTCCACTTTTCCAACTATCATTGCTACTTTTCCAAGCTTTACTTTTATTCTCATGAGTGAAATCATCAATACTTTAATCCCCTTTGAGGATCAAGCAATGAGTTTGTTCATTTATTATTTCACTTGAAACATGAATAAATGCGTATCATCATGCAATCATAAATAAATCATGGCACAATCAATCGTTCAGCCTTATCATTTCATGGCTCATCACTATACATTCACATTACTATATACCACTTGTGTAGCATAGACAACATCTCATATACAACCTTATATCAAATAGTAGGCATTACATGCTAAGTCTCATGACAAAACAGTGGTCATGTCAAGTAAAGCTCATAGAAATCAGCAGATAATTTCATATAAGATCTCATATGGATTTCCATAGACCAATCTCATATTAAGCAAACTAAGTCATCAAATTGAGTCCCTAGTGTTCCTAAGGGGGGTCATGGATATCTTGGTTGGTATGTATACATTATGAATGTCTTTCTTTGTACTCTTTAGCATTCCCTTATTTCATTAATACATTTTAAAATATTATTAGAGGCTCTTTATATATTTTCAACCTCCCCTATGACTTATCTGTGAAATGTAAAAGCTTGTGAAAGTAAAATCTCTAAAAGTAAATGCATGTGAAATGTAAAAGCATGTGAAAGTGAAATTGTTTAACCATCTCTAGCTACCTCCCTTTCTTGGTCGGTTCTGGCATATCATATGTGTGTCATGCATCTTGCATCCTTAGGCTTAGTAGCATCCTCATTCGCATTCTCATATTAGTTCCATGCTTGAGGACATGCGATTGTTCGATTGTTCAAGTGTGGGGAGATTTGATGGGTTGCATTTATGCACCCATTTTCTTTCTAACTCTGAATAATTTGCATTTGTTTTGTACTTAATTAATGGTTAAATTGGTAAATCTAGACCTTGTCCTCATTATTTTTTGTTGAATAATTTTGTGGTTTTTAACACCAATTGTAAGAATAATTATTCTTGGAAATTACTTTTGCTCCTAAGCTTTTTGTTTAAGCTTTGTTGAATAGCAGGAACCTCCTATTTTTTATGTGCCAAAGCTAGGAAGAATCACGAGGCACTTTGACAAAAGGAGCAGTGTTTCAACATTCCCAGGATCACTATAGTAGTCACTAGAAAGGAGATCTTGGCCAGGCATTGAGGAGCAAGGGGCGCTCTGGCGGTCATCGAGAAGAATTTTTGGATGCGGCATTGAGGGGCGGTGGTAAGATCGCTATAGTGGTCCCCGACGGCTATAGCGGTCATAAGTAGGTTAAAATTCTCGTGTTGGCTCGCGTCTTCGTGCGCTGTCCTGAGACATTGATATAAAACCTCGTTTTTCAGCTATGAGGAGGAAACGAGAATGGAGGGAGTTTTTCATAAACTCTCTCTTCCTCTCTCTAGATTTAGGATTCAGAACACTATTGATTTTGAGAAGATTTATTAGTGTGTAATTTGCAACTTTTCCATCAACATTGATTGTGAAACTCCCACTATGGAGGAGTAATTTTCTTCCGTGCACGGGTAACTGAAGATTGGAGTTATTCATGAGATTCTTGCACCCTTGTAGAAATTTGTGATTGGTTTTCTGTTCTCTTTGCCATCTCTTTTAATTATTGGTTGTGTTGATTATTGCAATTATATCTGAAAAAGAGTTATCATTTTATGTGATGTTAATCTATTGGGTAAGAGAATGGAATTAATTTCATTGGAAATTATATTGTTATAATTGGTAGTTAGATTGGCATAGGTTCATAGAATCATATTTGTGAATTACTTGTTCATATGTTAACGACAACCTTGTCTGAGTACGATCGTATAACGTTAAGTAGAATTACACCATTGCTATGTGTTAACATTTTAATGGAAGCAACCACCGCCACAATTTTATCTTTTGAATCAATGACTGAACAATTTTAATCCAAAGGAACCTTTGTGCAGGTAATCTCTCTTATTAGAATTTCTCTCAATTTTTAATTTGCTCTCAAAAATTTCAAAAACCCCAATTTTCTAGAATCAATTACAACACTTCCACGTGAGACGACCTAGATCGCATCCTTGCTACATTTTCAGTGCAATTTAGTAACTAAGAAACAAATTTTTAATTTGTTGCGAGCGCAACACTCGCAACAAGAATCCGTGAAGCCACCCGATTCCGTCGCGCCATATGGCCGATCCCCGAGAACTCGCCCCAAGTAGCGTCGCGAGCTTCCCCCTCCTTCTTCCTCACCTCTCGCTCGCTCTCCGTTTCTCACTCTCTGTCTCTCTCTCAATGTGGGTGTGTGTATTGGTGAGAGTGAAGGATTGTTTTGTGTATGTTAGTGGGAGTGAGGGATTCGTGTACGAGTGTTGGTTAGAGATTTGTCATTTAGGATTAGGTTCTGTTTGGTTTATTATTTTGGTTTTGTTTTATTTTATTTGTGCTTCATTGGAGTGTGGTCTTATTGTTTTGTTTTCTTGGGCCAGATTCGTGGCTTGCTGTGGTAATTTCATTTATTTGGGGATGGGTTTGATATTTTTTTTTTTGTTGGTTTGTTTTGAGTCATAGGGTTTTGTTGTCTATGATAAAAAAAAAACTTTCTTTTATTTTGTTTGGATTTTTATATCTTTTTTTAAATAAAATAAAAAATAATAAAAATATTTCTTAGCTGTGCATCAGTCAATAGTAATGATTTAGAGGTGGATGCCTCCTTCATACACTGTTGAATGTAAGAATTTATTGAATAGCCTTATGTTAACTTAAATCATGTGCACAAGCGGATTTTTTTTTTTAAGTCGTCAGTCAAAAGTCCACTTTCACAAATAAAATCAATTAACACATTTTTTTTATTTTTCTTCTCTTTTAATTAAAAATCCATCAAACACACAAGCATTTTCTACAAAAACGACATGACTTTGAGTTTCTTATTGCACAGAGAATACATTGATATCGCCAACAACTATCAAGCCAAAATTAATTTTTCTTCAAATTTTATTCTTCTGTTATTTAGCCATCTCTTCTTCAAAAAAATATTTTATTTTATTTTATGATTACAATTTTTAGGAAAAATAAATATTATTAAAATTATAATTAAATTGCATAATGAGTTTTAGGGTAACGTATTTATACGAATGTATTAGGGATGCAATGGGATTAAGTTTCCACCCTTCCCTAATCATAATCAGACTCAGAGCCTCAAATCTCTTTCAAAAGACCAGTTTTGATCAAATTAAATGTTTTCCAATTTTAGCCAAAATTTAAATTGGTGGCGACTCCCATTTTGTTTTTAAAATCGGTTGTCATTCTCGTCGCCTCGGGACGTTGTGACATATATACATTCCTGACGTCTTTTATAAGAAAATTTGCAATTTTTTATATACTTATTATCTTAGTCTTTCTGTATACTTATTATCTCAGCCTCTTAAATATAGTCTTAGATTCTTAACTCATCAAGTTTTCTATTAAGGGTAATTTCATTAAAAACACATTTATGGTTATGTCATAGTACCCTTGTAAAGTTACCCTTTTCCAGAACTCTCAGTACACTGTCACGAAACTTTATTTCTCATTCTATTTACGTGGTTCAAAGCATTATGCATAGCATATATGGGTGTGTTTCTATATGTGTTAACTTTTCAACGAGTTGAAATCAATCCATTTGCATTTTTCTAAAGCGAGTTACACCTATTTTACTAGTGCACAATTAGATTTAGAGTTTTAGTCATTGGCTTAACTTTGAAAATTTATATCTTGAGCTAGAGAACTCCATTTTGGGTGATTCTTTTTTGAGAGTGTTCTATAATGTGTTTAATTTATGGTAAAAATATTTTCATTTCAAGATACTTCATATTTTATGAACAATGTTTTTCGAAGTGCCTACCACTAGGAATAGTCGGAAATTTCAACACCTACTATTTTCATGTCGTAAGTCACCTTTATTACATCTAGTTTCACATACCATCTAAAAATATATTTTACAAATAATCATTCAAACTTTTGACAATAACTCAAGCTTGAGGCATTCTATCCATGGGCAAGGTTAGAAGCCAACAATACTTGAACAATTAAAGATAAAGCTCCTACCTCTTATGTAGGGTCCAAAAAGTCTTTTCTTCTTCCTTGAGCTTGAACAAGAGTCCTTGGAGTGGATGGCCCTCCTTGAATCTTGGCTCTAGAACTCGAGTGCTTAAGAAAATATTTTTCACTAGAGTTAAATGTTGTTACTCTTATGAGGGATAGTGAAGGTTTGGGTTTAGGATTTAAGCATTTAGATGAGGTTTAGAGGGTTAAGAGAAGTCTTTGAAGAGAAGAATATAAGAAAAAATGATAGAGAAAGAATAATAGATAAAGAACACTTAGGGAGTTCGAGCCTTGAAGGCTAGTAAGAGTGTGTTATGAGCAATGAGTTCACACACTTCCCTCCCTTTTATAGGCCAAAATGCCATGACTTGAGGGCTGTAATGGAGGGGTTTTGTGCTTCAATTTGTTGTTCTTAGATGCTCTTGTGGATGGAGTAATAATTGTGTTAGATTGCTAAGTCCTAAGCACAACCTTAGTGGCTAGTGTAGGCCTATTTTAGTGGAATCAAGAGCTTTTTATGACACAAATTTATTCATCAAGTGGATGCTAATTTTTGGCACATACACACATGAAAGGATTTTAAGTTCTTTCATGCATGCATTGTAATATGGAGTTTCATTGAGTCTTGCCTTGTTTCATGCACTTTGTTATGCATTGTATGATATGTATGTGTGTTGCATTTTGCCTTATCATAATTTATTTAATAAATGATATTATAAGATATTTTAGTTTAACCAAATCATGACAAATCTATTATATTTTATTTTTATAATTGGAATCCTATGTTAATTGTTTTAACATAATCATCCACTAGCTCCATAATCTATGATTATATTATTTGGATCATTTACTTTGTCAGTATCTTATTCATCCTGTTAAATCAATCATCTGTAGAAATTTATACTGTTAAATTATTATTTTATACTAAAGATTTGTAATTTTTAGTCAATTGACCTTTTGATTCTTTCTAGCATTAATCCAATGACTTAGATTCATTCTTATTTCAAGACAAGCCTAGGGATTGGTATAATGACAATATTGTAATTATTAAAGTAGTTGCATTTATAGTAATTTCTTTATTCAAGGCAAGGGTATTTTTTTAATTAGATAAGGATAATGGTATTCTTGTAATTCCATTTATAAAATAAAGGTATCTTTGTCATTTATCAGGAAAGCGAGGGTAGTTTGGTAATTTCTTTACATAGTAAGGGTATTTTTGTAATTTTCACTAAGTGATGACATTTTTGTAATTCTTTACATCTTTTTCTAGACACACTTGACTATTCTAATAATATTTGTTATGTTTCATGACATTTGTCCAATTTCTTTTGCTTTTTTTCATCCAAATCACTAATTAAGATTAATCGATATTTTTCCTAGTTATGAATTTAGGGATGTTACATTTCTCCTCTCCTTATTAAAAATTTTATTCTCAAAATTTGATACTTGTGACAGGTTCGAAAATTCTTTCTATATGTCTTCCTCGAGTTCCCACGTGTGCTCTTCCATTCTATCTTGTCCCCAGGCCACTCTGACTAGAGATACGGATTTGTTTATCAGTTGCTTGGTATCACAATACACGATTCTCATTGGTGATAATTCAAAAGTCAGGTCATCTCTTAATTGTATAGCTTCTTACTCAAATACATGACTTGGGTCTCGCTAATACTTTCTCAATTAGGACACATGAAAAACATTGTGTAAGTTGGACAGATTTGGAGGTAGTGCAATTTGGTAAGTGGAGGGACCTATCTTTTGAGGATTTCAAAGGATCCTAAGAATCTAGGGCTTAGTTTTCTGACTTTCATTGAATGGCTTATGCCTGTGGTAGGAGTAATTCGCAAGAATATGTGTTCTCCTTCTTGAAATTCAAAAGACTTCCTTCTTCCGTTAGCATAGCTCTTCTGCCTACTTTGAGCAGTGGGGAATTTTTTTTGCCTAATTCTCCTTATTTGTTTGGTTGTCTCCTCTACCAAATCAGGGCCCAAAATACTTTGTTCACCCGGGTCACACTAATAAAGTGGTGATTGACACTTTCTCCTATACAAGGCCTCATAGGGCGCCATCCAAAGCTAGTGTGGTAACTGTTATTATATGCAAAATCAATCAACAGAAGCTGTTTGTCCTAACTTTTCGCTGGTCCAAGACACATGCTCTTAGCATATCCTCAAGGGTTTGAATTGTTCTTTCTGATTGTCCATTAGTTTGAGAGTGATAGGAAGTGCTAGACATAATTTTGAACCAAACGCCTTTTGCAAGGTTCCCCAAAATCTAGAGGTGAACCTTGGATCCCTGTCCTGAGATAATGGTTTTGGGTACTCCATGGACCCTTACTATTTCTTGAATGTATAGCTGAGCTAACTTTTCCAAAGGGTAATTTGCTCGGATGGGTAAAAAGTGAGCAGATTTGGTCAATCTATCCATAATTACCCATATATAGTCATGTCAGGTAGGTATTCTTGGCAATCTCACCACAAAATCCATGGATATTCCCTTCCACTTCCATTCGGGGATTTCGAGAGGTTGCAACACTCTAGAGGATTTTTGATGTTCTATTTTCACTTTCTGACATACCAAAAAATTTTCCACTATATTTGCCACATCTACTTTCATTTTTGGCTACTAAAACATCCTTTTTAGATCATGGTGGTACATCTTGTTCATACCTGGGTGTACACTAAATTGACTCTTGTGGGCTTCTTCCAAAATACTAGCCCTCAATCCTTCCTTTGCAGGTACACAGATTCTCCCTTGGTACCTCCACACTCCTTTCTTATCATGAACAAACTCTTTCACTTTTCCTGCTTCTACGAGAGTTAAGGTTCTAAGGAAATCCTCATCTTCCCTTTGGGCTTGAATTATTTGATCCTTAAAGCTCCTGGTTATGCTTAGTTGGCTTAATTGAATTTGTTCAGGAAGTCCCACCATACCCTAAGTTAAGGTTGTTAAAATCTTCTATCAGCTCATTTTCTTTCACCATGAGCCAAGCGACATGCAAGGACTTACGACTCAAAGCATCTACTACCACATTTGCCTTTCTTGGGTGATAGTTCAACCCAAAGTCATAGTCCTTCAAAAACTTCATCCAACGCCTTTGTCTTTCTCACAACGTGTGATCCCGAGGTACAGGGTCAGTAGTAAGGTTCTGTATAGCCTCAGGAGTTTCCCAGACTCCCGGGTCCTGAATTTGGCTAAGTGAGGATCCTACACCTCATTGGAGGGCTATATGATAGAACCATATTCTTGGAATTAAAAGTCCCGGTAATGGTTCCTAGAGGGAAAATAAGTTGAAGAGTGATTTTTAATGAATTTTATCAAACCTTTAAGTGTTTCGTTTTTAGCTCACAAGTTTAGAAAATCTTGGATTTGAACTAAAACCCAAATTTTGGATTCTGAGTTGTTGGGATTTTAATTTTTTAGATATTTTATTTGAATCCAAATGGGGTATTTCCTTATTTACATTTATGTTTTAAAGTTAATGGGAAGTAAAGTAAATGATTAACTTGAAATGTAAATAAGTGAACCTCCTGGAGACCGCCAGCGGTCATGGGACCGCCCAGGCGGTTAGCAAAGGCTGTCGTAGAAGAACCTCTGGAGACCGCCCAGGTGGTCAACGGGAGAAGTGCGGTCCAGCTGGAAGAAGAGACCGCCCAGGCGGTCATTCACCGCCCAGGCGGTAAAAGTTTATAAAAGCCGTGTTTCAAGAACGCGCAGAACGCGTTCCCTTCTTCTTCTTCATCAATTTTCTTCTCTCTCTCAAATCCATCATTTCCAATCTTCAAGGTGAGTATATGCTGTTAGATTATGTCTTTATTTCTTCATAATCTTGGATTTGGGCCGATCATTTCTTTCATTGTTATCAAGTGGGGTGCTCCCCAATTTTGTTAGAATAAGGATAGAGCCCCCTAGAGATTATTAGAGTTTAATCTAGAGTTATAATTGCTCTATGGCAGTTGTTGGTGCTATTCCAAGTTCTCCAGTTGGTGGGGCCCACAAACTCCCTTCAAACGGTGAGTGGGTTCAGATCCTATGATCCTTATGTTGATCATTAGAGTTAATTTCAGTAAATTATGACGTGGCCATATGATGCTAGAAATGAAAGCATAAAATATATGTTTTTGAAAACTCATGGGACCATTATTGTTAAAAGTGATTTTTATTAAAGAGCAAGAGTATGAATATGATTATATTTAGAGATTTATGAAATATTATGATGATTTCCAGAGTAGAGCACAAGTATATGATAGGGTTTTTAGAGAAAATAAGTATTTTTATGATACTAGAAGTATGGAATTCAATATGATTCATAACAATTGCCAGATACATATTCTGTAGGCTTGAAATCGGAATGCCTGCAAAGAGGTGATCCCTTGGGCATGATTTCATAGTCAAGTTATGCTAGAGTCAATTGTTAAAGTCATATGAGACCAAAGCTTCAGAGTTTCAAGAGTTTTTGTTTAAATAATTTTATATATATTAGAGATTTTATGATTTCGAGAATAGAGTTTTAAGAGAAATGATTAGAGATGTTGTAATGATTATATGAATTTCAGAATTATTGATTTTATATACTAGAGCTTGTGAACTCTAGGATAGAAGACTTTGAGAAAAGATTTAGATTTCTGATTGAATTAGACGTGGCTATAGAGAATAGGCTGTGTGTTAACGGCAGTTAATCCGTTAACCTTGGTATACCAAGTCGCCCATAGGCAAGAGAAATAGAAATAGGACCTAGTTAGGTGCCCAGAGTTTAGAGATATTGTTATGTCACATGAATTGTGCATAACCAGAGATTTTATTTCTCTAGTAGAGACCTGTTATTTATATTTTTCAGAGAATATTGATGCTTTTAAGAGAATATTTGATTTAAAAGCTGTTATGTATATCTCCAGAAAATGATTTCTCGATAGAATAAGAATTTAGAGATGTTTTCTATGAATATGATTTTCAGAGATATTGTATTAACGTCTGATGATTATATATGATTATTTGTTTCTTGATTGTCCCATGAGAGGGTTATGGGTGAAGGGTCTACTCACTGAGTTTTAGATGAAACTCACCCTCTCCCTTCTTCCATTACAGATACGTTAGCTGCTATGGGTCCTTCTGATCCACCTTATTCCTAGTAGAAAGTTCCAGTTGGCGAGCTTCACTTTGAAGTGAAGTATCTTTTGGTATTTTGTTTAGAAATATAGTGCTCCAGTGTACGTGACGGCAAGGTCCCAGGACCATAGAAAGATTGGCATTGATTTATCATGATTATTTTGTAATTACATGATTCTAGTTTTCATGTATACTTTGTATAGAGAGACTCATATTTTGAGTCACAAGGATATGTTAAGAGTTTGAGAAATGATTGTTTTCTAATTTCAGAGAACTATGTTAGAAATGATTATGATATGCTATTAATGATGATTATGTTTTTCAAAGATCCAAAGGTTTCTTAGAAATGGAAATGATGTTTATTAAATAGATTGAATATTAAATATGCATATAGAGAGACTTAGAGGTCATGAGGCTTACGTGGAGATGGGATTCCACGTGGGTCATGTTCCCAAGTCGGGTCGTGACACAACGTTCTTGGAAGGCGTCGCGACGAAAATGACAACTAATTTTAAAAAATGGGAGTCACTGCCAATTTTAATTCTGGCTAAAATTGAAAAACTTTTTAGTTTGCAAATTGGTCTTTTTAAACATTGAGGTTTGGAGTCTGATTATGATTAGGGAAGGGTTGAAACTTAATCCCACTGCACCCTAATACATCCATATAAATACGGTTATCCTAGAGCTCATTGTGCAAATTAATTATAATTTTAATAATATTTATTTTTCCCCAAAAATCATAATAATTATACAAGAATAAAATAAAAGAAAATAAAAAGAGAATAAAATTGAAAGAAAAGTTAATTTTGGCTTGATAGTTGTTGGCTACGCCGACGTATCCTCTTGGTCCAATAAGGAACTCAAAGTCATGTCGTTCTTGTAGAAAATAATTGTGTGTTGATTGATTTTATTTGTTAAAGGACTTTTTAATTGAAAAAATACTCATAAGTTAAATATCCATTTTGCACATGATCTAAGGTAGCACTAGGCTACTCAGTAAACCCTTACAATTCAACAATGATGAAGAGAGCACCAATTACTCAGTCATAACCGCTAATCGTTGCATGGATTAAAAAAAAATGCATCTTTTAATCTTTTTTTTTTTGTTTTTTTTTTTTTTTTTTTACATCAAGCCCCTAAGACTCTATAAAGAAAACGGTAGTCAGAAATTTTGAGAAAAAAGAAAACAAATAAATAAACCCAACCTAAACCAAAAGAAAAATAACTCCCTAAAAAAAGTTAGCTCCCAAAACCAAAGCCCCATAAGACTAGGCCCTAAAACCTAATCTAGAAAAGGAATTCTGACCCAAAAGACCAAAAAAAAAAAAAAAACAACAATAAAACTATCTAATCCATAATTGTAAATCTAGATTATGTTGTACCAAAGATGGAAACAAAGTAAGAGCTATGAGGGTTGTGCGGCGCACCACAGCAATAGAGGAGGAGGCGCGATTAAAGTGGTTCGACAGGGAGTGCTATTTGCGGCAAAGCTGGAGAACGCGACATTGGCTGGGTTGCAAAGGCGCAGCTGTGCGAGGCTTCGCGATGGGAGTGAAGCGCAAACGGGGGTTGCTTCCTTCCCCTTAGCCTCCTTAGACAACTTGTTTCTCACCTATTCATCGAAGGTAAATATTTTTGTAAGATTTTGTTTCTCTTCACGAAACCTCTCCAATGGTAGAAAGGAAGTGGCAAATCATGTGACTGCATGTCTTACCAATTCCTTCTTGTTTGTGAACTGTCTCAATAAGCTCAAGATGCTAGTATGGCTATAAATGAAACCAACAAGAAAATCGCCCTCTTAATCATCTTCTTTATCAATAGAATCTTTCCAATATCTTCCAAGCATTAAATCCAAACAATGGGCAAGGAAGTCCAATAGAGATGTGGTCTTTTTTCTTCTAACTTCTTGCTAGCCAAAAACAGTTGCTCTCATTATTATAACCTGAACAACATTCTCCTCTCCAATCTCCTCCACAAGAGAGTCAAGAAGCTTAAATAGCTTCTCACTAGTCTTGACAAAGTTAAATCCGTCAATAGACTTTACAAACATCGTTCCAAGCAAGAGAGTTTGCTAAGAAATTAATAATCCACTTCCTATCAATCCAGGCATCTGACATGATGGAACAACCATGTTTGTTTCACTGCTCCTTATGATTCTTCATCATATTTTTTGTGCACTCCAACTCCTTATTAAGAAGTGAAACCCTTATAGCATGATAAGATGGAATTCCAACTTGATACAGTTAAAAGGAATTCCAGCTTGATACCACCACCAAGCTATGTATTGATGGCCTCTTTGAACTACTTCTATGTCACATTTTAATCTAATATTTTGCTGCCTCAACTTTGCCTTGTTCCTTTTCCCAATCAGGTTTAGGATTTCTAACAAATAAATCTCTTGGGCCTTTCAAAGCACCAACACTTGTTCTCACTCTATGTCTTGAGTTAGGAATATCATCAATCCCTTCAGCATCATCTTCGGATAACCCAAAGCCCAAGTTCTCAAGATCAAGCTCCCTTGCATTTGGAACTTCAACTTCCTCACTCCATTGCCTCCTTTTCTGTTTCATATACTTTGTCAACTTCCTTTTAACTTCATTTGGAACCTTGATGCACTTAGAAACATTGCCACTCTTCCCTCTGGGTGTTCTTTGGCTCTTTGTTAATCCATTTTTCATAAGTTTTGAGCAGAAATTACAAATAGTGTCATTTGTGTTTCTTCTACAACGTGGACATACTTCCGCCTTGGGTCTGCTTTATTTTTGTTATTGATAAAAGAGGCTAGAGCTAAGCTTTGTTCAAGTCCACTTACCATTTCAGCAATTCAACCTAAAACAAAATAAAAGAGGCTAGACAAAAAATAAAAAAAAAGGAGAAGAAGACGGAACAGACAGAAGAAGGATAAGAAGAAACCGAACGGAGATTCAAAGAAGAAAAAGAAAGACCTCGATGGAGTGTTGGGCGCTATCTGGTGTAGACTATGTCGAGCCGCCGCAGTTGCATCCAAAGAAGAACGAGACGGACTTTAGAGACCGAGAGAAAGAAGGAAGCGAGAGCACACAAGACTAAGAGAAATGGCAATTGGGTCGAGTTTCATTAGGGTTTTATATTGAAACCTAAAAACCCTAAGATAACCTCTGAAAATTAAAAAAAAAAAGGTTTTTTGGCAAAATTTCAGCCACGGCCACCACAATTCCACCAATGCAACTAGCGATGAATGGTCGGTGATTGGCAATGCGAGGGAATCATGCGGGCAGTGACCGATGGTAGCGACCGACGATGGATAAGTGACTGATGAAAGGCAAAGACATAGGGCAAGCGACGATTGGTGACGCAAGGGTGTCAAGTGAAGATAGACAATGGGCAAGTGACAAATAGCAAGCGAGCGGCGTCTCGGCGCTGATAATATATGATGAATTCGAAGCTGGAAGTGGTGGTAGGTGGCAACCGTGACCATTGCTAGAAACAAGAGGGCGAGTGGTGACCGGGCGACATGTGGGCAGCAATTGGTAACTTGAGGGTGGTGTGACCATCAATGACCAGCAATGCTTGGTGATTACTAACGGCAAGCAAAGCTAACGAGGGACGGGCCGCAGGCAATAGGCAAACGATAATTGACTGCAAGATCAATGAAAGGCTTACAACAATGGCAATGGTGAAGAGCTATGATAGTGGTGCACAAGCGCAAACAATAGCAAATGAAGAGCGGTTCTCGGCGGCAAGTGTTGGCGAGCTGCTGACGACAAGTGAAGGCTTGCACATGAGGGCAATGAGTAATGAACAACAAATAGAGGTTATGAGCGAGCGACAACCAACGGTGGGCAGCTCTCGATGGCGGAAGGATAGAGCTGGCAACGGGTGATGATGACTTATAGTAGGCATGCAACAACTAGTGTTGAGAGGGTAGCATTAGTTGGGCAACCAAGGTGATGGGTGGGTGGCAACTAGCTGCCAATGAGAGGCAATATCAAAAGAAGAGGGATGAGTAAGGTGGCGACCAATGACAAGTGAAGTCGAGAGATGGGCGAGCCAAGTTCGCGCTCCGACCAGCAGCGACGGCAAGCTAAGAAAGGTGATGGGCATACAACGAACATCAAGCGAAGACCGTGACGGACAAGTTGTGATATGTGGTGTCCAATAGCACAAAGGTGGTGGGTAATATCTGGATGGCAACAGAGAAGGTTGGCGAATAGCAACAATGGACTAGTAGCAAGCGGTGAATGGCGATGACGAGTTTGCAAATGATGAGTGACCGATGACGGAATGGAGATTGATGAGTGGTGGGAAGGCATGCTACAATCAGCGAGGGCAGGAGAGTAGAGCTATGACGAGTGACAAACAACAATAAGGGGTAAGTAGAGACGAAGGGAGGGCAGCGGACAACAAGATGGCGACGGGCAAGTCGGCAAAGAGCAATGATGGGCTGGCAGAACCAACGGTGGAAGGGCGACCAATGAGTGATGACTTATGATTGGCAACGGGGCAGATGGGTAGCAACTAGCAATGGCGATGGGCAAGCAACAATTAGTGGAACGGTGTCGACGTCGGGCGGGTAGTGACAGTGATGGGTAGGTGATTGACGTTGGGCGGGCGGGGATCAACATTGGTAAAGTGGTCACTGGCAGTGATTTGTGGTGGGAAAGCATGAATCAACGAAGGACGGGAGGGCAGTGACTACGAGCAAGCGACAAACAGTGATGGTGGGCGGGTGAGGCAGGGGAAGGCGCTCGAGCAGGAAGGGCGAGCGGCGACTAACAAGAAGATGGCAACAAATAATAGTCGTCAAAGGCTCATGATGGGCAAGCGCGACTAGTGGCGAAGGGCGGCGATGAGTGATTTCTGACGCGATGGCAGGTGGCGCGGGCAATGGTGATGGGAGGCACTAATTAGTGAAGCGAAGGAGTTGAATGGGCGACAACTAATGCAAGTCGAAGACAGACAATGGTGAGGCGACAAATGAAGAGAGGGTTGCAAGTGATGGCGGTGGCTAAGAGCTATGATCAGTGGACAAGCAGCAACCAACGCAAATGAAGAGCAACTCGCGGCAAGCATTGGCAGGCTCGACAAGTGGAGGGCTTGCACAAGAAGGCAATGAGTAATGAATGGTTAAGAGCGATTATCCAGGAGCGGCGACCTCGGTGGCGGCTATTGATGGCGAGAAGCGAGGATAGGCAACAAGCAACAACAACTTCCAGTAGGCATGTAGTGTCTGGTGCAGGAGGGCGCATCGGGTGGGCGACCACTATGATGGGTGGGTTGCCGGGTACCAAGTGGGAGGCAATATCATCACAAGGGGACG
The DNA here is from genome assembly GCA_030441495.1 of Dalbergia oliveri. Lineage (NCBI taxonomy): Eukaryota > Viridiplantae > Streptophyta > Magnoliopsida > Fabales > Fabaceae > Dalbergia > Dalbergia oliveri. The sequence continues at coordinate 14,604,265 of JAMLFY010000011.1, forward strand.
AGGCGACGGACAACCAGTCGATTGATGGGCGAGCTAAGTTCGCGTTGCGATCAGCAATCGACGATTGGCGAAGACCAACGATGGACGAGCCACGAAATGCGTCCAATGGCACAAAGGTGATGTGTAACATCTGGATGGCATCAAGAAGGACGCGAAGAGCAATAATGGGCAAGCGCGAGCGGCAAGCACAATGACAAGTATGCAAATGATGACCGATAAGAGGCGGTAGGTGGGTGACGATTAGCTATGATGATGGGCGGGTGGCGATTCAGCGACGCAAGGGCGTGAGCGGTCGACAACCGACAACTGCGTAGACAAACGATGCGTAGGCGATCGACATCGAGCGGGCGTGAACGACAACGGGCAAAGAGGAACATTAGTCAAGTAGTGCTGGCGGTGATGTGGGAAGGCATGCTACAATCAACTGAAGGCGGGAGGCAACGACTATGGTGAGCAACAAACGCGACGGTGGGTGGGTAGAGACCAAGGGATGGTGGCGACGGCAAGAGAGCGACGAATAACAATCAGCAAGGAGCGATGATGGGGCGGCCACGGTGGCAGGAGGGCGAATGATGAGTGATGATGGCGGCGGCAGTAAATGGGCGGCAACCGATAATGGCGATGGGCGAATGATGAGTGGCGCTGAGGCGGCAGTAGATGGGCAACAACGACAATTGAAGATAGACAATGGTGATGCGACCGATGGTGGAGGCGGCAACTAACAGAGGGCGGGAGTCGCGGGCGATTGGGGGGCGAAAGTAGGTGGAGGAAGGCAAGATGGCGAGTGGCGACAAATGACAGCTCAGCAAGTAGGCTCTTAACAATGTGCTGGCAGTGAGTAATGGTGGCAGGGTGGCGAGTGACGCGAAGACGAGCAACGATAGCGAAGGGCAACAAGCGACGGCGAGTGTGCAAGCGATGACGACAACAAGCAACTTGTGGGTGGCGGCAGGCGACATAGGCGATGATTAGCAACATGAGGGCATTGAGCGGGCGTTGAGGGACGGCGAAGAGACGATGAGCAAGAAACCATGGCAGGCAAGCGAGCGACAACCAATGGCGAGCAAAGAGCGACAATGAGCAAGTGGCGACTGGCGGTGACTAGCAGGAAGGCGTGCTACAATCGACGATGAGCAAGTGGCGGCGGCGATGGTGGGGGGCTACAACCAACGGATGGTGGCAACCAACGCGTGAGGCGACGACCAATAGACAGTGGCAACTGACGGCAAGCGTGATGACGGTGGGCGGGTTGGCGGCGATCGACAATAGGAGGTTCACAACTGGTAGGAGGGTGAGACGGCGATCAGACTGTGATTAACGGCTATAGCATGCTAAGACAAACGATGGTTGTACGGCAAGCTAAGACAGACGATGGGCGTGCCTTTCGCGTGTCCAATGGCATCAAGGCGGAAGCGACAAAGTGCGAAGACCAACAATGGGCAAGCTGAGATCGGTGGCGATCAATGACAGGCGAGGGCGGCAACAAGTGATAGGCAGAAGCGGGGGGGGGCACCGGCATGTGGCAACACATATGAAAGGGAATTTCAATTCTCTTTCCAAATATGGAAAATAACTCCAAAAAAACTTGGAAGTTTTAAACTCCCTTGTGTTAATATCTGAATAAGGAATTTCATGCCAAATAATTTGAAATCCTCTCAAAAAATACATTATCGTCTAATAATACTCTATCCAAACACACTATAAGAAGCTCACAACATTTACAAGAGGGAGACGAACGCATGATGGGATCTTGATCGAATCTAAAACTATTCATTGAATGAAATCAAGGAGAAAGAAGGTAGTTCTTCTGAAGCTAGACTTCTATAAAGCTTATGATGGAGGAAGATGAGTTTATGGACCATATTACGGAGGATGAGCTTTGGTGATACTTAGGAAATGGATTCCAGGATGCATTACTACACCAAGGATTTCAATACTTGCGAATGGCTCTCCAAGACTCCCACTAAACCATTACAAATGAAATGAAGACAAGGGGGTTCCACTCTCCCCCTTTCTCTTTTGTCATAGCTGATGTCTTCAATAAAGGTTCTCAGCATCGGAAATGCGGTTTATCAATAGCTTATGTGTAAGGGAGGAGTAAGCGGAGTTGTCCTGTCTTCTGTTTGCCGATGATACTAGCTATCATGTCTGTTTGACAATTAATTATGAGAAATCATATTTGATTCCTATTTGCTGCCAGTTGGAGTGGGTAAAAAGTTGCAGGAGAAACTGAGCTATGAGGCGTTGATGGTTCCCTTTTAGCATTTGGGTATTATGATGGGGGCAAATCAAAGGAGAATTGAAGCTTTACCCATCACTAGAAATTGGAAAAGGAAATTGAATCATGGAAACTCCAGGTTGTTGTCGACAGTTGGTAGATTAGTTATTATAGAGACAGGTATGAATAGTTTACCCATGTATTATACGAGTATATTTGCAGCAACAAAGGCATAAAGAATATCAATTCCCTACATATGAGATTTTCTGGGTGATACACACCTAACTAAGCCCAAATATAGGAGTTGGACTGAAATTTAAGAGGAGGAAAGGAAAGGGGCTGGACCGAAAATTGCAGTAATAGGAGACAATTTAGGAGTTTATCATTAGGATGGCTAGGTGAGAAAGAAAAATATTAATCTTGGACCGAGATTTTTTAGGTATACAATAAAAAAAGGAAAGGGGCCGGACCAAAATTGCAGTAATAGGAGACAATTTAGGAGTTTATCATTAGGATGATTAGGTTACAAGAAAAATATTAATCTTGGACCGAGATTTTTTAGGTATACAATAAAAAAAGGAAAGGGGCTGGACCAAAATTGCAGTAATAGGAGACAATTTAGGAGTTTATCATTAGGATGATTAGGTGAGAAAGAAAAATATTAATCTTGGTTTGCAAGACCTACATATGTGAGGGAGGGTAGGTCAATTTTGAGTGAGGAAATAGGAGGGTGACTGGGATCCCAGTTTGAGTAATAATACAAAAGATTATTCAATACGTCTTTTATTTTACTGGTACCAGTAGTCAAATAATGGCAAGAAAAGTGTTCCTTTGGCCAAGTGAAGCTTAGAAAACCAAAGGAAGAGGGAGGTGTCAAATAAAAAAGGGCGGTCCAATGCATGAGCTTCCCATTCTGGTGGGGTCTAGGGAGGATAGATATATGCAACCTTACTAAATAATGGCAAGAAAAATGTAGCTTTACTAACCAATGGTGGTGGAGGTATCAGAATAAAGGCAAGATATTATGGAAGAGAATAATCTATTATATCCTTAAGTAGAATCCAGAAAGCAGGTTTGCAGATGAAGGAATTATTGCTGGGAATAGCACTAGGATGTCTATCAAAAATATAAGCAAGCATAAAAGAAATGTTGGTCAAGCAATGAGTACAAACTCCTGTTGGAAGAAAGGTACTAGGATGAAACTCATGTTTTGGGAGGATGTTTGGGTCTCAGAAAAGTTTCCCAGGCTCTATGATATTTCCATGATGAAGAGAGAAAAGGTGCAGATAGTGGTGTATGGAATGAGGAACTATGAAAGTGGAAGCCATAATGGGGAGAGAATTTTTTTGAATGTGTAATAGGTTTGGCAAAGGAACTCATGGCAAGGACTAAACTTAGAAAAATGGCAACCTTACTAAATAATGGCAAGAAAAATGTAGCTTTACTAACCAATGGTGGTGGAGGTATCAGAATAAAGACAAGATATTATGGAAGAGAATAATCTATAATATCCTTAAGTAGAATCCAGAAAGCAGGTTTGGAGATGAGGGAATTATTGCTGGGAATAGCACTAGGGTATCTATCAAAAATCTAAGCAAGCATAAAAGAAATGTTGGTCAGGCAATGAGTACAAACTCATGTTGGAAGAAAGGTACTAGGATGAAAGTCATGTTTTGGGAGGATGTTTGGGTCTTAGAGAAAAGTTTCCCAGGCTCTATGATATTTCCATGATGAAGAGAGAAAAGGTGCAGATAGTGGTGTATGGAATGAGGAACTATGAAAGTGGAAGCCATAATGGGGAGAGAATTTTTTTGAATGTGCAATAGGTTTGGCAAAGGAACTCATGGCAAGGACTAAACTTAGAATGGAAATTTCAAATTGCTTATCGGGGGAAACGTGATAGAAAAGGTGTATTTTCTGTAAATTCTCTTTGGGCCAGCTCACAAAAATCAGGAGGAGGATGAAGACTGTGTTAAGGACCCTCTTTAAGGACAGGTATATGTTCAAAGGAATAGGAAAGGGAAATAGCTAGCCCGAGTTTGGGCCCCAGTTGTAACAGAATAGTGACAACTTGGAAGGGATTAGGAATTGGGCAGGAAAGGTTGTTACTGGTAGTTAGGGAATAAAAAGGACAAGAACAGTGATAGACTCTAGTCATTGGTGATTTCTTGGGAGAGGCTGAGGTTCTAGAATTCCTCAAGGAAAGAGAGTGTCTCTATACTTGTTAAGTTTGTGTCTAACAAGTAACAACATCTTATGTCCATCATGAGTATGAAAAATTACAAACAAAAAAAACACACACACACACACACACAAATGGAAGCTGGTTCTAAATTTTAACAAATTAGGCATAGTTTATGCAAATTGAATTAGCATATATAATAATGGAAACAATTAATAAAGTTACCCTTGATTCTTTCTCTTCAAATATGAGACGCACCCCATTATGGTTCAACTGCATATCTCTATCCTGGAATGTGCCAGCTAGCAGTCCTGTTAATCAGACAACAACCAAATCAATTTAACAAATGGAAAACCAAAAATTAAAAGGAATATTATTTTTTGGTCATATGAAGAAACCAAGTTCATGAACCCCAAATCAAGACAAGAGAATCTAAAAAAGCTAATCTCTTGCATATTGAAATTTAGTTGAACCCTTCAATTGCTAATCTAGCACATTTTGGGATCTAGCAAAAGAAATAAGCACATGCAGTAAAAAATGAAAGTTAAGAACACAAACTTAATACATGATTTCAAGTGATGAAGCTAAGAAGATGAAATGGGGTGGTAAAGTGAATCCAATAACATCAATCTACTTTCTTGTTATCAGGCATTTTAAATATAACTTCTTTGTTGCCAATTTCTTACAAACAAATGTAAACCTCAAGGGAAAAGAGTATTATAAATCATATATAGATGTGAATATCCTATGTTGGATGATGTTACATGCAGCCTAGTTTACACAAAAATGTAAAAATAATAATAATATAAATAATGGCAAATGTTCCTTTAAAAGGAAATCAACATTAAAAACAAAAGGAAGTATAACAAGCGCATGATTGATCAACTTTTTAATAGTCGGATATCCCAAACTCTTGACTCTTCATCTTACTGGTTAACTCCATTTTTTTTCTCAAGTTTCTTAGCCCACTTCCTGTAGTCCCATATGTAACTTTCACTAGCTAATTGTGATGAAAAGAGATAGCACTAGAGTTTTCTTTTTATTATAATATAAATGAGATCGATTCGTAATGTCATTGGACTAGCAGTTCATTCAGATGCTATATCCTATCAAAATATTAACAAGAAACCTAGATAAATAATTGTCTTTGTCAACTCAAAACACTTAGCAGAAATGAACCTTCAATCGTATGGGATACAACTAGTAGCAGAAAATTGTTCATACAAGTTTTTTCAAAGTATGTCAACTCTAGTCAAGGCTCAAGATCTTTAGACCTTGTAACAATCGGCAACATCACATACATGAACATCTAGACCAGGGAAATTAAAGCATTCACATTTTGAATGACAAGAGAACATGTACAGTGTTTTACCCTACCTTATAGGTTAGCTTCTTAATAACAGTCTCATTAATATATGGCTGCTGTAGAAATGTTGCAATGTATTTGGGTGATCCACCAGTAATTTTTAGCACTTAGAAGAACAACCTGCAATATAGGTCATAAAATAAGAAATGAACTTCAATTAAAATGGCTTTTTAAAAAACAAAAAAAGAAGAAGAAGAAGAAGAAGAAGAAGAAACAATGGCAAAAATATTAAATAGTGACATCTTTAAATAAAAATGATTTACTAAACAAGAGAAAAAGAAAAACCACCATAAACAAAGCTAAAAATAACTCAATTTGTCCATCAATATCAAACTTTGAAAGACAATCATTTTAGTAAACACTGAAAATATGGACCAAATCAATTGATTGTGGAAGGCATCCTAATGTTAGAGGCTGTCTTCTAGAGATGCAAAGTGAATGGAATCAGATTAAGCCAATCTTGAGAAAAAGAAATGTTAAGAGTTATGGAGTGTATTCTTCCATGTATAACCCACCCTATATAATCCATGTTCTGCCTCTCTCATAAGTTCCAACTTCCAATTCACAAATCAAAGTGGACTAGATCCATTTGTATAATAAGTCAGACTTTATACAGAATAAACATGGCTTGTTGAGCCTCAAGGGGAGCCAAAAGTCGTTTACAAAGCATCAAATGGATGAAACTCACTGTAATATACCAGCTACAATGATGAAACAAACCAAGTAAAACATTAGACTACACAAATAACATAAACCAGGAAGAGAAGTTCCCGAAACAAATAGAAACCAATAGCAAAGAGACCATTACAATATCAGAAAGATGCCCAAATAATTCTTCATTCTTCACTGCTAATTTGCACCAAAGTTTTTCCTATCAATTTGCCATATGGTTGGCTTCTCTTCTTTGATAAAGTACACTTCTTTAAACAAACTCTTCAAATCTGAAATTTATTCCAGTAAAATCTCAGGCTCCAAGGGAATTTTTTTTTTTCACATTTCAAGTCCAATATGCAGTGAGTAATGAATCTGCCTCCACATTGATTGGGAACTCAAGAATACAACAATATTAGGTGATTGGGAAGTCAAGAATACAACAATATTAGGTAAGTTGCAATACAGCAGTGTTAGTTACTTACGATGCTGTGATCTATTACTGAATATTGAATATTGAAATACAGGTATAGCCAATGATTCTAGTGGCTGTGGATGCAAAAGGCAGATTACATGTCAATATTTTTTAGTTATATATTTTGAATATTCCCAATGAAAAATGCTAGGGATAAATACTTTGCTCAAATTTAGTTACTAGAATGATGTGGTAAGAGCCATATAAAAATTTCTTGGATTATTGAAAGAAAAAAAAGAAAAAAAATCAAAGAAACGGAATAACTCCTTTTTCTTTTTCTTCTGATAATCAATTCTTGAACTGATTTCTGACAAGGGAAAGGAAGTCCACCATGAGATTTGGAGCCTGAGACGTATGCTGAATGAGTTCATAAAAAATAGACCAAAGACATATATATATCTTGAATCCTTACCAATCCCAGTGAACAGAAAGACAAACCAACACAGCCCGAGAGGAGTGAAAGATGAATAAAACAAAAAGGGGGAAACAAAACTATCAAAAAGAACAAGAAAACAATCAAAGTAGAGAGGTTATAAGAAAGAGGAACTCACCAGTGTTGGTGGCACCAGCGGCATCGATGACCATTGACCAGTGACGCTGATGAGGTAACGACGACGCACAGGGAGAATGAGAAGCAGGCCTTTGAACTCTGACTTACCGAATGTGAACATGGCATGAGAAGCAAAAAATGAGAGGATTATGCGCTCAACAACTTAGAGGAGAAGTGGTGGTTATCGATCCTATAACACTTAGATCCTACAGATAACAAGCATAAAATAGGAAACAATTCTTGGGGTGCAAGAACTTCCTTCATACCATAGATAAAAATATTTATAGGAAAAAAATAAGAAGGAAAAACGAAAAATACATCTGAAGACTGAAACATGAATTGAGCATGATAAGAAACTGATAATTTGGTACAAACGCGACGGATTAAACATGAATGCAAAGAAAGTATGCACCACCAACAAACCAAACCAAGATCAACCATGCAAGACCGCGATTAAACACGAATGCAAAGAAATTATGCACCACCAACCAACCAAGAGAGAAAAACAGAAGAAAGGGACTGAAGACGATGAAGTCATGGGGTTTTCAAGACACAAATCATAAATCCAAATAGTTCACTCTCTCAAACCAAAACAAAACACAAGGAAAAGGATACGAAAGGGGAAAGGCGTCTTCTCCACGCCGCTCCTCCGCCTTCGTTCGCGATCACCGTCGAAGCAGTCCACACCGTCTCCGCTTGCTCCGTCGTGGCAATGACCGCTCCTCCGCCGTGATGTCGTCTCGCTTCTCTTGCCACCGACGTCGGCCAAACCACCATTCCATGTCGTCGGCGATGTCGCGGGGTGCCGCCTGTAATCCCAGCGCATGCAACCCTCCCTTTTCCCTTTCTCTCTCTCTAGCGCTCTCTCTTTCTCATTCTCCCTCTCGTGCCCTCTACTCTCTCTGTGCTCTTCGACAATGAACACCTTCAAATAAATATGGGAACCTTCTCATGGCCGTTGTTTTGTTTCCGTTCGTGAGCGCCTTTTCTTTTTATTTCTTGATATTTTAAATTTTAAATTTCCCTTATAACGGATTGTGGGTTGAGTTTAGATGCCGAGAAGATTTCTTATGCCTTGATTGTTTGTTTATGCTAAACCCATATGCCTCATTTTAATTTTTTTTAAATTTCTGTCTTCTTTTTTTTTTCATCTTTCTTTATTTTCCTTTTTATCTAAAACTAGTGAATTGATCCGGCAACTTATTAGTTACCAATTCACATTTAAAAAAAAAATAAAAATATCTTTATTTTTTATTTATTTATTATATCTTTTTTAAAATTTATTGCTTTTTTTAAACTTTTTATAACTTCATTCAGTTGTTATAACTTCTCTTGACTTCTTTGTTATGGGTATTTTAGGAAATTTAAATTTTGGACACCAAAAGAGATAACTCCCTTTATATATATATATATAGTATAGATATATTGTATTTTTTTATTTATTATTTCTTTTGATTTCTTTTGTTTCTTTCTCTTTCATCTCTTCTCCTATAATTTATTTGATGACAAATTAAAAAAAAATGCAATTCTTAATTGTATGTTTTCTTTCAAAGTTCTTTAATTATAATTTCTAAATAAATTTTATTTATAAAATAAATCACAAAAGATGAAAACATTGGAAAAGAATTGGAGTCCTGATTAATTAAATATTTTCTAAAATTCTCAAGATTGCATATCAGATTCTGTCAAAAACGCTAATGGGGGATTTGACTTCAACAATTAATAATATTATTATCATGACCCAGATATATGAGCCCAATTAAAGGCCCAATATCACATCCAAGAAAGGCCCAAAAGCCAGTCTAGAGTCAAAACCCATAAATGTAAGCCATTCAGACGTACATGCTCAGGGTCTAACCTCGCTAGTGGAGGATATTCCAAGTCAGCCCGAAAGAAGGCACTAAAGGAAGTGTTAAGGGTGGATACTAGTTTCGGAGATGAGTAATGGAAAAGAAAATCATCTCCCAATCTAATGTTCTCAAAAAAGATAACCCAGGAATCATACCAGATCACGACGACCATATGGTAATATCAGGGATAATGACAAACACAGAATGACAAAACCGGAGGTCAAAAGGATCTTATTCGACTAGGGAAGCTCGCAATATGATGTTTAAACCCCTTTGAGAAGCTTGGTTTGAAAGAGAAGTGAATGAGAGCTTACCCTAACAAGTTAGTCAGATTTCAGGAACGCAGCAAAGCTAGAAAAGTTCATCATGCTCAACATCACAATAGATGCCTAGCCTCCAAGCAAAAACATGGACTACCCATTAGCCTAAATGCGATCATTGGTCATTGACGATAAATGAGCTTGGGCGAGTAGCTTTGACTCCACATTTGGTGATAAAGTTCCTTACCAAAGACGAGGATGTAATAAATCAGAAGCAATCAAGTGGTGACGAGACAGTGCTACAATGCTAGCATAGAAGTCAAAATCAAAAAGTCAAAGAATGCGACCCAAGTTGTCCCAAAATGTGATGGTGGTGGTGGACCTGGATATGTGGAGTCAAAAACGCATAATAGGCCCAAGCCAAGGAAAAACAAGCATTAATAGTCTTGCGAGCAAATGTGGATCTTGCATGGTCTGGTCGATATGACAAGCATAAATCTAAAAGTTATAAGTCATCACCTCTCAATCTACCCTGGCTCCAAGCTAGTATCTCAAAAATGAAGGCGGATGTTGGATGAAAAGTTGTGATGGAACAAGCCTTCGAGCTACTAAAGGAGGGATTTATTAGAGAAATTTTCCACTTGACCTAGCATGCGAATGTTATGCTAGTCCCTAAAGTCAATGGAAAACCCCATGTATGCGTCAACTACACTAACTTAAACAAAGCATGCCCAAAGGATCCTTATTCATTGCCAAGCATTGACAGGCTCGTTGACTCGACTTCTAGTTTCAGGTTCCTCAGCTTTATGGATGCCTACTCGAGCTACAATTAGGTCCTGATAAAGTGGAAGATGAAGAAAAAATCATGTTTATCACACCCATGGCCAACTATTGCTATAAGGTGATGCCATTTAAGCTTAAAAACACTATGTCCACTTATCAAAGGTTGATGAATAGGATTTTTGGCTCATACCCTGAGAGCAAAATGGAAGTGTATATAGATAATATGCTTGTAAAGACAATGGAAGTCGAAAGTTGATATCTGACGTTGAAGAGATTTGAATGTATCCAAAATCACCAGATGATTAAACCCGCCAGATATGCCTTCGCGGTGGATGCAAGGAAGTTCCTCATATTGGCATCGAGGCCATCCCGATAAATGTAGAGCAATCCTGGAAATGAAGACCCCAACTTCTATAAAAGAAGTGTAAAAGCTTCCAGGAAAGTTAGACTTACTCTCAAAGTTCTTATCACTATCAGCCTAAAAGTTCTTACCTTTGTTCGAACTATTGAAGAAAGGAAGTAATTTTGAATGGAGGAAGTAGTCAGCAGGATTTTCAAGCCTTAAAGCAATAGTTGTCTATGCCTATGTCACTATGTAAATTGAAGGACGGAGAAGTGCTCATCCTTTACCTACTAGTGGGAAAAGTAGCCATGGGAGCAGCCCTGGTTAGGAGAAAGGCCGGAACACAAATGTCGGTTTACTTCACTAGCAAAGCCCTACAAGGATCCGGCTGAATACCAAAAGCTAGAAAAAGTTGTATTTTGTCTAATACTAGTAGTTAGAGACTCAAGCAATATTTTCAAGCTCATCCCATCCTTATCTAAACTAATCAGCTTATCCAACAAGTTTTGTGCAATCTAGATCTCGCGGGTCGCATGATTACCTAGTCGATAAAACTTTTGGAATTCATATCCGGTATAAGCCGAAATGGCCATCAAAGCACAAGTTTTAGCTAATTTTGTTAGAGAATTTGGCAGATGAGGAGAAGATCTTACCGAAACTTAGACCTTATATGTGTACAACTCCTCAAACTTTTGAGGTAGTGCCGGAATCTTGTTTGAAAGAAAATATGATGTTCAAGTCAAGATGCAAGTCAATTCCGACACCACAACCCTAACAATCAAGCTAACTATGAGGCTATCATAGTAGGGCTTAACCTAGCAAGATATATGGGAATAAAAGAATTAGTGGTGTGCAGTGATTCCCAAATTGGCACTAAGATAAAAGGGCTTACCTTTCCACGATGCGATGTTACACCAATACTTGGAGAAAGTCAAGCATATACCTCGAGAGGAAAACATTAAAGCTAACATCCTATCGAAGTTGGCTAGCACCAATATGAAAGGAAACAACATGAGCCTCATTCTCAAGGAAGAGACCGACCCTTTGGAACAGGTAAGATCCTGGTTCAAAGGTTTAGAAGTTCAACTAGTTCAAAAGGATTCAATCAAAATATAATAATATATATATATGATTAATTAGAATATAAAAAAATATATTAAATCATTAACATTAACATGATCAACACAAAAAAAAATATATTGATAGGTCTATAAAAATAAATATAATCCATTTAAAATTTCTATAGTCTCAATCTCACAAGACAGTTACAAAGCATTTAAAAACAATATCGGTTCAGTGACCAGTGAAGTTTATGGTGAGCAGCCTTAATGACGAGAGAACAATAATAACCCAGCAATCTTTGTTAGTGTCCTTCTTTAGTTCCATTTTATTCATTTTGTTCTATGGTTGCAACAATATGTCAGTATTTAAGCTTTAAAAAAGAAAAAAAATCAAAAGTTCCGTTTAAAACAGTTCGTCATTTTCCCATTCCTGGTTTGACCTTCGTGATCGATTTTTAACTCCCCGGTTAAAACCTTAATCGGATAAGCTAGGTGACTAGTTCCCGGTTAACAGTCTGATCAAGTTTTCTCCTCCATGCTCATTCTAGAAACGCTCAAGTAACCTAACGTCATAGAAGCAAAAAAAGTGGAATCCATCACCCAATTTCCAAGCTGGTACGATATCCTTGAGTATTTAAAACTCGAAACCCTACCTAGTGAACCTATAAAAGCAAGAAAGTTCACCCACCAAGCCTCCTACTATACTATCATCAATGGCCAATTATACGAAAAAGGCTTCTTCAGCTGTTGTTGAAATGCCTCGATAAATAGAAAGTGGACCACGGCCTTCAGAGAAGTCCATGAAAGGATTGTGGGGAATAACCCTGGAGGTCAAGCCTTAGCACTAGAGGTTTTGTGAGATGGATACTATTGACCATCACTGACAAAGGAAGCAATGGAATTTGTTAAAGCCTACCAAAAATGCTAGGAGCATTCCCACTTTCATGTAGCACGTCCTGAGGAATGATGACGACCATAGCCTCATGGCCTTTTGACAAATGGGGCATCGATATCCTTGGACCATTTCCTTTTGCTCGGGAGCAAGTCAAGTACCTCATTGCAATGGTAAATTATTTTGTGAAGTGGATCGGCCGAGCCCTTCTCCACTATCACAACAGTAGTGTAAGAAGTTTGCATGGAAGAATATCGTTACCCGATTTGGTATTTCGAAATCCATTATAATGGATAATAGAACTCAATTCACATATAAAAAATTTAGAAAACTATTGGAGGACTTGAAGATCTCAAGCATTTCACCTTCGTCAAATGTCCACAAGTTAACAGACAAGTTGGGTGACAAACAAAGTCATTCGCTAGGGTTTGAAGAAAAGGCTGGACAAAGCAAAGGAAGCTTGGGCAAATGAGCTTGGTAGCATTCTTGGGCTCACCAAACTACGCTTCAATCTTCAACGATAGAAACACCCTTTAGGCGGGTATAGGTAGAGGTGGATATGCGGACCAGTTTAGCTCGGTCCACGAACCACATTGGTAGACCAGAACGGTCTATTTCATAAATGGACTAGGCTTTTGGGTGGTCCGCATCCACCCGCATAAGCCCATGGACCAGACAGTCCGCATAACTATTTTCTGTTCACATCTTTGTCCCTGCATAAGCATCTGGACCAACCACAGCCAGTCATGGACCAGCCACATAGCCCTCTTTTTTTTCTTTCATATTTTTTTTAACTTTTTTTTACCTGTATTATATATTTATATTTATACAGTAAATTTTACCTCGAAAAATATATATCTACATACTTTTCTTTACAATATCCAATTTTCAAGTTAAATTTTAAACAAATAACGTACTAATTACTAAATAATGTAAATATTAAAATTAAACATTCAATTTCAAAAATCCAAAATGTTAATTTTTTTAAAAATAATAACATACAAAGTTACAAACAAATCAAATATGCATAACTCTTCCAATCATAAAAAATAACAAAACAAATAAAGAATATAAATTAACAACTATCAAATACGAAACGTAAGCAAATCAAATACCAAATACAAATACCAAAAATAATATAATAAATCAACTCACCAAAGTCCATCCATAAGAACATAACTAAATATTGCAAATGGAAACATTCCCTCACTTATGCGGGCTACGGGTTGGTTCAATCTTGCGGGCCAGGCCGTTTAACCTGGGTTAAGTGGTGAAATGAAAAAGTCCAGTTGGTGGACTAAAAATTTTATGGTCAATTTTCATGTAGATTGCAGTTAAACGGGTTGGTCTCAGATCATGGCCTGTATACCAACTCTATATAGGACTAATGCTATCATCCGATATAAATCAAAGAATCAAGCCCAATGATGCTGGCCTACTTAAAAGATGAAACTTTTGCCAAAAAAGAAGAATAGGATTTAATCGAGGGAGTAAAATTGGAAACCCACCTACATGACATAGAACTTAAAAGAAAAATCACCAGAGGATACAATGAGGTAGTGATCCAAACACTTCAACCATGGGGACCTCATCCTCTACCGTGCCACATTTGACCACGTACTACGTGACAAGGAAAGTTCATAGCAAATTAAAAAGGACCTTAAGAGTTTCGAAGTGCTGGAAAGGAAACATACAACCTCGTGACAATAAAAGGTAAAGAAATCGAGGTCATGGAATGTCACCAACCTCCAAAGATATTATGTGCAAAGACCTAATTGTACAAACCACGCTTAAATCAAGTACTCTTTTCCTACTTGAGTTTTTTCCATTGGGTTTTTCCAAGGATGTTTAAATCAAGTTGGACCAAAAGCGTGGGCCAGGTTGGACAAAAAGCCATCTGGTTTGACATTTATTGAAATATACATTTTCAGTATCCATTTATTACAATCTATAGCATGGACAATAATTTTTGTTAATCCCTTAGCAATTAGCTCTAAGTGTGGAAAAATAGTTCACGTTAACCTCTTAGATTAAAATTAAAAATCCAAGTAAAGCAAAACCAAGTGTGTAAAGTGGATATCGTTAAGCCTTTGGACTATTAAGTCTAAGTAGGTATAGAGTTCAGGATAACCTTTTGGTAAAAAAAACCACGCAAATAGATAATTCATAAAACCAATACAAATTATTTAAGATAAGAAGTTGTAACCCTATCAATAATTTAAACTCGTATATTTTAAACCTAAGAGGAAAATCAATCCATTAGGCAAAACTCGTAAAATTGTGTACAAATTATTTAAGATCAAGGTCGTAACCTCGTGGATAATTTAAACTCACATATTTTAAAACTAAGAGGAAAATTAATCCATCAGTTCAAACTCGCAAACCTGGTTTTAAATTATTTAAGATTGGAACCCCTTGGTGATTCAAGCTCAGAGCATTATTCAAGGCCAAAAGTCACAAACTCATGAATAGTTTGAACATGATATGATAAATTACCCCAATCACGAGAACGTAATGCATCAATTCAATTCAAGTGTTCGATCGTGAATCTAGATAAAGTTATGCTTACATAGGACAAAATGAAGAATAAAGCGGTTAAGCAAAGCAAAATAGAAATTGTGCATACTATATACTAGTCTACGACCTTCAAAGGTCGAACAAAAGGAATAGAATAAAGTTACCTTTACAAAGAAATAAAATGGCCACGTAGGGCAGACAAGCTAATCGGTCATATAAATGATCTTCCCATCCTCCACAACTCGGCCCACCTCAGACAAATCATGTCAAGGCACAAGACCTTTACTTAGGCCAAAGTGTTGTAAAAAATCTTTCAGGAACTCTCTCCTAGTCAAAAACGTCTTAGCGACATCAACTTTCAACTCGAAAATATCCTAGGTGAGCTCTTCCCTATATTTTCAAAGGGAAATGATAGAAGACGTAAGAGCGTCCTTCTCATTCTCCAGGGCAACCATCTTCAACTTTAACTTATCCAGCTCCTCTCATCGTCTAACCCAGCACAAAGATCATTGTTATAATTGATGTACTCACTCATGGATTCCTTAATATTCTCTATGTGCTCCTTCTCGGCATTAAGCTCATACTAGAATTCCTCTTTTGCTTTCCTAGGTTACAAAGTTAGGAGGAAAAGTCCCGCTAGATAAGGAGAGCCAGTTTGGAGAAGCAAGCGTTGGCCCCATTGTAGTTAGTTTCGGAGGACAGCTGGTAGCTGATGTCAGGTGCCCTTCATATTTGTTCATTAATAAATGAGGAAAAGGGAAACTCCTCGTAGAATACGGCCAACTACCTCTCCCCTTTCTCAATTAAGCTTCCTTCTCAACCTCGGTATCTAAGCCAACTAGCTCGAGGTCGAGAGAGGAGGTAAAACCCTGGCCTAGAGGATTTTTCCCCTTTTAAGGTGAAGAAGTAATGCCTTTTTTCCATTTTCTACTTCTTCGCCTCTAGCTGCTCAAAATCGCCAAAAGAAAAGGTAGCCAAGCTAGAGGTGGCAGGGCTTTGGCTTTTGGAAATGGCTAGCACCTATCAACATTCTTCCTCAGGACATTGGCCCATAGAGCCTTCATGCCTCATGCGAAACCATGTCACTTGAAAACAAATGTTAAAGTATGTTAGCTCTTATTTAGGGATAGTAAACCTATAATAATGAAAAGATCAAAACGACCAAGATAGGCTTGAGTAGCCTTAAGGGTGGAAGGAAAAATCTTCTTAAGGCTGAGGGGATTTGGTTTCCAAGACTTAAAAAATTTTAACTATAACATGCTCATAGGGGTTAAGCAAGCCCTTGGATATCTTGGGAGATTGGAGAGCGATCATTTAGAAATAGGGTAACTCAAAACCCATAGCCCGATCAACAAAGAAGGATGATGGTGTGGACCTCCTTGAACTTTAAAATAAAACTCCTTAAAATGATGAAAGGATTCCTCATAAACTTCAAAAACTTTCTTGTTTATACGACCCATAAGGAAATCCAAAAGCTACTAAAGGGTTTGGTAATAATGAATAGGTAAAGGAAGACCAAGGAGGGAGGAATCCCAAGGAAGTTGCAAAATATCTCAAAACCATGAATCATAGCCCAGCTATTTGGATGCAATGATGAGGGAGCAACATTGATCTTGCGAAGAATGGTGATTTGGAAGTTGGTAAATGGAATTCAAATGCCTAACTTCATGCAAAGGATGTCATACATCCACATGAATTGAAAATCATTGTTGCTAGGATGGCTAGACCTTATTAAGACCAAGACCTTGATAAAGCATCTAGAATTATCCTTAGAAACAATGTAGATACAATTTTCACCTGGCAAGACAGAAAAGTAAGCCTCATCCACCAAAGAAAGGATTCTAAGAACCTCCTCAAAGAAATGCAGGAGGTAGTCACTAGCCAAGTGTACTTGGAGGAGGAGAAACCTCAGGATCTTTACTTGTTTACGCTTTCCCATTAACTACAATGGGGAAACCACCACAAACATGAATTTGGAAATCTAATTGAAAGAAAGTAAGATGAAATAGAAATCACCCTATGGTGGTTCTCGCCCTATGTCAACACTTCCACTAGCAGCAATGGCCATAAACATGGCCAGAAAGGTGTGTAAAGGAAATACAAATGATTTCTCCTCATAGTTGCGAAAGAAGAAAAAGTGGGCCATCCTTGAAGGAAAGCCGCAATGGAATTATCGAATGAACTCTTAAGCATTGCCATCGGAAAGATCGCCACCATCAAGAGGAATAAACCTTACTCCACCATAATCTTTCCAGTATGAAAACTCGGCTGAAAAGAAAAAGAAAATAAAGGCATAAGAAAATAGATAAAGATTACCTGAGATTGGGATGAAGACAAACCTCCTAATAATGGTGGCAAAGAACGCAAAGATGCGAGAGGAGAACGAAAAGAAGAAAGGAAGTAGCCACTGAATAAGGGAGAGCGAGGAGGAAGAAATAGTAAGTGAACACAGGATGGTGGTGTTATGAGAAAGAAAGGGAATAGGCGCGAGTTTGAAGGTTATACCAAGGGGCATACGTGATCTTTCGCACCTTACAATAAGGGTATTCCTGATTTTGCTTTGACAACATTCATTGCAATGCCTCAAAATTCATGCCCCATGACACGTTTTGCGCACATGGCAAATGGAACGACATTTGACACAACACGAGAAGGGAAGTGACCAAACCCTCAAATCACGTAGGTGGCAACCTTAACTGAGACTAAGCTGTCTCTAGGGACAAGACCAATCACAAGAGATCGAAATTCTGGCACGAAACGCGTTTACCATTTTGGAACTTGGACACATGAAGTTAATCCACATCACCAAAAAAGGGTTTAGTGCATAAAGGATGGTATTCGAGGTATTTAAACTCACTAAGGAACCTAAGAAATCTATAAGTTGGTAAACTCAACATCCAATTAAATATAATCAAATTAGTTGGGGTTACTATTATGAGTCCAATTAAGGGCCCAATATTCGCATCCAAGAAGGCCCAAAGTACTCCATAGTTAGAACCCATGAATGTAAGTATATTACAGGTACATGCTCTGGTTCGAACCGCTTGTCATAATACCACACGAACCCACGACCACCATGGCATGCATACGTCAATGAGTCCACCACCCATATTCCGAAATAATGGGATAGTGCTAACGGGCGCCTCTATTTCCTACTTAAATGGTGGTTCAAAATAAAAAATGGTACATTCTATTCATTTCAATATACTAGAAGACCTCAAACTTATACTAATCCCCTAGGTGAAGTGTCTAGGTATCCCACCCCCGTCCAACTGAAAAAGGAAGATGTAGAGGAAGGATCAAAGCTATGTTGTGTTACTATTTTATCCCTAGGTAACCTTTTACCATACTACCTCGTTACAATTACAAATTCATTTTTTGTTAAGTTTACATTGAAAAATATAAATAACACTAAAGAAATCAATTCAATTGTTTTTAATTCTAAGGAAAAAAGGTTTTAAATATTCACTTGAAATAAAATAATTTTCCTTTTTACATCATTCTTCAATCAATAATTTTATAAATTAATCTTGAATTGACCAACAATTGAAATATCATTTTAAATTTGCCATTATAATAATCTTATTAAATAAAAACAAGAGTTTAATTTCTATGCATTTGATAGTATAAAAAAATTTTACACTTTATCCAATCATATATTACCACATCAAGTAAAAGTAGTTAAGTCTACACTCATTACTTAAAAAATCATGTAAATGGATGATTTGATTAGATGATAGTATAAAATTTTCTTACATGTTAATGAATAAAATTAAACTCAAAAAATTCTATCAAAATCTAAGAAAATGAATCTAATACAAAGGTTCCAAACTAATGTTCTCTAGCTTTTCTCAAACCCCTCAACCATGATTAAAATTGATCTTCCTATAATTTCGCACAAGACTTGGCTTATTCAAATTTGGGAACACAGATAGGCCGTCCTGCCTTCCCTTCCTCTTTTAGTTTTTGGAATTAATTAAGGTAATGCAAAAATTATATTTTGACTTTTACCATGAGACCAAGGCAGCAAGCATGGTCTTATAACAACTAAACCGATAAACGCTAAAGAACACAAAATTTTAGAAATACTCAATACTTGTGGCCTATAATTTGGTTCGAGTAGTTTTGAACAATCACATGCTTCCTCATTTAAGCCATAAGATTATGTTTGAATGGTCTGGATTTATTGATCAAGGAATTATATGAAATGATAAAATAAAAAAAGATTTAAATAAAAATAATAACTTTAAATTACGAAATAAATCATCAACTTTTTTTCTCTCTCCACCCCACCATCTATCTTTTTTCTCATTCTAGTCTGAAAAACACTTTATACTTCCAATCCCTTACTTTCCAAATGTCATTTGGAAATGTTTAATGAGATGGAATTAAATTGAATTCCATTAAGAATTAAATCTATCATGAATTAAATTCAATTCTTATATTTGTAATAAGTTAGTATATTAAAGAATTGAATTGAATTCATTGATTTAGAATATATCTAAAAATATAATAAATTATTTATTTGACTATCTTACTTTATTAATAAATATTATATTTTAATAACAAATTCAATTATTTGTTAGACAAGATAATACCATTAAAACCAACCCAAAATACTTTATAAATAATTCTATAATAGAACTTTTTTATAAAGAAAAAACACTAAAATTGATTAAATTAATTCATATTTCTAACAAATTGGTGAATTAACCACCGGATAGAACACTCGGCATTCATAAAACTATAAAAAATCCCAACTAGGTTGCATTTATTTCTTGTTTTCATGCTTCAATATATAAAGTTTAGATGAGTTTTTGTTCTTGATTCTTTGGTATTGGGAGAAGGAAGAAAAGAAAAAATAATTTTTTTTGGAAGCCACCGAGGTATATGTGGACAAAGTGCCCCATTTATGGTCAAGATTGAAGGAATTAGATGATAAGGTGACATATTATATTAACCCAACTTCTAAGAGAGAGAGACTTGGAGACAGTTGCATGTTCTCATTGGAAGAGAAAGATGGAGAGGAGAGGGTATTTGGGGTAAATGACATTTTAATATCAATTTCATCACCAAATCAAATCTCATTAGCTCTTATTTACTTTTGGACATTTGAAAGAAATTGAATTCCATCTTAATTTCAATTTTGTACTATTATTTAGTTCAGGGTTTTTCCAAACACCTGACATCTCCATCTTTCTTGCTCTTCCACACTCAAAATACTCCTATTTCCAATCAAACTATGTTAGGCCATAGAGATGAAAAACATATTGTGTAATATTGAAAAAAAATTGTTCAAAGGGTTTGGGGTTATTATGCCGCTACTTCTTACGAATAACATCACAAACACGAAACAAATGTCATTGTTATTTCCTTTTCTTCATCTAACACAGATCACAATAAAGGACGAGAAGTAAAATAATAGAATGGATTTAACTACAAAGCAAAAGTCAACTGGAAAAAATCAGAGGTTACTAGTGTAGGATTAAACAGAAACCAAAAGCGCATCGTACCACGCGACGTAGGAAAAATAGAACCTTCATTGTTTTGATTACCTGAAGGACAGGTGAACCAAAGCTTCACGATCGGTAGTAATCCGCTTTGGAATATTCCAGACTATCTGGAGGGATGGAGTGGCTGTGTGGGCAACCGCGATGATGAACGTTATTACTCTCCAGTGTTGTTGATAAACACTTAGTGAGGCACAGGATGAAAAGATTAGTTTATATATGCTGAAGTCCAAGACCTAACCCTAAGCCACATGCCATATTGTTCTTGGGCTTTAATCTCACTAAAGTCTTATTGGACTTAAGTGACTAAAGAGCATATAACCCAACAATCTCCCACTTGCTCTTTAAGATACAAACTTGAGTTCATAAACCCAAGACCATGTATCCCATAAGCCATCATCATCTAATATATACCCCATCCCTTATCTCAGCTACCTGGGATCCCATTTGTCATCTATCAGGCTCCTGAGATCTACAAAGATTATAATACAGTGTACTCCACTAAAAGCCCGAACGTGAACTCCAAGAATAATGACATTTATAACATGAATATGCATCGCCCTTTTATAGAATGTCTATAATTGATTGACTAGTTTTCTGTTACCCAATCAATTATTTATTTCCTTGACTTGATAGTTTCTCTAATGGATTACATGCTGGCAGATGTCTTCAATATCCAAGTACCGAAACATATCAAGGGGACATTTCCTATAAATTCCATGTTGTTTATCTCATAAACACCAATAACCAAATAGTTTCAATCCCAAAATACCGAGTTATTGGCCATCAATAATTGAACCTCACCGTTGGTAAATCAAAGAATGAAAACTATTCGACTACCTATTTAAAATAAACTCAGTTAACTACATAACTATATTCTATGGAGATTTGATTCCTTTATGACAGAAAGAACAACCTTAATCAAATCTCTCCTTGATCCATTCAATGTAAGTATTAACTCACACCAATATTAAAAATGATTCGGAAAAAATCATTCATAAATATTGCAGCCTTAAAAAAATGCCCAACTTTATTTAATAGCTGTGAACCTATTCATCAATTGTGAGAACCTATGACCATGTCCTCCATGAACGTATCCATATGACATATACTTCACAATTGATTGGACCTCGTGTTTGTAAATAGTGTGCGGAATAAATGAATAATACCTCATTTATAACATTCAAGAAAAAAATACAATGTCATAATGTCTTGCTCAAAAGGCACAAAATAACAAAGTGAAATAACAACTTCCTAAAGCTATAGCAAATCTGGAATCCTCCTAAGACCCATAGATGTAACATGCCTCTGAACACACGTTAAGCAAACTCTTAGTAAAAAGGTAGGAAGGTTCCGTAATGCTATCTTGACTACCACTGTATCTCTCTCTTTCAATTATATCTCGATCAAGTGGTACTTCCTCTCTATGTGCTTTTGTCTTTTGTGACACCTTGGTTCCTTGGACTGTGCTCCTGCCCCCATATTATCAAGGTAAAGTGTGATGGGACGACTAACACTTGGTCACTTGAACCGTGTAGGAACTTCTTTAACCATGCGGCTTCCTTTGGGCCTCAGGAAGCGGCTACACTCAACCTCTCTGGTAGAGTCAGCCACGCATGATTGTTTGACACTCCTCCAACAAATGGCCCCGCCATTAAGAGTGAACACATACCCAAGGTGGATTTTCTTGAGTCAATGTCTCCTTGGAAATCTGAGTTGTTCTATAACCAATGGTTTCAGACTCCCACTAGAATAGACCAACATATAATCTCTGTTCTCCTGAGGTACTTGAGTATATGTTTAACCGCTATCCATGTTCTCTCAGATTAATTGGTCAGTACAAACTTACTCTCCCATACATGGCAGATATCTGGTCTTGTGCACAACATAGCATACATAAGGCTACCTGAAGCGTAAGGTATCCTACTCATGCGTTCTCTCTCTAGGAGTTTTAGGAGAATGCTCCTTAGAGAGATGAATCCCATGCCTGAAGGGTAAAATTCCCTTCTTGGAATTCTCCATGAACCTGGCAAGTATTTTGTCGATGTAATTACCTGAGATAATGCCAATACCCTATTCTTCCTGGTCTCGCAAGAGCTTAATACCAAGAATATAATTGGCTTCCCCAGGTCCTTCATATCAAAATGCTTGCTTAGCCAGGTCTTTATGCCTAATAATACCTCCGTATCATTTCCGATAAGGAGTGTATCATCCACATAAAGTACCAGAAAGATCCTGCGTTTTCTTGGATCCTTTTATACACACACGGTTCATCAGGACTTTCTCAAAACCATAAGACTTAATGGCTTGATCAAACCTGATGTTTCATGATCCGGACGCTTGCTTAAGTCCATAAATGGACCTTTGCAACTTGCATACCATGTTTTCTTGCCCTTTGGCTATGAACCCTTTTGGTTGCTACATATAGATATCCTCTTCCAAATTTCCATTTAGAAAGGTTTGACATCCATTTGCCAAATCTCATAATCAAGATTTGCTGCAACGGCTGAAGAATCCGGATGGACTTGAGCATGGCAACCGCAAAGGTTTCTTCATAATCCACACCTTCTATTTGGGTGTACCCTTTCGCCACCAATCTAGCTTTGAAGGTTTCAACCTTCCCGTCCGATCCTCTCTTTCTCTTGTAGATCCACTTACACCCAATGGGTCTTACCCCTTTTGGTGCATCTACAAGAGACCAAACTGAGTTGGAATACAAAGAATCC
Source organism: Dalbergia oliveri (assembly GCA_030441495.1). Lineage (NCBI taxonomy): Eukaryota > Viridiplantae > Streptophyta > Magnoliopsida > Fabales > Fabaceae > Dalbergia > Dalbergia oliveri. The sequence continues at coordinate 14,627,649 of JAMLFY010000011.1, forward strand.
ATTTCACGATTCATAGCCTCAAGCCATTCCTGAGCATCAACATCCCCTAGTGCCTCGTCATAACTCGTGGGATCATCATCTTCTTCAATGATGACATCCTGAGACGATTCACCCAACAAGAGAAATCTTGCGGGTTTACGAATCCTCTCCACTACGAGTTTGCCGCACTTGTTGTTGTGCATTTACAGGGGATCCAATTCTAGATGAGGACCCTCATTAAGAGGATTAACCAATTCATGATTTTGTTGTTCTTCCATAGCGGTAATGCATCTCCAGGTTCCACTTGTTGATCATCATGAACCTCTTGGTTCTGCCTCGGTTCCTGTGTGTGTTCAACATCAGGTATATTTTCCCCTCTTTGAACAACCACAGGAACAAAAGCTGAAACCGCAGGTTGAGGTGAAACTAATTCTGAGACTAGCTCATCAAGAATAACCTTACTCCTAGGCTTATAATTTGCCATATAGTCCTCCTCTAAGAAAGTTGCATGTGTGCTCACTATGACCTTCTTTTCCTTCGACTATAAAACAACCAACCTCTGGTTCCTTTAGGATAGCCTATAAATATGCATACTTCTGTACGCGAGTCCATCTTATTTGGCTTCGGTTGTAAGACATGTGCCGGAGCACCCCAACCCGAATATGGTTCAAGGTGGGCTTACACCCTTTCCATAATTCTATTGGTGTCTTTGAAACCGACTTGGACGGAGCTAAGTTCAATAGGTACATAGCAGTTTCTAAGGCATATCCCAGAATGAATTAGAAAGAGATGAATAACTGCATAGATCTTGCCATTTCTAAAAGGGTTCTATTTCTCCTTCAGCAACTCCATTCTCTGGTGTCCCTGGAGAAGATAATTGTGAAACTATCCCCTCTTTGGTCAGGTAAGACCTAAACTCTCCAGATCAATTCACCCCTGGATCAACAGAAGAGTCTTAATTTGAACACCAAGATGCTTTTCTCCTGAGCCTTGAACTCTTGGAATTTTAAAAGCTTCAGACTTGTGACGCATCAGGTACACATGTCCAAATCTAGAGTAATCATCAGTAAATGTGATAAAATATGATCGCCCTCTGGCCTGACATTTATTGGTCCACATACATCAGTATGTACCAATTCCATGAAGTGTGGCACGATTTCCCTTGGCCTTGAAAGATCTCTTAGTCATTTTACCCTAAACAAGATTCACAACTGGTAACGGTTCAAAGTTCAGGGATTTTAAAATCCCACTATTGACCAAACCTTGTATCCTGTTAGAGTTAATATGACCCAATCTCAAATGCCAAAGATAAGTTTCATTGAAAACTTTTCTTTTCTTTGATGAATGAACATGCTCAACATCTCCTAATTCAACATGATTAATTTCACAGGGCACAGGACTAAGGAAATAAAGACCATTAAACATTACACTGGAACAAATAAAAGAATATGGACTTCTTATTGAAGTTAAAATTAACGCTGTCAAACCATGTTTAACTAAACAACTAACAGAAATTAAATTCCTCTGAAAATCCTGAATATATAAACAGTCTTCTAAAACCAAAGTTCTGCAATTATCAAAAGATAAAATAACTTGTCCCACTGCTAGTCAGCACAAGCTCCCCATTTCCAAGCTTCAAAACTCTTTGTCCTTCACTTACAGGCAAGCTATGTTTGAACCACTGCAAAGAGTAACAAACATGGTTAGTGGCTCCTGAATCAATGATCCATTTATCATTGTAATTCTCCACTAAACAAGCCTCAATCACATGTAAATTACCCATACCTGTTTTATTCATACGTGGGCAATTTTTCTTCCAATGCCCCTTTTGTCCGCACTTGAAGCACTTGCCTTTTGGCTGCTTCATTGCAACTGGTTTGGCAATGAACTCCTGACTTTCTTCTTTTTCTTGTTTTTGTTCCTTCCTTGGGTTTCCCCTTAGGTTTCACAGAACTCTCACCAGCAAAAATGCACTGCCCTACTTAACTAAGGTGTTCAGCATCTCAAGCTCATGCATCAGCAGTAAGGTCAAGATTCATCTTATTCATATTATAATTCATCTTGACTGATTGAAGTATTCAGGCGTGATTGCAAGAGAAGGTCAACTTTTACTTCTTGTTCAAATTTGACCCCATGGTCTTCAGCCTTCTTGAAGTTTGCTATCATTGAGACAATGATCCCGCACACTTCCTCCAACATCACTGTCTTGGTGACTGCATTCAGCGCATTTTGCCTAGCAGAACTCCTAGACGTAGCAAACATGTCATCAAGAGTTCGGAGCATGTTTGCTCCACTCTCAATCATGCTCACTTGCTCCTGAAGGTGACTGGCAGAGCTGGCTAAAATATAGGCGAACTCCACATTTGTTTTCTCCATTTTTCCTCTCTGAAAATGTGCCTTTGTTGCCTCAGGCGCATCTTCGGTGCTGCGCTGCATAGGGGTAGTTAGAACAAAGTTGAGCTTTTCATATTGAAGAACAATATCCAAATTAGTTTTCCATTGTTTGTAGTTTGTACCATCCATAGGTTTTTGGCTCAAGATAGTAGCTAAAGGATTGAATGAAGACATTTTTCTGAAAACAATGAAAAAACACACTAATTACAAACTAGAATAACAACAAAGATATAGCGCTAGTAGATTCTAATAACTACTACTTGTTTATTGTGTCACAATCCATTAGTTATCTTTACAAGGCTTACGATGGGCAAGATACTTGTAAAACTAATATTGTTATTTTGGGCCTTCAGTTCCATTGCCAGAGCCTCGATGGGAGGGTTAACAATTTTACCAAAGTTGAATGTATTTAACCATTGTTTACTTTCAAAATTATCTTTAGTGTCTAAGTGTTGCCGACGATGGGCCGTAAAACTTTACTAAAATTTTGAAAAAATATTAAGGTTTAATCTACGAAATCCGATTATCCTTATCCGATGGGGCTTAGCGATAACCATTTCACTAATAAACCCACAATTGGAGCCCGCAGGTTTAATACTTTTAAAAAAAAATTTAAACCTTCACCCATTCAATTTTTTTAAGTTTAGAATTTTCCAATTTCCAAAAAAAATGTTTCATTCGAAAATAATTTTTGTTTGATTTCAAAAAACTATGTAAGTAGGTGTAGCCGATGAACGTGCATCACCTAACTTAACGTAATTTTGAAAACATTAAGGTCCTAAAACTGGTCACTTGGGCGCGCGTGCTCCACACAATCATGATACATGATTGTTGTATGTAGCGTGTGTTATTCCATGACCATTTTAGAAAACCCACAAAAATTTATTTTCAAGAAACAATTTTCTCTTAGGAAATTATGGATTATTTGTCTAGATTTTAATTCCACAATAAATTAATCTCATTATTAATCTTGATTTCTTACGAAAATCATAATAATTGATAATTAATCTAGTGGATAACTTAAAATTTAAATAATCGCGCATAATAACTATATACTAGTCGTATCATGACAAAAGTTATTATGCATATATGACATGTGATTATGCAACAATATGGCACCATCCTATTCTATATGGCATGTTATTACAAACATCATGTTAATCGCACATATAATTCATACAATTCAATAAAAGCAATAAATAATTAAACAAATAACTTTAATCCATGGTTTTCCTAAAAAAAAAAAATATTACAACTTTGGAATTCCTCTTTCAGACCCAATATTTGCCTCAAGCCCGTTAGGGTATCCATGTGCCCAAAAGCCCAAAAAAACCCAATCCTTGGCGAGAAACCCTAGGACACGAAGAGGAACCCTACCGTAAGACCTGCGCCGTCATCCGACTTCGTCTCAGCACGAACTCCAGGGAAGGACCGCCATGAGGAGACGGAGCGCCGCGGAAACACCCAAAAGGGTGTAGGCGCCCTCGCGCGGCTCCACCCGCCGCATGAAGGCCACTCTCAGCCGCTTGTGGCGGCGCGTGAAGGCGCGTCCGGCATCCCCTGGTCGCGGGCCACCATCACTTTGTTCGTCTTTCCGTCCTCTTTCCAACCATATATGGATCATTCAAAATTAAGATCCAGAGGTCCACGAAAAGTCTCTGCAGTGTTGATTGCTCATCTTTTCGTTGTTTCTCGATCTTGAACTTTCCAGAAATTCGAAAAATACATAGGAAAATGCGAAAAACATAAAATAAAGCAAGGAGGAAACCTAATCATATGGGATTAGCCTCCTTGTTACAAACCAAGAGAAACACAAGAGAATCTAACCATGGATTAAAGCGATTAACCGATTAAAAATTAAGACTTTTACCGAATATGAACTATAAGCGAATAAATAACATGAAATAAATAACAAATACAGAAAAATAAGGTGCCATATTTTTCAAAAAAAAAATTTTGAAATAAATCACATGAAATATAAATTAATATCAAAACTGGTTCTTTTCCTCATCGAATAGTCTCTGATACCAATTGTAGGATTAAACAGAAACGCGAAGCGCATCGTCCGACGCGACGTAGGAAAATAGAACCTTCATTTTTGATTACCTGGAAGGACAGTGACGAAAGCTTCACGATCGGTAGTAATCCGCTCTTTGACAGATCTTCCAGACTATCTCTCGAGGGGGATGGAGTGGCTGTGTGGCAACGTTCAGATGATGAACGTCTTTAGGGTGTATGTTGATGAAAAACACTTAGTGAGACACAAGGGTGAAAAGATTAGTTTTATATTGTGAAGTCCAAGACCTAACCCTAGGCCAATGGGATATTGTTAACGGTTTAACTCACAAAGTCTTAAAAGTGACTAAAGGTATTGCAACAAGCTGAGAAACCAAACAAGAAACACCGAAGTCTCTCCCAAATCAGTAACAAAACATCATGAGACCTACAAAACAATCACCACCGATTTACTTGATGGGCGAAGATGCGCACAAATCCAAAGCACAAAACTTTGATGTGAATCAAACCCGATACACTACGCCAATGAAGCATCAAAGTTTTCAAAAAATAAAAAAATAAAAAATCTGGGATTTCAATAGTGACAAAAATCGAAGGAAACAAATGCAATATTGGATCCCTGTAATTACACGGCCATTTTTGTCGTTGTCGATCCCTGCGCACAACCTAAGTTCATTTGGATCGCTTATACATCTTCAAGGTGTGGCTGGAGATCTTTGGTTCTCTAGTCGATCGAACTGGTTCCAGAACCCGGGGTGGCACTAGCGTGCGCCAACAGCAACATGAGGATATTTTAATTAATAATATTCATATAGTTAAATGAGGAACATTTGAAATTAAAGTCCAAGACATATACAGGACCAAATTATCAGCCACCCTCAATACTTTCTCATTTATCAAAATTTACGTCAATCAATATTTGCCACAGAGGACTACCAATCCTTCAATAGAGTATATACAACATGGGCTTCAGAAATCTCAGCCCCAACCTTCCCTTATAGGAAAGCTAAAATTACAATAGCTAAAATCCTTTCTTATAAATTGCCCTTGTACTCTCTAGTTGGGACCCCAGCAGCTTAAGTACATCACAGTCCTTAATGACTCCTCTGATTGTTTGACCTTGTCGTCTCTTAGTCTTGTGCAAACCATAGCAGAAGAGGAAGAAGAGAGCTTCTTTGTCTGAGAGAACGACCCAACATGGTTCTTGACATGCTGGTGTGCTGTTCTTATAGCATAATTCCACCTGCACACACCTTGGTCCTTCAAGGCCTCCACAACTCCAACACTAGCTGCCACAGCCCAAGCTCTAATTGCTGAACTCATAATTGTTGATCTTGTGGTTTCTAACTTAAACACTCTTAATTGGCTTTATAGATGATATAAAGAAAACAAGTGAAGCCGATAATAGTAAGGTGGTTGGTGAAGATTTAAGAACACTCTAGTAAGATTTGTGATTGAATGAGTAAGTGGGGTGAAGTGGTTCTTATATACATAAGGGAAGCACATTAGAATACTGCCAAAGTAGCAAAATTATGGAATGGACCAAAGATTAGGAAAAACCGGAGGCAGCAAGCTGGTGGTTTTGGAGAAGCCAATGGGTTGTGAGAGTGTGTGATTTTGGAATAAATTAAGTTCATTGAACACGTGAGTTTGCTGAATAAGTGACGCTTGCACTTATGCATAAGCTAAATGGAAGAAAGTTCCACGATATTGGCTTTTGTGTAATTTTATTTCATTTTTTATCCATGAAAATTGGCTTTTGAGATTTGACTGTGGCCTACTTCCAAACGGGCCGCACACAGTTTGCAATCAAATCCGTTTGCCAACTTGCTCTTAGTATAATAATCTAACAATGTAATGTAATGTAATGATGACTCAACCTTGAGGAATAATACCAGTTCGAATCACAAGTTGCCAACGGCTGTGAAGTGCAAACGTAATATTGGACACACAAATAATACAATATCAATATAATTAAAGCTGGGATAAAACATAAAATAATAAGCAATGGCATAATTATAATATGATAAAAAATTTCTGTCAAGTTAATAAAATGATACAGAATTTAAAATTAGTATAAATTATTATGAATATGTTAAAATATTATTATTTATTTGTTATTGTGGCATTTTATTTATACTGAGCTAAAAAAATTTGGAATGAAAATAAAAATTTCAAATATTATTAACTTTCTTCAGAAGTGTTCATGATGTATTTGACATTAACAGATTAATTATTTAAAGTATCTAGTTTCCCAAACTAATTAATGATCACACCACCTGACATATGTTTGCTGCAGAGATTGGAGTCTCGGCAAGCAAAACTAATGAAATGGCCAACAATTTGGGAGAACCGGTGGCTTGAAAACAATTAATGCTTGTTTGGTCTGCCAATTGATAAGTTTAAAAGTACATGTAGTAAAAAATGAGAATGAAAAGTTTTAAACATGAGTGGGTACTCAATTGACAAGATAAAAATTACTTTTAAGGTGATGAAAAGTAATTTTAGTTGAAAGAGAGTTAATTTGTTTTCATTCATATTCTTATAGAATAAAATTTACTTTACACATCTATCCTCATTAACCAAGTTTTTACTCTCTTCCAACTACCTCTCTTTCACTTTTGGTAATTATATTTTTAAAAGTGATTTTGCTTTATTCCTTATAAACAAAAAATTATCTCTTAAAGTCATTTCTGAAATATCAAAATCAAACACAAATAAATTCTTTTCAACTTAATTCTTCCAAAAGTAATTATTTTCAACTTAATTATTTCAAAATTACTTCTATTGATAAATAAACCAAGCGGATCCTATACTATACAAGGAGCTGCATTCTTTTATAAATAATGACAGTTTGCTAAACTAACTCATTATTAGGTCCCATTCTCAATTCCTATAGAAAATGAATTACAAAGAATAGTACTAAACTGAATAAATTGCATTCAAAGTCATATGTATACAGCAGCACAAGATCGATTATATTGGAGTGGTATATTCCTTTCCCTAAACCAATGATTTCATATTAGACGAGTTTCGAGATAAAAAATTGGAAAAATTATATCTGCTAAAAGATCTCACATGATTGAACATGATTATCTCTCATCACAGAATATACCCATGAGAATTGTGGCTTAGGTAAAAGATAAAACTGATAGAATGTCATGGTTATAACACATGTCCAATTATCATTTACAAATCACAAATGACATACTAATGAAAACAAACTTAGAAGTTTGGATAATTATAAGAATATTTGAACGTCACTCATTTATGCCACTATAATATATGTTAATAAGAACTAAGATTACATATTAACTAAATTTCCTCTCTATGACCAAAGAAGTAACAAAAGTGTTATGCAGATAATGTCAAAATTTTGGCTGAATTTCGATTTACAAAAGTATATTGATCAGCTCTATAGATGGGCCAGGTTCTCAAGCAATTTATTAATTTCAAAACCTATATTCCGGACAAGATATGCTATCACAAAACATGAAGTTGTACATAATTTAATTAAAATAGACTTTTAAGAAAAATCTCTTTTCTAAAAGTTGCTGATTTATATGTTGGCCTCTGGCCTTTAACTCAATAGTCAATAGTTCATATATACAGACCCTTTGAAGTTTGAACCGTACTTCCTGCACTTCATGAGTAGATACCGATCAACTATACTCAAATTTTGTTTTCCAGACAAGAAGTGATAGTCATGTGTTTCTTAAAACTCACACAACCAGCAATTTTCTTAGAAATCCCGGTTATCACTTTGGATCCCGTAATTGCAGAGGCCTCGTCTCAATTTCTTTGTTCCCTTTCCTTTTCTCCTTTTATTTCCTATTTTTTCAGACTTTAAAGATTAAAGTTATAAAGCATAGGTTAGAAATATCTACATAATTCTCATAATTTGGAGAAAACTAACATTGCAAACAAAACAATTTTGCAACTGATATTATCAATTTACATTAATGGATCAAAATTTTTTTCGTTACCACACATGATTACATGCCAATAATATGGCAGAGTATGGTCCTTCAGTAATATTTTTGAAGACTTAAGAAGCCTCAAACTCAAAGGACATAGAATTGGGAAAAAAAATAAAAATAAATACTACAGCCTCCTCTAATTGGGACCCCAGCAGCTTAAGTACATAATTGTTCTCAACGATTCCTCTGATTTCTTTGCCTTGTCATCCCTTAGAGTGCTTGAAACCATGGCAGAAGACGATGAAGAAAGCTTCTTTGCTTGAGACAGTGATCTGACATGGTTTTCACATGTTGCTGAGCTGACTTCAAAGCATGGTTCCACCTGCACACGCCCTGATCCTTCAAGGCCTCCACAACTCCAACACTGGCTGCCACGGCCCATTCTCTTGTGCCTGCTGGACTCATCTTGTAAAGTGAAGCTTGGTGTGAATTGTGAAATTAAAGAACACTAGCAAGATTTTGTGTTTGATAGAGCAAGTAGCGTGAAAGGGGTTCTATATATAAGGGAGCATGAGTTATTGAGTAGTAAGCTGGTAAACCAGGGGTGAACCGAACAAAGATAGCTAGTGGTTTTGGTTACGGAAACACATGGTTTTGTCTTTGGGATACAGTTAAATGAATACATACTCAGTCATCAGTAGTAGAGCCACACGTCTTTGTCACATAATCATTCTCCTGATTTGTAGCAATACATGGCAGGCATGGTCTTTCCTTCAGTGCAAGGCACACGCGGTTTGCATATGTCAGGATAAGAGGATAGAATCGCCCCACAACAATACTCCTGAGTCATAGCAAATAAATGTGAAAAAAGCAATATAAATTTTTGGGAGAGGTTATTATCACTCCCATTTTTTTATTATCACTCCTTATTAATTACATTTGTTTGTACTTTTTCTAAAATACTCTTAAGTTTATTTTAATAACTAGTCTTTTGTATATTTTACTAAATTAAAAATTGTTTATTAGAATTTTAACTATCTATTATCACTCTTTATTTATTATTTTTATTTTTAATATTCCTAAATGCCATTAATTTAAATTTATTATTTTTGCAATATATCACTACTATGGTATTTTTAATTTATATTTAATAATTATATTATTTAATATTGAACACAAAATGTAACTATAAATAAATCTCTAGCATAACACAAAAATTCCTAACTTAAATATAATATTTAGCTTGAATTAAAAAGTATAGTTAAATAAAATTTAAATAATTTGTAAATTTAATTAGATATAAAATGTAGCACTTTACAATATAAATAAAACACACAAATAACAAATGTGATGCATAATGAGCTCTTTAAGAGAAATTTTTATAGAAAACAATATTATTTTCCATAAATGGGCCATCATTATATATTTTCCAAAGTAGATAGAATAATGAAATAAACCCTGAAAGATGGCAAAGCTAACAAAAAGAAGATTTTTTGTTTTTTGACATGAACTAATGAATATCATTACTATTTACTAATAATTATCAAAACAAATAATAGAATTGATAAAGATAGGAAACCAACTTCATGTGACGTTTGTGGTTTCAATTATGTGATGCTCAAAAGCCTCTATTTGAATTTTATATTTTAATCATTTTATATACATTCATAACTTTCACAACAAATCAATGTTAAGAATAGGAAGAACAAGGTGAATTTGTCTCATAACTACAATAATAGTGAAGAAGTAGCATGAGGAACAAATTATGAACCAAGATAAATTCAAAATTTGCTTGAAAACTTTCAGAAATAAATTAAAATAAATTTTAAATTAAAACATTTAGAAATATCACAAATAAAAATAGTAAGTAAGGAGAGATAATAATTGAAATTCTAATATGTAACATCCTAAAAATAAATAAATAAATAATAATGATAAATAATAATAATAATAATAATAATTTGTGTGGTAACGGTTTTAAGTCATGTATAAACGTAAACATTTTATTTGTCTTACTTAATAATTTTGCATCAATATCTATTTTAAAGATTATACCAAAATTTTAAAATATAGATATAATGTTTAAGGTAAGACCATAAATTGGTAACAATAAACTCAAAATACATTGTACTAAGTTAAGAATAAAGTTTATTGAGAATAATAAGTAATAATATATTATGTGTTAATAATTAGGTATATAATTTCTTTTACACAAAAAAAAGTACAGGAAAAAAAAGGCGACGCAGCATCGCAACCTACCAACGGAACGCACCCATAGTAATGGATTTTCTTTGGTGTGTTCCTATATATGTACTTGTGTGTATGTGTGTGTGTAAAGAAAAAAAGTAGGGAAAGTGAAAAGAAAGAGAAAGAGAGAACATGATAAGAGAGAGAGAGAGAGAAATAGTAAAATTAGTGTACTAAAAAAAAACTCAACTAATACATATAATTTCTATCTTCGACAAAATTTGAGGTAGGAAATGAATCTATTTTATGCAAAATAAAACCATGATTACAGTTATTATTATTATTACTCATTTTATATGCTATTTTTATCATAGATGCTCATAGTTATTTATCATTGTCATTTTTCTTGTCATTCTTTTATATTTATTGATAATTATGGACTTGAATGTTGATTAAAATAATATTAACTACTTAATCAAAATGATCATCTTCTCTCCTCATTAGTCCCGTAGATTACGCGCTTTCTTCTTTTTATTTTATCACTTAATTATAAATATTTCTTCTCCTCCAGGGTCCAAAATAAATTATCGCGTTTAATTTCTTCCTTTTATTTTATCATTTAATTATAAAGATTCTCTCTCTCCCCTAGTGCAGACTACCATCGTTCAGTTTCTTCTTCATTTTTTTATATTTACATAGTTCATTATTTAATTCAAATTAATCAAATATTCCTTTTATTTATGTTGTTATTCTGTTGTACATTAACTTATCATTTTTTTCATTTTAGAATTTATAATATTGTTTATATAATATTATATTAATTTGAGCTATCAATGTTTATATTAATTTCTATAAGGAACCTAAATTAGGTGTAAAATATAATTAAAATCCAATACTAAAAATAAATAAAGGTATTTTAATTTATGTCCCGCTATTAAATTGTTGATTAACTTATGAGCTTTTATTATGAATTAATTGTATAAATTCTTTATTGTGAATTTATGCACAACAACTATTAATTAATAAGATCAATTAAAATTTGTCACTAACCAACAAGAAGGGATACATATAAGATCATTTTATGTTATTTGCCTAGGTTAGAATGGCATAAAAGTCTTACTTTGTCGTCACAATGTTAGAGCAATATGAAAGAATAAGAATTCCCTAAGACATGGTTTCAACTATGTGTGAGACAAGCAAAAAAAGAAAAGTAAAACTAAAGTAAAGAAATCATAATTTTGATAAGATGTGCATGACATGTTCTACATGACATATTTTATTCATAATATGATAAGTGATTATGTTCATATAACGTTCCTATAGTTTTGTATATTTTTCGTGCAGAAGGCTAAAACTAATCATTGTTCAAATATTTTAAAACCATTCATTTTCTCCTGAAAATTTATTTTAAATTCTCATTTTTTTTTATTTTTATTTTTAATGGTTTTAGGATTAGGGTAACAGAATGGAAGGCAGTTGCTAGAAACTTATGGACTTATGTTTAATTAATGTATGATTTTATATTGCGAATTTTAGAAATATTCAGTTTGTAATTAATGACATTAAGTGGTCATGTTAGAACCTTTTCTTGTAATCTTTTTACTTAACATTAACCATTGTACTTCATATATAAATTTACACTATTAGCTTCTAAATGAACAAGTGTTACATAATACACAATTCTTAATTTAATTTTGAAAATAAATGAATGACTAGTTATTAAAATAAACTTAAGGGTATTTTAGGAAAAGTGCAAGTGCTTGTAATTAATGAGGAGTAACAAAAGTCACTCCCTAAATTTTTTTATTAGAAAAATAATATATAAATGCAAAGTTATTTAGGGGCATTTGTGACATTAGATTCAACTCAAATCAAATCAATCAAATTAGCTTGGATCGATATGGATAATTGGTTCATTCCAACTGAAAAAAGATCAAATTAATTAATTTTAGTGAACGGTTATCAAATTTATTATTTTCCATCTTGAAATCTAAATAAATATTTAATTTATATGCAATTTTTAACATTAAAAAAAACTATACATACATATGCAGTTACATTAATAAAAATGTTTGACCCAACTTTTCATTACCTTAAAATCTAAATAAAAGCATATGATTAGATTATTGATCTAAATCGAAGTTATGAAGCAAAATCAAGCATAACCAATAGGAATACCAAATAAAATAGTAACATGATTAAGGGATCTAGAGTGGACGATAGAACAAAGAGGCCCCATGATAATAAAACTCTATTATTTCCTTAAACTTAGGGAGCGATCCCTTGGTCACTCTTAGGGTATGTTTGATTGGAGAGTAAAATTAGGGGTAAAAATTATATGAATGAACTTTATGTATTATTTTATATATAAAATTAATTCATGTAATTTTTACCTCAATTTTTACCTCTCAACCAAACACATCCTTAAATGTAAGACTAACGTTACCCTCACCCTATCTTTGTAATTTTTTGCATGTTAGATTAAAGTGAAGTAAAATACCACCATTGTTTTATTTTAGTCACATGTTTTAAGGATATTCGCTAAGAGTGTTTGTATTAAGAAAATTATATTAACCTTCCTTAGAGATTTAGTACAATTACACTAGCACCCATTTATTTTACAAAACTAGCATTGACCTCCCCTGTATATATTAATTCGTTAATTTAAGTGATAAAAAGAGATAATATGTGATATATACATAATTATTAATGATAAAATAATAATATTTTAGTAATATTTGACATATATATTAACTAGAATACCTTTTTTTATCATAAGTGTGATAAAAAGAATCTTTTTTTATCATAAGTTATAATTATAAAATTTTTTATATGATAAAAAAGTATTTTATTCAACTGATGTGTTAAATATTATCAAAATATTATAATTTTTCATTAATAATTATGTATGTATTCCATGTTATCTTTCTTTGTCACTTAAAATTAATGAACTAGTATTTGTATGGAGGTCAGTGTAATTTTAGTGAATCTTAAGAGAGGTTAATAATAGTTTTATAAAATAGAAGGGTGTTGAGTGTAATTACTAAACCTCAAGTGAGGTGAGTATAAATTACTCTTTGCATTATGTAATTTTGAGTCAAAGTCCCTATGTTTCCGTTTATGAGTCATACAAAGGGTGAGCCAACGTCCAACAACTTTTCCAACATTCATAGTAAGGAAACATAGCTCAGACGCCACATATGCAGGGCATTCAAATGAGATGAAATACGATTTTGCAAAAGAATAATTATATTTGTACATTAGAAAATTATAACATTCTTGCACTTTTTTATCATTGGATGTAATGGTAGTCCTTATTCACCTCACTCATTCATTATATCTAATAGTAACAAAGTGAAAAATGTAAAAATATTATAAATTTTTTCCTGTACAAATATCATTACCTTTGCAAAAACGTTATTGAGCCAGGTTCGTTGAAACGAAGACATTGGAACTTCTTAGATGATATAGTACCGCTCATTTATCAATAGTACCTAAGCGATCACCATATAACAAATAACACAAATCTCTTGGTGTAGTACATTAGTTGCATGTATGATATAGAAGTATGAAATATATAAATGTTTCTATAATATAGTTTTTAAGATTTTTCTCTTATTAATATTTTTAATTCATTTAGTGGAGTTGCTATTAAAGTTTCACATCACCTAGAGATAAGGTCTATATAACTTTTATAAATCTTGGGCAACTCTTAACCCTTAAGCTAGCTTTTAGGGTTAACTACTTGAGTTAGGCCACTCAATTCTAAGAGTTTATACTTACTAATCAATTGTTTAGAATAAATTACAATCATCCTTGAGGTTTTTGGAAATGTAACTCACACATTTCTAGTTGTCCATCTTACATTCACACCCCCTACTTATCAAATTTTATGTATTTATATTACAATTACACTCTTCATTTATAAAACACGTTAGTAAACTTAACAAAATAATATTTTTGTTATATTAATTGTTTCTAATTAATAAAATTATAAAAATATCTTTACCCACTTTGTTAAGCTAAAGGATATTTTTATAATTTTATTAATTAGGAATGGTTAATATCACAAAATATCATTATGTTAAGTTTACTAATGGTATTTTGTGAATAAGGAATGTGACTATAATATAAATATTTAAAATTTGAGAAGCAGAGAGGGTGTGAGTGTAAGTTGGACAACTAGGTGTGAGTTGCATTTTTATAAACCTTAGGAAAAGTGAGTGAAATTTTTTCCATTTGTTTATGATACTTTATTTTAATATTAAATGATCTATTGATACACATTTTTTAGGTTAGAGCCTAAAAAATGTCTAAAAAAAATTATTGACTCATTTATCAAAAAAAAAGAGAATAAATGATGAATCAAACTCTAATTTATCAATAATTTAAATAAAAAATTATATTAACATATTTTATACTTTCAATATAATAATTTTTTTATATTATTTATGTTAACTAATTTGATTCATCCTCTAAAATTCTTGGCTCCATCTGTGCTTGGCCGTACGCTCCAGTAGAATACAAAGGCACCATACTGTAACACTTCCTTTTGTTTAGTAATCAAAACCATCAAAACCAAAATAAATGAATACCGATCAGAGTACTATTCCATAAGCTGGAGACAAAAAGAAAATATTTTCTGGACGATAAAATTAAACACCCTTTTTGTTTTTGGCACGTGGGCTTGGGTCATTGCTCTCTGTGCCAACAAATCTACATGATGCAAGCTTTGGACAAGTTCTCAAATTCGACTTGAGTCCCTGCCAAATATGAATCGCCTTCCCCAGTCAGATACCACCAACGCCCTTGTTCTCCAGCTCACTTGTTTGCTGTATGTTTTTCTGAACCGTTAAGGATTACAGCATACTAACACCAAGTTTCTATAAGTGAATTTCAGGTCGAATAATATTATTTATACTACCTTTTAGGATGCTTTTAAAATGACATCGCAAAGTTTTCGTTAAACATTAGTTAAAGAGAAAAGTTTGAGATTTACCGTAACTAATATTTAGGGGACAGTGAGGGTGTTCCTTTATACATATTCTGAAAAATTATACAAATAATATTTTTCTTTTTATAGTATATGAATTACCTTGTATATACGGAATACCACAGCCACTGGGTGCTGTGGCCAATTGAAATCCAATCTCCTGGAAGCTGAGCTGCAGTTTGTTCTCCTCCTAGAGGAGCGAATTGTCCCAAATGCTTGTACCTTGAACAAAAAATTATCCAATGAAGGAGCTGAATGTAAATTAGGCTATAACATATTTGTCATTGTGAGAGAAATTAGAAACCCTAGTGCACAAGGCTCCCACATAGTGGGATTTGGGAGAGCGGATGTAGGCGGCCTTAATCTCGCTTTGCAGGAGGCTGTTCCAAAATTTGAAATGCTACCTCACAGTCATAAGGACAACCTTATTATTATGCCAGACTAGACTTCATTGTGAGAGAAATTATGACAAGGAAAAGTTGTTGCTTGTTCTACATTCCATCCAATGTATGTTGTATTCAATTCTAAAAATTTAAGTGAATAGAAAAACATAAATTATTTTATATCCTAACATGCCCTGACGCAAATGTCTCTTCTAGGCATGTAGCTTGAATAATTTTATCAAAATGGGGTTCACATCATACCATTTGGTCAAAATGACTTTGATATCATGATGAAACTATCTTTCTCAAAGCTTTAGCTAATAGGTAAAGACACATAAATGATTTTATACTCTAACATATATCACATCAATTACAATACTAAAATTTTTATTAAAGTGGTCAATGAGCTATAGCTCAAGTCACACTTCCCTAGTGCTTTTGACTAGAGGATTGAGGTTGTTCGGGCCAAGGATTCGATCCTCAATTGCTCATCTACTCCACTCTTCCCTAGTAGCCACTCCAAGGTTCCCAATTATCAAAAGAAAATGTCATAGAAGCGTGTGAACTCTGAACATCATGAGCAACAGAATTTACATAAAGTAAGAAAACATGGAATGGTGCAAAAAACTTTGTTACACTGGCATTTCAGAGTCGGTTAATCTAACATACTAACTTCTAGTGCAGTTATGCACCATTTCATATCTTAATACAATTCATTATATTCGTTTATTTTAGATTTTTAAAAAAGTGATTATGAAACTTAAATTTTATATATAATTGAAAAGAAATTGAAAACTGATTTTTTTTTAAATTCTAATTATTTTAAAAAATTATTCAAATATGCGAAAAGTAATTTTTTGAAGGAAAAAAAATGATTTTTCACTCCCAGGATTCCCCCTCAATCTATACTAGTTGCCATTGGTTATGCTAACATTAGCTTGATACACTATCTGGTTACATTAATGAAAGTATTGGGCATGGCAAAACTTATGTATACCTGAATGGATGAAACCTATGGCGTCCTGTTCCCCTGAACCTGAGAGGGCCTTCAGGATACTGCTCACACAACTCCATGCGATTGAAGCAGTCTGCAAGATAGGCGCCTTGTTGAGCAGCTACCTAGAATGATTGAAATTTGGAAGCCACCACCAAAGGATAGGTAAGATGACCCTTAGGGGTTATTATAATATGAAATGTATTAAGTAATTACCAAAAAAAATAACAAATAAAAACTTAATTACTTCAATGTACCTGAGCTGTTGCAGGAAGATTTTTCATCTGAGAATCTACCTTGGAAAGAGCAGACTTAAAAGATTCAATGTCCACTGCAACTGAGCTTTCTTGAGAGGTCTTTAGCAAGGTGGCCATGTCTTTCATTTGGTTCTTCTTTAAATAAATCTCCACTTGTGGGTACCTCTCAATAATGTCACCAACCACACCTTGAAATTCTTTAAGATCTAACCTTCCAGAATTGTTCTTGTCTGCCAGGCTAAATATCACGGCTATATCTTCCTAGTAAAACCAAGGCAGACAGGTAGGAAACTAAGTTATGCTAGAACTTTAAAGAAGCAACAGCAGCAAAATGTATGCTATCAAAATGGCAATGATTTCTTGCAAAAAAATATCAAGTCAATGGTCATAAAATCAATGATCAACAAGGAAAAAAAATGGGGTAGCTTCTACTGTTTTAATTATATATATATATAGGCTAAATGCTAGAAAAAAAATATGCAACTAGTAGAAGCACACTAATGAATCAAAAGTAATATCCAGGATTTGAAGGTGTCTTATAATGTGAGATTAATGGACATACACAATGCATAGGTTGAACATACCATCACTCTCCGCTGGTTAACAGTGGCACAATCACCTAGAGCATAGATGTAGTCATATCCTTCCACCCTTAGCCATTCATCAGTGGCTAATGCACGTCTGTTAGTCTGTCACAGAAAGAATTCCAAGCAAGAAAAATTTGAACACTGACAGTCACTGAATTCCAAAGTTAGCCTTTGGATTGAAAGCAACACGTAGAGACAAACCTGACCAATCTGCTTCATGAATTCAAGTATTTCATGGCGAGGACCAATGCCAGTTGACCAAACTACCATTCCATGAGGTATAGAAACAACTTGGCCAGTTACTCTGTCTTTGGCAGAGATTTCCTTTTCGCTTACTTTGACAACCATAGATCCCAACTTCACATCAATGCCATCTCTTTGGAACTTCTGTTCAGCAAATTCTGTAATTCTCTTGTCAAACCTGCAATGAATTCAGAAATTTATTAAAAAAAGTAGATACAAAAATAAAATTAAAATAAAATGAAAAAAAAAACGAAGTAAAATTGAAAATAGCACAAGAAATTGCTTAATTGGAGTTCAAATGTGCAGTTAGAAAGATAACGAGATGAAAGTTGACACAATCTCCAAACAAGAGATGGCCTTTGTATGCTCAATATAACAAAATGAGCCGATTACATAAACCAAACGATGCTATTGCATTCTGTGATCCAATTATATTGTCTATCCAAGTTCTTGAAGATTCAACAAAGTTTCACAGTGCTGTCGACTGCCTTATACAACTCTCCTCCTTTTCTAATGTTGTGAAATGGCACTAAATAAATTTGCGGAAGCATAAAGGAAAAATGACACAAAATGACTTGGTTTGAGTGGAGGGTAAACTCTTTTGTATCTCTATCATATTTCCATAGTGAAATATTTGATTGTCACCTTTGACGTGAACATAGACTTTAAAAGCCACGCTAATCAAGTGATAAAGTGTTTTTTGAAGATGGAGTTTTGAGAGACAATGGTGCCTTTGTTATGCAAGCATGATTTGCTTAGTTAATTTTATGATGCCTGACCTTTACTTCAAGTTTGTGAAGACAAACTAGTGTCAGGATTAGTACTATCATTCATAGGACTAAGGGTGTTGATTTTGATTTATGGAACCCGACCTGTCTAGTCAAAAGGTAATTTGGGTATTTGAGTATACCTTATTGGCATGCGGGAGAAGGTGACTTTGATAATTTGAAATTTGATGAAAATCAAACAAGGTGGAGATTTGTTAAAATATTAGCTTGAATTTTCAAGCTTTTGGACAAAAAGTCAATGTGATGCAAAGCTAGATGGAGTAGGCATGCAATAGCATTTAATGCATTTGTTGGGATGTGCATATGCATTTAATAATCCTACAACATTCTCAACGATGACATATATATTATATTACTCATGCCTTGACTTTATTTGCACATCCCAACAAATGCATTAAATGCTATTGCATGCCTACTCCATCTAGCTTTGCAGCACATTGACTTTTTATCCAAAAGCTTGAAAATTCAAGCCAATATTTCAACACCTAACTTTTAGACTAACTATATAAAGAGTTGCAATAAAGCTTAACATAAGCTAAGTTGCATCGTATTCTCAATAAGGAGTTAAAAATATTACATGTTCAAAATATGATCGCCTGCCTCCAGGAGAGTGATCTTGACATAATCTTGAAGAGAAGGATATAATTTAGATAGATCCTCACGTACAAAGTCATGAAGCTCTGCAGCAAACTCTACCCCAGTTGGACCGCCACCAACAATTACAAAACTCAGAAGTTTCTTCTTCTCTTCCACAGGTAAATATGGCAGGCTTGCTCTTTCAAAAAGGTCAACCACTTTTTGGCGGATTCTTAGAGCATCATCCACTTCCTTCAGAGAGATTCAAGAGTTGTTTAGCATATAATCTAATATAAAGGACATTTTGTATATGATCATACCTCCATCCAGTCTTATACATGCTTTGTCCAGTGAAATGAAAATAAGATATAGAATAAATTGCACTAAAATCTCTTTGGTGATATTACATACGAACCCCAAGATTTGAAAAAATATGTACTAACCTCTCCGGAGATATAAATGATATTACACTTGATACCTTATATTTTGTAGAGTGTGACACTACATATCCTTGAAAGCGTAATATTGACAGACTAAGAACCACTATAGGGAATGTCAATGTAAGCATAATAAATCAACGGAATTCATGTGTAATATCACTTAATCAACAGTGAAGGTCAGTGTAATATCCCAAATATGTGTACCTTCAAGAAGTAAGCATGCTCCTCAACACCAGGTGTGTTAAAGGTATTAGATTTTGCTCCCATAGCTATTACAAGGTAATCATAATCAATTGAAAAATCTTCTAGGCCACCGATCTTTTTGTTATGACCAGCACGGCAATAAACTTTTTTGTGCTTGGGATAGATCTTATAGCATTCAGCTTCACTGAATTGAATATTTACACCACTCTGTTGCAACAGAAATTTCTCTTTTAAGTACATACTCAATTACATTGTGCATAATTTAACAAACATAATGTTCCATACATAGAGAATAGAGGCTAATGTGGATGCATAGACATGAAAAATATTTCAAAATGATGTGATACTTCAATTTGATTTTATAATAAAGTGCACAATGCATGCATGCTCAAATTCTTGAAATTCCACAGGCAAAGATGAAGATCATAAGAAAATAGCTGTGATTTATGGCAATGATTAGAATTACCTTCTTTGTGATACTGCGAATCGGTTCAACAATGCTCCGTGCTTCCACAGTGCCACATGTGACACTTGGTAACAAAGGGGTGAATGCAAAATAGTTGCGTGGTGAAACCACGTGGATGTCATAATAGGAGCTTTTCATATTTTTCAGAAAACTGGTTGCAGCCCAGCCAGTGCCAAGCACCACCACTTTCTTTCTTGGGCTTTGATTACCATTTTCACTTTGTACTGGCCTGGCATCAGCATATGCCACTAGACCTCCAGTGCTACAACCCCAAAAAGAAATAGATAAATATTTTTTTTGAAAAAAAATAACAAATTGAGAAAAAGATCAAATTCTAAACCAATTTGTCAGGAGGCCTGTTGCTATTACATTCAGCCTCTTTTTCTTTTATTTATCAAATTACACCGTTTGCAATGAGGTTTAAATTTATAACCTCATATACTACCCAAATCTTTATCCCAGTAGATAATTTTAGTCGCTTTATTACATTGAGGCTCCTAATTAATATTTCAGGACAATAATTAATAAAGGATTTGACTCCTCTGAGTTAGTAAAGTGCAAAAGTGAGGACTAATCACCCTTTGATCAATAAATTTCATCATGTATGCATTGTGTGTAGATTCTACTAAATGATTCAAAGATAATTAACACATCACTTTTACACTTTACAACCTCCTCATTTTAGATTTAGATAAGTCAAATACATTAATCAAATATATAAAATAGAATTATATTATTTGAGCATATTCTATCGATATTTCGATTGACATTGGGGAATACACACGTTAATATAAATTACCCTGATTAATGGAGAACTGAGGAATTGTGGTGGTAAATTAATAAATTATATTGCTATCATCAGATTTCCTAGTGATGTATGGATAAAATCTCTAACCATTTGTACACAACAATATTGCTACTCACCATATCAATCCCTCTATTTTCCATTCACCAAACTTTAATTCCCTACCATTAACATGGGCATTCTCTATTGGTCAATCAACATACTCTTTAGATTGTATAAATAACATCTTTTATAATAACAGCAATAAGGTGAGGATAGAGAATGTGTTTGCACCTGACAACAGTGCATACAACAACAGACTTGGACCAGGATGGATACTCATGAAAAAACCTTGAGGCTGTATGGTAGAAGGAAGACCAACGCATTGTGAAACCCTCTGCTAGCTAGCTAGCTAGTTTCTCTTATTACTTTTTCCTTTTGCCTCTTTGATTCCTTCTACTTTCTTTGCAAGCAAGGAAAAAGGCAGTGAGTGCCGGTAAAATGGGGTTAGTAACATATTTTCAGGTACGGTTTTAAATACTGGGTCGCTCGGTCAAAGTATTATAGCCACGTATATAGGATATGATGCATTTTCTTTGGTCGATTTGCCAAATCAGGAGCATTCAAGACACTTGCCTTTTATATATATATATATATATATATATATATATATATATATATATATATATTTATTTATTTGAGACATTTGCCTTTTTATACGAGGTAGAGATCTCCAATATATGCGGAGTTGGATCACGTTGAAAAATGCAAAGCCACTAACAAAAGAAGATGTTGCAAGAATGCCTGAACAAGAGAAGAACAACACCAAGAGGAACAGACATAGCGCTTTGACGGCTTAGTTCTAGGATCATTCAAGATGTTATGCAACAGAGTAATGTTATTTAACTCATATTTATGGGACAGTATCCTTCACACTTCCATCCATTATTAGATGGGTATGAGACTCAAATTAAGTGAGAATCATCTCTAATTCAATGGTGGATGTAATGTATGGACACGATTTACAAGGAAGTGTGATCAAAATAACATTTCTTACACAACAAACAAAGTGTCTAATAGTCGAAGTGTACTCTTTTGCCTGTCCTGTCGTGCAGAAAGAGAGATGTCAATGTAGAAGAGCCCTTGCTCAATATTTTGTACAAGTAAAATTGCACGTTACCTGTGACCAAGATATCATATGCACTTTAATCCCTAAACTTTAAAAATATGCAAATCAACTCCTCACATTTTCACAAATATGTATTTTAAATCACCTAGCTTTCCTAAATGTACAACTTGATATTCGAAATCTTCTTAAATTTGTGCTTTTTTTTGTTAACAATTAATAAAAAATTACGAAATGATTAATTTATACATTCAAGAAAATTCAGGGGATTGAATTACATATTTTTAAAGTTTAGAGGTCTAAAGTGTATATAACCTATAATTCAGATGAATAAAATGCACATTTTCCGATTTTATATGTGACTTTTTTTTTTTGGCATATAGTGTACAAGAAACCCAACTTGATGCATGGGCATCATAATTCAATTAGTATGCCATCAGATGAGTGTCAAGTGCAATGTTATCTAAACAGATAATGATACACATCCAAAAAAATATTCAGAACCTATAATAGAAATCATGGTAATTAATGAAGGAAATAAATAATATGACCCGCACATATTAATTTATCTAAAGATTAACTATTATTGCACATCATCTAAATACAAAATTCTAACAATTTCTGGTTGTTATTTGGGCATTCACTTTTTCTAATAAATCCAACTTTGATCACCACAATGCCACTACTGAAACTGATTATATTTTTTAATGCTTAGTTTGGTCTCCATTTTTTTTAATTTAAAGAAAATACATACTTGATGTATAAAGTTAGAAAGTTAGATTTTTTTTTTTTTGTTTCGTAAGGTATGGTAGGGCAGCTGGTAATCCCTTTGGCGCAGAGCTCCCTTAAGGGGGTAAAGCTTTGGCCACAGACATTTCCAAACATCCAGGTTAAAATCGAAACGAACTAGATGTTTAAGAAATTTAATTAGCTACAAATTGTGCTAGACCTTGTGGTTAAACTTTTTTCTTTTAGAATATTTTTACATACATTACAATGTCATGCAATCAAACCCTTGAACACAATCACCACTAAGACACCCTCTATAATTTGTTTTCAATATATATATATATATATATATATATATATATATATATATATATATAGTAGGTGTGAAGAAGATTTGCCTCACTCCATAATCAACACGTGTCTTTGTTCATTGAGCACTTTATACATATTTATAGATAGATTATCTATCAATGGAGAACCCTAAATTACAATAACATATGAGTAAAAAACCAATCAAGTCAGTCAATCTCTCTTAGCAAGATAGTGATACTCTCTTGTATCAAGATAGTAGGGGTTGGAAGTAGACCAAACAACTCGTCAAAGACCTTTGGTTTAGTCTCATTCACCTAGTTTAACCTAAGGTATTTAGTAAATAAGCTAAGTTTAGGCTTTTCAAAAAGTTTTTAGTTAAATAAGCAGGCTCCAAGGATTGAAAATAGTCTATTTGATTTAACGGCTAACCTACTTATATTTATATTATTATTGATATTTTTATTTAAGAAAATTTAATGATAATTAAAATATTTTAATTTATATAAAAATATACTTTTAACTTATTTAAGAAAACTTATTTAGAAGTTATTCAAATTATTTAAAAATAGGCTTTTATTTGTTATTAAAATTATAATTAAGTAAGCCTAAATAAACTTTTGAGCTAAGACAGATTTTTCAAAAGGCCAAACTAAGACTATAAAAAGAGCTTAAGTTAGGTGATAGGAAAAAAAACTTATGTTAAGTGATAGACCTAGGCTAAGTCATCGGTTGGAAATACAGTACAAACCTCTTTATGTCAAAGCCTAACCTAGCACAACCTTCTTTCCATCCCTACAATATGATGATTGACTTGATATATAACTTTTTTCTTGTATAGAGCGTCACAAGATAGTGACGGATTTAATTTAAGATAGGATCACTTAATTTGAAAAGCTGTTAAATAAATAAATAAATAAATAAATAAATTAAATAAATATATTCCAATTGTGTCCCCCAAAAACTTGGTGGGATTTGAGTAAAATATGACAACTAAAATACATAAAATCAAAATTATATAATGTAAAAATCAAAATTCATTTTTTATTTTTAAGTGAGGATGGTATTTCTCAATGTCTCTCGAATATAGGTAAGAATTAACAAAGAAGCAATAGTGTCACAAAATTATTCATACTTTTTTTCTTGCTTGTAAGACCAGTTAAACCCGACTTGAGTCCCTCCCAAATATGAATCTTCTTGTCCAATCAGATACGACCAGCACCCTTGTGCGCCAGCTCACTTGCTTGCTGCATGTTAGAACAGGATTATTAAATAAAACTGGCTGTGCACATAACTTAGCTGCCTTATGTCAAATAAGTGTGCTTTGAGTAACAGATCATTACCTTGCATATACAGAATACCAAAGCCATTGAGTGCTGTGGCCAATGGAGACCCAGTCACCAGGGAGTTCTGCAGCTGCCTGCTCCCCACCAAGAGGAGCAAATTTCCCAAAATGCTTGTACCTTCATAATAACAAGCAACCAGCATCTACGGATTAGTTAGGGGCTAAAGCAAGCACATTGCATGAAACAAAAGGGTAAATTAACCAACCTCCTCCCATGAGGTTAGGCAATAGTACAGTCGACACCGCTTAATTTGCAGAAATATACTTTAACCTTAACCTCCCCTGAGATTTTGGTGATATAACACCCTTATATTTAGTAGAATGTGACATCAAGTACCCTGGAAACATGACACTACGTACCCCAACAAGGCTCAAAGGATATAAGCATGGAAAATTGGGAGGTATTGTGTGTAATATTACCTAACTTCAAGAGAGTTTAGTGTAATTTACCCAAAACTAAATTTCCTATTTTATGTCCTTGATAAGAGCACAAGCTAATCCATATAACTGTTCTCAAAACAATTTTCACCCAAGTAGTATTTAATTTTGAAACCATGACCATTTTGTGTGATGCCATATCTTTTGGTTATTGCCCTCTTCACACCTCATCATAAAATACATATTTAGCCAAGTTGGATCTCAAATTAGATCAATAAAATAGACATTAATATTTGAATTGGTCAAATCTTTTGTCTTTTCACAGCTGTTTAACATCAAATCACATTTTTACTAGCTTGAGCAATAGGTCTGATATGTGACCACTTGAAGTTATCATAGGAACATCATTTCAAGTAAAACAAGATGCTTCAGCTAAAGATGTAGAAAAAGATCCTCTACAAAGAATTTAGGCCTAAAAATCGATCCAAAACAGCTATGTATTAGCACTTTCCACACAAGCCACCAAAAACTTACATTTATGAATAATATCTTATTTACGTCATTTACACTCAGCTAAATAGACATATAATCCTTAGCATAAGCGCGGACTGCTGTAGTATTTCTAAGGGCTGCTTATCTACTGCATTCAAATTTGAAGCCGTCATTACATATTTGGATGGGGAATGCATGTGTTATCAACTGCTTTCAAATGTAACTGTTCTGCCATAGAGTTATGTCATTTGACATACTCAGACATAGGAGAATGCATGCATTAATATTGAAGATTTCGTGTTAATTAATAGGGAACCAGAGAATTGCAACATTAAGTGATAATGATGTCATTTGCTGGGGATTCATGCATAAATGAGTGGAGGATTCTGATAGGTACCAAGCCATATGAGTGAGTAGTATGTGTGTATTAAGAACAAACAGAAATTGTAAAATAGCTAGATATCAGACTCTTAAACTCTAAGCCCAATTCTAATTTCAGATACCCCCCTTGGTATCTCTCCCTGCTCTTATATTGCATTCCCCCATCCTCCCCATAACAGAATACTCACTCCCTTACTCCACTATCCTTGCCAATGTGGGAGTTAGTTAGAAAACCCTTTCCTCACTCCCTTAGTCACATGCTCCCCATTCCCCATGTGTCTTCCTATTTCTTGTAACATCTACATTAGCATAAGGGGTACATGGATCATATTACATAGTAGGAAAATATTCTAAGGGGTCCTAACAATACTCCCCCTAAAAATCACCTTGTCTTCAAGGTGATGTACATAGAGGAAAATAATAGTGCTGAAAAATAAAAGGCTTCCTCTTGGGTCCCAGATAGTCGCTCCTAGTCTCATAGCCAGAATTTCATGACTTCCCAATCCCACAAACACTAAGGTAGTGAAACATTTCCCCGGCACCTACATCTCAAATATCAATGCCCATAAGTCCTTAAGTTCCAAGTTATTCAGCCACTGGGTGAGTGTATCCATTGATGGTGTCATCGAGTGTAGAACTGTAGAGTATCTAGACATATTGATAAGAGTGACATGGACAATGATAACTGAGTCATCCCTTCTTGTTCATCGTCAACAATCACTCTTGTCCTCTTGTTGATGTCATCAGCAACCACTCCTTGAATTTCTGCTAGTACCCTGACTCAATTAGCATAACAACAACATGTTTACCCAGTTTTTCACCCCCAACACCCTTTGGTCTTCGCAAGGGTCGCCCAAGGTATTTGGAGTTGAGCCAAGCTTTGTGATAGCAACTTACCTCAAGTCTCCTTACAGCCCAATGTGGTCCTTCCTTATCATTGTGCTCGGCCAAAACAATTTCCAGGTCAAGCTTGAACTTTTCTCACACCCAGGTTGTAACTTGATGCTTCTGACCTTTCTATACCCTTTACCACAACAATCATTTTTATCGGCAACATCCATGGTCCATTGTCTACTGAATTGGCCTCAACTTTGTTTGACAACTTCACCTCATCAAGGACAATAGCTATATTTGAACACAATGGACCTAGTGTTTCAAGAGATGGGCTGATCAAACCTTGAATCTTCAAGTCTGCAGAGCAATTCCTCTCAAAGGCTCCCACTAATAACATGCCCATATCATATTTATAATAAAAAGAATGGATAACACATTCAAAGGACTCCTTAAATAATGAATCAAAGCTCTCAGCATGTACAACAGGCCCCTCGGTCTTTGCAACAGCTATTTTAAATTTAGCAAGCCTTACCTCACATATTTGGGCCTGGCCCATTAGTGAATTCCCTCCATCAACATCCCAATCCTTATTCTCCTTGAGTGGGGCTTGCTTCCGTAACGTCACCTCATGTTCTCCCTTATCTGAAGCTTTTCTTTCCTTTACTTGGTTTTGGGCCTGAGCCATTGGGTCAACTTCACAACCCAACTTTAAGCTTACCCAACCTACTTCCACTTCTTTCTTCCCTGATTCACGCAAAGCTTGGTTATGCCCTCACATGTCGGCGATTCTTCTTGGTTTCCCACCGGGAGTGACGTGACAGTCACCATCTCCGCCCATATCCTCTTGGCAATGGACATCGCGGCCTCAAGACTCGGTGGCTCCAGTGGTTTTGTCGACGGAAGCGGGCGGCGCGCATGAGGGTTCGAACCGCATCGCATCATGTGTCCTCTTCGTCGCCCCTGATGAAGCTTGGTCCGGCGGCTTTGGCGGGGGAATGGTCGGTCGCTGTTCGCGAAACACCATGCTCCATATCCATCGCGTTCTCCTCTCCTTCCATGCAGCAGCTTGACGGATCTAGCTCAGTGGACCTCATCGCTCCCAGCACCTCCTCTGTTATGGTCACTGCGGCCACGGGTTCCGACGGTTCTGGTGGCAGTCGTGGGTTGACCGGAAATTCGAGACCTGAAAGCCCTCCACCATCACATGCTCCTCTTCCTTGTTCTCACTCACATCGCTACCGGTGATCGTTCTTCTGGCCGGCCGCGCTTTCATCTCTAGATCTGGGGTTCGGTGCAGGGACGTCGGTCGACCTCAACACCCATACCAACCTCGATGGTGTTAACTTCAGCGTCGTATTCATGCAAACGACCTTCATCTTCCTCGTGTGACTTGGCCTCCTTCGGCACTAGAATGCAACAGCGTGGCTCCATCTTTTCCATTTTCCTTTTCTCGCCATTTCTCGAGGCCTGTATGGGAACAGTTGCTCAATCCCTCGCTCCCCACGACCTCCAGAATGGTTGTTGGTCTTCTCCTCGATAGTCACCGCCTCTACCTTGATCTGTTGATGGCGTTCCTCTTCCACTAATCCACCCACCATTTCTGCCTCCTCAACGGGATTCACAGAAGTATGGCCAAAAGTCACTTCCCCCATTTCCTCTTCTTCCACTGTTTCCTCCATCTTCATCAAATCAGAGCGTGAAAAACGGTGAACGATCTCGACTTCACCATCTTCATCCCCTTCCTTCGCTTCATGCTGCATGATTTTAAAAACTCACGAATGTTAGGAGGCCAATTGGCCATGGACGATCTTTCTTCTCCTCCACCACCAATCTTCATCACCCTCCCAACAGAGAGTCGACGACGCCGTTGGTACTGGCCTCTTACTAGATTGTTAATTTTCTTCAGATTCTGCTCCATCCTCATCATTTGCTTCATCTTCTTCTCTGACTCCAAGGCAACAGCAGCTGGCATGGGTTCTAGCACAGGGCTTCCAAGATCGGGAGCTCTAATACCATTTGATAGGTACCAAGCCATATGAGTGAGTAGTATGCGTGTATTGAGAACAATCAGAAATTGTAAAATAGCTCAGTATTAGAGAGTCTGAAACCCTCCAAGCCCAATTCTAATTCCCAGATACCCCCCTTGGTATCTCTTCCCTGCCCTTGTATTGCATTCCCCCATCCTCCCCATAACAGAATACTCACTCCTTTACTCCACTATCCTTGCCTATGTGGCAGAGTTAATTAGAAAACCCTTTCCTCACTCCCTTAGTCACATGCTCCCCATTCCCCACGTGTCTTCTTATTTCTTGTAACATCTACATTAGCATAAGGGGTACATGGATCATATTACATAGTAGGAAAATATTCTAAGGGGTCCTAACAGATTCACTTACATGACTAGGAATCAAGATGACAACATTTGACTTATCAATTATCATAGTAGTCACTTGATTCCCAGTTAATCAACATAAAATCCCCACCACTATTAACACGTGTTCCCTTATGTTGATGGAGACCCAAAAAAGCTATTAACAAATATTATTATTCCATACCATAATTCCCTGCACTTCACTTAGATGCAACAAAAGCAGACAATTTTGCAATTTCCACTCTGAAGATGGGAAATACAGAACACACAAGATCATAAACATGATGAATTGTATGATTTACCGGAAGGGAAGAAACTTATGACGTCCAGTCCCTCTAAATCGTCGAGGACCTTCAGGATGCTCTTCACAGTGATCCATGCGGTTAATGCATCTAGCTAGATATGCACCTTGTTGGGCAGCAACCTAGACATACCGATCCAACAAAAACCCAATGCTCATGATATATTTGACTACAAAAGCAGTTGGAAGTCGCGTGCATTTAACTACTGGTGAAATGATGCAAACCTGTGCAGTTGCAGGCAGACTCTTCATCTGTGAATCTGCATGAGAAAGAGCCAGCTTAAACCCTTCTATGTCTATTTCCTTTTTTTCATTCCCTTGCGAATCTTTCCACAAGGTGGATAAATCTAGAAGATGTCTGCGCTTCAAATAGACTTCAACTTGGGGATATCTTAAGATGATGTCATCCATCACACCCTGGAACTCTTCAAACGTTAAGGTACCAGAGTTATCTTTGTCTGCAGCCTTAAATATGGCTGAGATATCATCCTGGAAGCAGGGTAATGAGTTAACTATGACAGACAAATTCAATCATGCTTTATATAACTGTCTAAAGAAGATCTCATTATTTCTTCCATTCTCATTTCAAAGATGAAAAGTATAGCTGTTTATTGAGTATATGTAACACATCTGTTGAATTTATCATGAAATGATCATATGAGAGGCACAATGAGCTTAATTTTAATTTCTTCATAGAAAGATATTGGTCACATCTGTATTTATTTGGACAAAGACAATTATGGATGACATAAGAGTCTAAAAAAAGCTTTTAAAGGATTAAGAGATACCATGATTTTGCGTTGATTTATTGTGCAACAATCACCAATGGCGTACACATCTTCGCATCCTTTTACTCGCAACCATTCATCAGTTGCTAGTACACGCCTTTTAGCCTGCGCATAGAGCAATCCTAGCTTAAGATTACCCAAATAAATATTGACCGTGGTTTAAAGCCAAGATAAAACCACTAAAAACATATTGGATATCACATATAACATGTATAATAAAAATTCTAGATTATCGTACCCACCCCACACATGCATACACAAGAAGTGAAGAAGAAAGGGTGGGAGGGAACTGCGTTTCAGAAATGCATGGAATTGAGCAGCACCTGACCAATTTCTTCCATGAAGTCCCTTACAACTGGAATAGTTGCAATGCCAGTGGACCAGACAACCAATCCATGGGGCACAGAGCAAACCTCTCCTGTTGATTTCACCTTCATAGTAATTTCTTTGTCACTAACATTGACAACACGGCATCCTGTTAGAACGTCTATACCATCTCTCGTAAACTTCTGCTCAGCAAATGAACTTATTCTTTGATCAAACCTACAAGATTAAAGATGACATTTTATTGTCACTTACTATATAGCCTGAGTTGTGGAAAATATGAATGGAATATTTAAACATAGTCAGACTTGCTCAATTGGTGCAACTTTATGAGCTTAGCAATACCAGAAACTTAGGAAAAATGCTGATGGTGGGGCAGAATGCATCAATAATAGAAGGCTTTAATCGTGAAAGGAAAAAGTAATGGCCAGAAGTTACAAGTTTCTACTAATTAGCAAATACAGTCTTCCATCGAAGCTAAAGAGAACATAATACATTGTTGCTAGTAACAGCTGGACGTACACAATTCAGATGTCAACTACCAAGATGTAAAAAAAATTTCAAGGAATCTATTACGATACCAGCCTTTTCTGAATCAAAAGCACCTATCTGAAAAGCCAAAGAATTGGTTGACAGCCTAAGTGATTTATGATGCCTGACCTAAGATAATGAAGCAGAGCCTAAATACCTCTATCATAAGACAAGGTTACCCTTCCATTTATGTATGGATTGTAAGAAATCCAATTCCTCCTTTCTACTAACATTAACCATATCATACTGTTATTCTGGTCCTCTAATACAGAGTTACTTTCAGGTGCATAAAGTAATATGTAAGACAGAAGCTTATCACAGTGGAAGGAGCTCTAGCTCTAGACCTAATGCAGTTAGTTCCATAAAAGAGGTAACACTGTGGCACAAGACACAATGAATAAAATGATGGTTTGGTGAAGATACCAGAGTTTCAATTTTATGCTTTCCTTACATGTTCAGGATGTGATCTCCTGATTGAATCAATGTTATCTTCACTATATCTTTAACCGTTGGATATAATTTTATTAAATCTTCTGTGACATAATCATGCAGCTCTGCAGCAAATTCCACACCAGTTGGACCCCCTCCAACAACTACAAAATGAAGATTTGATCTCTGCTCTTCTTCAGATAGACTAGGAAGAACAGCCTTCTCAAAGCAATCTGTGATAGACAGTCGGATCTTCTTAGCATCCTCAACATCCTGCCAGTGATGATATAACACATTTTGAATTAGTGAGAGACTTTGGATTAGCGACAGACTGATTAAAAAGCAAGAGAGTTCTGATAATAATTTTTCCTCACCACCAAGTCCAAAGAATAATCAAATCAACTGATAAACCAACAATCACAAACAAGTGGAACCTTTTGGAACCCTTAAATGATTATACACTATATGTTGTGAAAAAACAAAAAATACCTTCAGAAAATGACAGTTCTCCTTGACACCTGGCGTGTTAAAAGTATTTACTTGTGCTCCTACTGCTAGAACCAAGACGTCATAGTCCAAAGAAAATTCGCCACTTCCACTAAGTTATCAATATTGGACTGACAAAAAACCTTCTTGTTTGCAGCATCAATCTTGAGACATTCTGCCTCCCAATATTTTATTTCTCCTTTCCCTGCAATGTGAAAGAGGGGGAAAAAAAGCTAGCATATTAATTAATTACTCAACATAAACATTAAAATAACAGGGAAAAATTCCCAGAAGCAACCACAAGGTGATAACTTCAATGTACACATAACAAAGTGATGCCTCTAATATATCAATAGTTATTCTTAGAGCTCTAGTTTTGTTTCCTCCACCTTTTTTATGATGTTTCGGACTGGCTCCACAATGCTCCGTGCTTCAACTGTCCCACAAGTGACACTGGGTAATAAGGGAGTAAATGCAAAGTAGTTACGAGGTGAAACAACCTGAACATCATATAATGAAGCATCCAGATCCTTAAGGAAACTGGTACCAGCCCATCCTGTTCCAAGAACCACCACTTTCTTTTTTGTGGCCTCATTAGCATCAATAATAGGATGTTCAGTTTCTGATTGTGATTCTGAGTATGCCACACCTCCACCACTGCAGTTTCCAAGGGCAGGTAAACTCAATGAATTAGAAAATTTGTCACCTAAAAACTATCAAATACAACACAAGTGCACGCATATCAAAGAAATACATTAATTGATGCATGCACATAGACGCAAATATTGAACAAGCATTGAGCAATATATGTGTGAACATGCTTTAGGCTAATTGCACTTTATGGAAATATTGAGGAAAGAACGAAAAAGAAAACAAATTGAACTGGCCATCTCTAATCACTATTATTTTTAGAAATATAGTATTGATACAGAAAACATATAGAAAGAAAGGAAAAAAAAATGATAATCTAGATGACATTTTTTCCGGCAAGGCACTTACAAACATTCAATTGTCTTCAATTACATACTCTCACTACTTTCTATTGACAAAAGAAATGATATTACTTTAGATCCAGAGGCCGTTGGTCTACGTTGTAACTATTTTTCATCTTCATACTTGCCAACACCAAATAGGGGATTATGGAGGGACCTATACTATGATCACCATCCCTCTCTGAAACAACATTGGGTGACTGATCAATGATTTGCAGCAAAAGCCAGTCAAGCTTTTGGTCAATATCTATAATCATCTTAGGTTGGAGGCTTAGAAAGACAGTACAGTATTAAAAAAAAACTCTTGAATCTTGATAGAGAGGAAGTAATTTTCCTAGAGCATATCAGAGTTACAACTTAAAAGCTCAATTGCTCAAGAAGGTCACTGGAAGCATAGTGCATAAAGTCAAACTGCTGGGATCCATTGAAAAGGCTAATCCTCTTCTATAATGGCACCTACTGAATGAATTGATTAATAGCACATGGGCCAAGTGTTAAGTCACATGCTACCCATATTTCAAATATCTTATCAAGCCGTCTAATATATGTGGTTGATTGTGAACACACAGAGTTATGGTCAAAACTTGGTCAACAAGGTCATTAAACTGAACACAGTTTTGGACTTATATTTTTTCTCTATGATTCTCAAAATATCATATCGGTGCTGCCTTCTTTGAAGTTATGGAATGAACAATCTACTTCTGTTCGTTTGCAAAATTTTGGAGAAGTCGATAAAATAAATGAGCACACCCCACCAGGCCAAAGATCATGTGAGGCACATAATGAAGTGCAAGAATTCCCATCTGTTTGGAATGTTTTCACATTTCATCAAGAGAGGATAACTAGAATGCGAGAGAAACAAAAACAGAAGAAAGAGAAGGACCTGAGAGCGCAGAGAAGCAGAAGCTTGGAGGATGAAGGGTATCTTTTGAGAGCAGTGGCGGCTCTGATGAAGAAGGAAGCAATCGTCATGGGGAGAGCCAAGTTGGTGAGACTCTAACAGAGAGTCAGAGCTGAAGAATTTCGGCTGCTAAAATAGAAGAGCTTCAACTTTTTTTTTCTGATCTCTTCTCTTGTTCTGTTTCAGGTTCCACTTTTCAGATTCGGACAATGGCTTAGTTGTCTTGACACGTGTTATAATGACCCGCCCTTAGTTAAGTATTAACGTTGACTGTGGATATAGGGGTGTATTGGAGTTGTTGCTGCTCCGGAACAGCGACACAAGGATTCAGACAATCCCCTTTTTTAAGAAAAAAATTGTTTAAGACCAAAACTGTAGGAAAAAAAAAAGTTTTAATTTCGACTTTACTAATAGGCATTTACTGTGATTGTTTTTTTCTTTCGTGAGGTAAGATTGTCGTGGGTTTTTTAATTTCAAACATTCTCCACGTTATTATTGTTTCTTAATAATTTTAATTTCTCTGTCTAAACTTATTGTATTTTCATTTGTTTTATTTATTTTTTGTTAACAATACAAAAGAACACCGTAGAAAAAACTACAAAAGAATTTTTTTAAAAAATTTTGAATCGACTATTTATATATAAAAAATAAATGAGTTGAGTAATTTCATTATTTGTAATTTGTTAACCAATGAAATTGGATATGGAGCTATCAAAATGAGTGGGCCATTCTTCGGGTTAAGTTAGTTAATATTGGTCCAACCTAACCTATTGGAGCCATGGGCTAGCTCATGGGGCTTGTTTCTTCTTATTCAATTTTTTAAAACTTTATTAGTAAATAATGATTTTATTCTTAGTTTATGTGAAAATAAGAAGTAAATTTTTTTTTTTGATAATTGAATTTTGACAACTCAACTTGATTCAAAACTGAACTGAATTAAAAAAAATTTATTGTCAATATTTATTTTTAGCTTAGACCTTTTAAAGTAAAAAAATAAGCTAAACGGTCCAAATTCAAGTAGTAATAGCTTATATATTCGATTGATTATTTAATTAAAAAATTAGTGTAGGACTAGTAGGATTGACTTTGCCCAAAGTGGGTTGGGCCTATTATGGTTAAGCCAAATTGGGTCCAATTAGTAGGCAACATTTATTTTCACTTCAATTCTTTTAGCTTAATACAAATATTTTTTTCTAAATTAGTAAATTGGCTAAAGGATTTAAAACTATTTTAATTGGGTGTAGTAGTGATAAATAGGTGTTAAAGTGTGACATAATCCTTAACCCGTCCTAACCTTGAAGCTTATTGGGTCTGACCTAAGGTCCTTAGGATTAACAGGTGGTAATTTTCAAACCAGTTTGGTAATCCTTAAAAGGCCATTTAATCTCAAAAGAATTTATTAAGTTTTCTTTTATAGTTATATTTTTTTTATAATAATTAGTGATAAATTATAAGAGTTTATGTTTAAATTAATACATTTTGAATAACTTGATATTATTTTTATAGTGTAGACTAATGGTTTGTTTTGCCAAATATGTATATTAAAATGTCTCCTAATTTTATTTCTTATTTGTAAAATTTTATAACTTTACTATGTATAATATCAAAATCTTTATAGATTGTTTAAAGGCAGGTTGACCCAACCCATTTATTTGAGTCAAGTTAGAATTTTAAAAAATAACCTAGTCTAAAAAACATGTAAGGTTGGGATTTGGTTCAAGGAACAGGGTCCTTGTTACCTATCTTGTGCACCCCACTTTTTTCGGACAAGAGTAAGGTTCAAAGCCTAAAAGAGAAATATTGTAAAAGGCCATTTAATCTCAATAGTGTTTGAGAATTTATTAAAATCAATTTATTTAATTTTATATAAAATATTTATCAATTAAATTATTTTAAATTTTACTATATATAATTAAATTGATATTATATATTAGGTTTAATTAATCTATAAATCCTTAAAGTTTCATTTACAATTTAAAACTTTGTAATTGAGTCCTTATATTATATAATTTTTTTCAATTAGATCCTTATCTTTATAAAATATTAGAAAAATGTTAAATTAAATAGAACATTTCTAAAATATTCTACAATTTTAGATTTTTTTTAAAAAAATGGAAAAACCCACCCAACTCTTCATGTCCCCTTCCCCTTCGCGCTCCCCTATCGCTGCCACTATTGTTGTTCGTCAATCTTCATTATCATCC
Source organism: Dalbergia oliveri (assembly GCA_030441495.1). Lineage (NCBI taxonomy): Eukaryota > Viridiplantae > Streptophyta > Magnoliopsida > Fabales > Fabaceae > Dalbergia > Dalbergia oliveri. The sequence goes on from JAMLFY010000011.1 coordinate 14,663,781, forward strand.
ATCCTCCCCACTGTCTTATTCATCATCCATCATCAACACCACCCCAAATAATTTTAGTTTCTCCTAATTTTCTTCTTTTTCACTATCTGAACACAAAAAAAAAACACGCACCCAGTCCCTTTTCCACCATTCTTTCTTTCTCTGTAACACTTTCTTTTCTCTCTCCCAAAGGCCAAGAGGGGAGCTTCATGAGATCGGGAAAATAATGAAAGCGAGCACCATTGGCAATGGTGAGCTCCAATGAGCATGTGTGGTGGCGACGACAAATGGAATGGACTGTTCCAACGGAGGGCCAACAGCAGAAGGCAGAGGAGGAGATGGAATGGTGGTGAGGCAGGTGGTGGTGCCACACGACGCGGTGGCCGAGAAGCTGAAGGAAGGAGGTGAAGGTGAAGGAGTTGGAGATTCAAAGGTGTGTTGTTGCCTCTGAAGCTTGATACTCCAAAATGGTTGTTATACCTTATCCAGTACTTACCTTATATTACTATTTATTGGATACTAGATATTTGTTAATCAATAATTTAATAAGTAAATGTTACTTAAATATAAATTAATTTTTATAAAATATTAAATTTTTAATTAAATAAATTAAATTATTATTTTATCATTTTAAATATCATGTTTCTTTATATTTTTAAGAATCATAAAAAATTATTTATTTTATGATATAATTATTTTATTAGTTATAATTTTATATTTTTTTTATAATATGTCTTCCCATGTCCTAGTTTTTGAAAAACTTTTGTACACCATACACGTACCTATACAGCATAGGCAATTGCTGCGTCCAGTAATCACAACAGTGGTGAAAGGAAGTCTGGCAGGTCTTTGTCAAAGAGAAAATTAAGGATTTAAGGTAAAAAAAAAAAACAAACCTAGTCACAAAAGCATTTTATTTAAAAATATATTAACTTAATTACTTGGGTTGATGGTGATAAGCAGAGGATGAAACAGGCAATTGTGATAATGGAAGATGATGATGAAGAGCAATGATGGTGGTGATAGGGGGTGGGGTGGGTTCTCATTTTTTTTTTTTTTCATTTGAAATTGTAGTGAAAGAATATTTTAAGGATATTTTATTTAATTTAATATTTTTATAACGTCTTATAGAGATATGGACTTGATTGAAAAAATTTATACAATATAAGGACTTAATTATAAATTTTTAAATTATAAGACCCTAATTAAAAATTAGGTGAAATGGACTTACAAAAATCTATATATTATTTTCAAAAGTATTTATTTATATAAAATAATTTGTTTTAATAAAATATTGAAAAAAGCAACTTCATGTGTTAAAAGGTTAAATAGCCCTAATCTGGCACTAGACTAGATTAGTTACCTTTATTTTGATGTATAAGGAGGTTATAACCTACTTACACCAAACAATAAACAAGGATATCACTACAGAGTTGGAAATGACTGTTTGGGCCTTTGGATGAAGAGCCTGATACCCTCCATGGCACAAGTGGGCCTAACTATCTAGGGCCTTGTGTGGAAGCTTCTCCTAGCTGTGATAATGAGCAAACCATGCTCTCTCTTTAAAATTCCAACACTGCTGATCCACACGACCAAAAACATAAAAAAAACTACCGGTCGATATTGTCAGTCAAATGAAGTTATGCTTGGTGCTTTAGCCTTGCTTCCTAGTTCTCTTGATAATGATGAGGCCACCCCAAGGGGTTTTGATTGGTTTAATTTTATTTTGAGATAAAATCCAACGAATTCAATTAATAAATTTTATTTTGATTTTATTTGGTTTGATTACTTTTTAAAACCAAACCAAACAAAACTAATTTACATCAATTTGAATTAGTTTGATTTTTATTTTTATTAAAAGATTCATAAAATATAAAAAAATAACTATAAATAACATTAAATTAAATTTATCATTATTATAAAACTATATAATTATAAAATTTAAGCTAATTTTTAAAAGTTATAATAATATGTAATATACTAGTAACTAACAAGTTAAACAAATAATAAAGACTAAAACTCTAAGTTAATCCATTAGAATTATTGTGGGGAACAAATTAATCCCTCATATTTAAAAAGTTTTATATTAATCCTTTAAATTTTATAAATAAAGATAAATTAGTCCTTTAGTTAAATTATTATTGAACTATTCAAAAATATTACATATTCTATTAACTTACTTACGTGTGCTATTCTGGACAGCCTCACTTCTGTTCACAGAATAAATGTAAACTTAAAATCAAAATATTTCTTTTGAACAAAAACTATAATGAGATAGCAAAAAGGTCTAAATAAAATCATTTAAGATAAGTGAAATAAGTTAAGATAAAAATTAAAATACAATACATATAAATAAATAACAGAAAATAAGTTAACAAATACAACTTAAACAATAATTTTATAGAGGAACTAGTTTACTCAATTATGAAATCTGAAGGACTAATAAGATTTTTCAAATCTAATAGACTAATTTATTATCCATATAAATATAAGTGCTAGGGATTTTAGTCCATTTTTAATTTACAGTGGTTTTGACAGAATATAAGCATTGAGCCTTCATTTTGTGAGTGAGTGGGATAATTTAAGCTATTACAAGATGTTGAATACAATATTATTTAGAATTATTGTTTAGTTATTTGAATCTATCACAATGTTTTAGATATAGAATTTAATATGTTTAGGCAGGCTATGCTCAAAATTTTGAACTTGCGCAAGTAATTATTGGAAGGAGATTCTAAGAAAATTGATTAATAGCCCTATAAAGGGCTTTGTTCATTAATGGCAGACCACACTAAAAACAATCCCAAAAAGATCTCCAAAGTTGTAAACCAATGTAGTGCTGTTATTTAACTCCTATCTCGCGGATAAACAAGAGATGAAGCTGATGACAACACACAATTTATGAGTTTTTCAGACCCTGATCCATTTTAAAACAAAACAGGGTATAGTTAAACTCAAGATGATGTGCACGCCCAAGATCTACCTAAACAACAGTTATCTACGAAGTACATAAAAGCTATTTGTGAATGACAAAACCTCAGCTAAACCATTCTTTTCACTGGAAAAAGGCAAAAGAGTAACCACTATCTTCTTTTAAAATCAAGTCAGAAGAAACTTGAGAAGAAACACCTTTCATGAAATAGTGCCTCAGTAAAACCCAATACCGTCATGTGAATGTAGTTTCACCAAGTAGGTTCTCCCTGAAAACAGGGACTTGGCTCCACAACACCTCGAACAAGTTGGATCAAATCATCAAAGGCAATCGTATGACCAAAACTACCACCCCTCATTATACAAAAAGTGAAAAATAAAAAAAATATGCAATTGACAAGTAATAGACTATTTCATACGAACTAATAAGAATCACAGCGAAAACAATTTCATGCAACACTACTGAGAGGCTCAGGATGTATAACAGCTTTATTAATCACTGTTTTTTCAGAAGCAGAACTGGCATTAGAAGCTGAATAAATATCCTCATAGCCAACAATTACACTAAAATCCATATTTTTTTTTTCAAAAATTAAATTTGAAATTGAAAAATATTTAAAAGAACAAAAGAGTTAAACCAGGCTCATATCAAGAAATTCAACCATTGTTTCTCCATTATGCTTCATCGAGATTTCTCAGAAGCGCGGATAAAATGTAATCATTGCCGAGAAACAAAAAAAAATCACAAAATTTAAAAAAGAAAAATCAAATTGAACAAAAGTATGTTTGGGCAGTTTCAGAGGAACAAACATTGAGAAGGTAAGAACCTCCATATTGAAAACGACCGAAACTCGATCTGTGCCTCAAGGACTAGCTCCAATTTCATGGAACACATTTGTGTTCGAAAACAAGCTGAAGGCAAAGCGAGGCAAATTCAAATTCAAATGCACAATCAAACTACATTCATTGGGATTGGGGGGATTTAGCCGTTGTTTTGACACAGATCAGCCATGCTAAAAAAATTAGGGCTAAACTGCAACACGAACGGCGGCGATTTTGCACGTGCATTGGGGCATTCGCGTCACGGATCTCTCAGAGAAGCCCGGGAGGCATCGTGCGAAGAAATTAGACGAGAATTTGATAGGGAATATGGGCGTTGTGGAGTGATCTGGGAGGGAATGACGAAGATTTGAATAGGTGCGGCTAAACCCTAATTGCTGAAAGAATAAGAAGCTTAAGAGGGATGAAATGGGGTAGAGAATTATATAGGCGCAGCAAAACCTCAGAACCCTAGAAATTTCTCACCACATGTCGAGCGTATCCGGTGCCATTAAATGGGTAGTGGCCCGACTCGAATACGATCCGACTGTATTAAGAGCCTAATTTCTATTTTACTAACATCTATTTTTACATTATCTTTCAATTAAATCATTTCATTTGCATAATTTTTTAAATAGTAAATTTAAGGTTTAATTATTTTTTATGTGATAATATATAATTAAATAATAGTATATAAAAAATTTATATTATCAATACATAAAAATTTATTTCTTATATTAATATCATTGTCTTAATTTTATTTATTTTTACTAATAACCAAATTTTAATGTACTCCAAATCTGCAACTCCCACCAATCATCTTGGACCTGGTTTACGTGATTTTCTCGGGAAAAAAAAGAATCTTATATTTACAGGAATCTAACAATGATCAATCTTCTCCAAATATAAAATTTATAGATGTGGATTTTACCTATCTTTTTTAAATGATTTTTTTAAATAAGTTTTTTAAGAAGTAAAATTTATTTTATATTTGGATAAAAAATTAATCTATATTTAATATTAAAATATTTTTCTTTATTCTTTTATATATTTTTTATGTTATAAAAAATATCTCTTCTTCTTGACATTAATAATTAAAATTTTGAAAATGATTTTCTTATCATTTTAGTGATTCTACTTTTATTGAAATATTTTACACAAACATATCAAAAAAATAAGAAATACATTTTTCTAAAAAGATTTTTTTATTTAAATAATGAGGTACAATCGAATCCTTATCCTCATTTGAGCCATATTGATATACAATAGAAATAAAGCACTACAATCTAAACCATTAGCGTTAATCTAATGGTTTGAATTGCAAGTGTGAGACCTAAATTCAAACCTTATTACAAAAAGTATAGTTTTAGAAGTAGAAAAAAAAATGTTCATTTTTTTTTCGTTTACGACTCTAAGACCCAAAAGATTTTATCCAACTTATAGTAGCATTAAGGTGGGGTTTAATGATGCTCTCTAAATGGGTGCTTTGACTTATGAATTTGGTAAACTAAAAAATTCAGTGATTTTGTTTCTGTCTTATAAAAGCCAAGAGTGTTTTGAGGATTTCACAAGATACTTTTTAAAACTACCTTTTACTAATATGACCTTATTCTAATTAACAATAATAAATGTAAAAATTATCCTCTTTAATATTTATATTCATTATTGTCATTTTGGACTTTTAGTGTATATTTACCAAACACTACTATTGTGGCTATTGATTATTGAGAGTAACTTTTACCTGATTTTACCACCAAATAATATTATTATGACTTTTTAAGAGTAGCTTTTTGGGAGCACAAAGAGCTTAACAACTCCAAATAACAAATAAAAAAATAGCAATATCAAACCAAGCCTAAATATTTATCTTTTCTTTAATAAAAAAATGTGTATATTTTCTATTTATTAAAGAATTTAATCTTGATTCACTAATAATGTTTAAAAATTATACAAAATCATTCAATTATGTATTATCAAATTAAAAAATATGATTAACTTTTACCCCTCACTATTTAAAAAATAATGCACATAGAGAGATTTGATTGAATGATATTGTAAAATATTTTACATTATTAGTATATCAAAATTAAACATTTTATTAAAATGGATGGTTCAATTATTTGATTATTAAATATAAAAGTGTCACTTACCAAATTTATATATAACAGTGTCATTCTAATAAAAAAAAAATTTATCTTCTGGAAAAAATTGCATGATTGGCTTAATTTATAAAATTGATTCAGCAAAACTTGTGCACAGTTCAAATTACATTTTTGGAGTTCTTCAAGATATCTAATAAAGAAAATGCTAATTGTTCACAAGTTAAGAAGGAAAAAAGTAGTTAAAAAAAGGGGGGGAGCCGGGGGGGGGGGAGATAATTAAGACGTTGTAGAACTAAAGTTAAAATCTTATCATCAAAATTCTTAAAATTTAATTTTTATACATTTTCGATACAAAATAGTTTTATATTATCAACCAATAAAAAATTAAAATAAATAAATAAATACATTTTACTTCCTTAACTTTAAGTTATATGTAGTTTACATTTCTAACTTTTCAAAACATGTATTGTGACTCTCTAAACTTTTCAAATAGTGCAAAACACTTCCAGGATAATTTTGGTAAATGGTGAAGGTATAATTTATGTGCATTTAACCCTTGATATTTCTATTATGTGCAACTCAATATATTGTTTGTGAATTCACATGTATTTTACCCCTGATTTTTTTATTATGTACAACTTGACACCCTACTATGACATAAATATTTGTATTGTTTAAAAAGTCAAGGATTTTTTTTTTTACTTTGGAAAGTTTATGGTGTTGCAATGCACATTTTGAAATTTCATTATGTAAATTGTACATGATATAAAGTTTATGAGTAAAATATATTTAACCCTTGAAAATGTCAAATCATACTAGTTAATTACGCATATAATTTGACACTTTCTTAAAATTCTATGAGTTAATAATGTAAAACTATTATATATTATCAATATATAAAAATTAGACTCAATTCTTAAATATTTTATTTAATTTTTAATTTTAAGAGATTAATGATTAATTTTGATACATTATTAATATAGAAGAGTTTAAAACTTTTATTTAATTGTATACTTGTATTTTGCTCAAGACTTTTAAAGAGTGAATGGTTAGCTCAAACTTTTTTGGTGAACTGGAAAATATATAATTAATTGTCTATGTAAAATTTTTTACAATAATAGTGCATTTAAGTTAAATCATATTTGTTTTATAACTTTTTTAATTTTCAATTTAATGAAATAAAAATTGCCTTCTCTCATCAATCAAGAAAACACATAAAAAATCATAGCTCAACCAACTAAAATGAATCATAACAAAAAAGATTTGTGAATCATAACAAGAAAGATTTATGATTACATGAAATAATAAAATTATTATCAAATTTAAAAATGTTAAAACAACATTGATGTTATAAAAAATATTAAAATGAAACTGATATCCACTTCAAAGTATTGGGATTAAAGAGAATATTTACTAAAGCTAAAAATAACATTAAATTGCATTCTGGGAGAGGTTCCTCTCTTGTCCATGTTCATTATTGATTTTCACTTTTTTTTTCAGTTTCTGGCCTTTTCGACACCTCACCTTTTCAATCGAGCCTTTTAAATGCTTAAAATATGCACATGGCCAAGTCGTGTAATTTGCACATGAAGAAAAAAAACGTGTAATTTGCACATCAAGAGATTTTCTCCAACTGCTGGCGTAGCAACCATACATCTATCAACACTTTAGGAATGCTTGAAGCAAGAGGCTCAACTGGATATAACAATCTCAACCTGATTTAATCGATGAACTTCACAGGAAAATTCTTGCTCAAATTAATCAGTTTATAGTCCTCACTATCATGCTATATCATCATCCTTGAAAATACTGGCTCTATTACAATGCACTATAGTATATTGAAGCCGCTGACTCTATTGCAATGCAATAACAAAATTCTAACAAGCAAATGTGCGAAGCTTGAGATGCAAGCCTCAATTCTACACCAAGCAAAGAACACTGGCACAAGTGCAACGAGAACAGAATAGTAACTGCTCTAATCATCTACATCACATGCTCCCCCAAAAATAATAGATCAACAGGCTCCGTTCTTCTTAAGACACAAGAAAAATTTGCTCCAGCCAGTCACACTATCATCCATGTCAAGTGCCGGTACCCAGCCCACTTAGCAGCAAGCCGTAAACCAATCGCTAAAGCCGCAACAAGAAGTGGTGCTGGAAGCCTCCTTTCTGTTGTTTCCACTTCATCAACTTGTTTCCCTTCAGAAAGCATTCTAGAATGCTGATAAATAGCTAAGGCCACAAATGAAATAAGCGCCAAAACTCTAACCCAAGGCTCCCCAACAGCAGCTAGTACAGCTGCAACAGGCATTGCAGACGAAACATCATCTCTCTTTTTGAGTAATTTTGAGAATGCATACAGCCCAAGCAGAATGGTCCAGAAGAAGGGTTCAGAGATATAGCCTCTAACAGCAGCATAGCCAATAAGACCAGATATAGTCAAAACATAAGGTTGGTTGTTGATACAGTTTGGGACGGTAGCTTCAGCAACGGCTAAAACAACTGATGCCAGCACAATGATTATAGTCAGGTCTGGTACAGGAGCATTGGCGATTGTCCAGGAGTAGAAAGCACGAACAGTGTAAAACAGATCCTCAATGCATCCAATTGAAAAGGTGATAGGATTTCCTATGAAACGATAGACTAAGCCCAAAGCATATTTGAAGACGTATCCTATAAAACGAACAATAGCGAATACGGCATTCCTCCAGTTTGACAGTTCAAATAGAACAGCTCTCCAAGAATAGATGAGAAAAGCCAGTACTGTACAATAACATAGAATACAACATGAGCATACAAAAGTGAAAACCTGTACAGTTGGACCAGAAAAGGTTTAAATGGCCACTGAAAGCTTATTATTATTTTCGACATCCACGTGCAATGTTAAGTCCATATTGGTAAACAACATCAATAATAGAGGAAGGAAACAGCTAAATACACAGCCCTACATAGGTTTTAAGACTACACTGCACTCAGAATTACTCTAACCATGAACATTAACTTCTTTCCCAATATAATGAAATGGGATAAAACAAACACCAGAAAAATTGGTTATTGAGTGAAGGCCCATTTTCTGCAAGACATTGATACATATACAAATGAGTGAATGTGTGTCTAAAATGCTCAGAATCAGCACTCCAACAAAACTAATAGATAACAGCAACAACGAAAATAAAAAATTGGAATCCAGTTTCAACATAACCGATCAATTTCATCTAACCAAATTGCATCATTTTACACGTCCGAGTCCCAGCACCTAATGCTAATGCTTATTATGCTTGATTGATTTCCAATGAAAACAACATGACAACGGCCAAATGCTTGGGTGCCTAACAAGTCATTGAAATGCCAAAAGGCCCAAAACGTAATAAAAAGTCACACTTAATACAACAATAACAATATGGCCTTTTCTAACCAGACGGAGGGGTTAGCTGCATAGATCAAATCATCGAACACCACCTATACACCATGTTTATAGACAAGTTATTAAAATCTAAATCAGTCTTGATAGGTTCATCTATAATTTTACTTGGTATCCCTCTACCTCTATCAATTGAGCTCCAGTTCATCAAATCTACTCTTCTTACTAATCTTCAACAAGTCAAGATTCTCCCATCTTTTCTACCATACAAGTTACCTTTCTCTCTAATTCACTCCTAAATCTCTACCACACTTTATAGTTTTCGAAAAAGAAGAGGAAAAAAAAAAGTTTTCCCCACTTAATAAAAAGCCATTCTTATTGAAAATTAAAAAATAAAGAGGGAAAAAAACCATTAAGACAGTCACTCCACGGAAACTAAAAGAGAAAAGAAAAATTAAGAACCAGCAAATGAGATAAATCAAGTTTATATTTTCTTTTCCCCTTCCCATTTTCCCGCATTTTCAGGATAACCAAAAGGCAGAAACACATCTAGAGAGAGAGATAGAGAGAGGACTGACCCACAAACCAAGGCCACCTAACAGGAGGATCGGGAGCTTCCTTAGCGAGGTACCTAAACCGCTCCGGCATAGTACTCCGCCTTCGAGCCTCCTTCTCGGCTTCGTCCCAATCAACGACACCACCACCGCCACCGCCGCCGCCATCGTCCTTTACAGCAAAACGCTTCACCAGAGAGATTCTGGGCACTTTGGAGGAAAACCAAACATGGCTGCGCCTGAGCTGAGGCGTGAAGGGTTGAACTTTGGTGGATGGGAGTTGATGGTGTCGTCGGTGAGGGAGTGAAAGGGTGGAACGGGGCTTGAAGGAGAGGGTTGGAGATAGAAGGGGTGGGGTTGTAGTGGACATGGCTATGGGTAATAAGGTAATGGGTTGGATTACAGAGGGATTCGCATTGTGCTTTGGGTGAAACTGGGAACAAAAGGGATCAATTTGTCACTGTGGGTACTGAGTCATCAAAACCCAGCTACTGGCTACCGGTAATACACCGTCTCTTTGGGTAATTCCTCTCCTCTTCGGTGGAGTCAACTTTTCTTTTGATGAACTCTTTTTTATTAGGAATGTTATATACACAGTTCTATAATTATACCATACTCTTACATGTAATTACGTGACAAAATAAGAGAATGAGAAAGGTATCAGATACAAAAGGGTAAATTGGGAAGGAGGATGAATTGTGAACAATTGAAAGGAAAAAAAAAAGTAAAAGAAGGAAAACCCCTGCACACTGAAATTGTTGCTCTCTCTCCCTTTCACTCTCCAATATAGAAACCATCACAACCCCACCTCTTCCACATTTGAACCCATGCCACTCTCTGTTATCAATTAATCAATCAAACAACAAAGACATTCATTTTCCTGTGTTTGCCCCACGTTTCTCCTTCTCGCTCTCTGCTCTCACCAATTTAAATAATCCATAGCCAAAGCACCCATTGTTCCTTCATTCAACACCGATTGCACTTCTTCTCCATCCCAATTGTTGACAAAGAAAGTGAAGTCGTGGTCGAAGTCGCATCACATGCACCATCCTCGCAAGCTTCCTGTTGGTAGGGTTAGGTTGTTTGTGTTCTTCTTAGGTGCTGTGTTCGCGTTCATGTTGTGGCATTTGCAATGTAAGTAGTGTTTAATCTTGGCAAATGCATGTTAATGGCTTGCGTATGGTGTACTTTGTTGCAAATGCATGTTCAGGGTTTTTTTGGTTTAGGGATACTAATTGCAATAGTTGTGAGAGTAATGTGTATTTATAGATGATTTTGAATGTGTTTTGTGTGAAAAAAAAACCTTTTTTTTGTGGCATTCAATGCGGTTAGATTTGGAGGAACTATCTTTGGACTTGAGGTTTAAAGTAGAAGTAGTTTGCAATGTAAGTGGTGATAAAAGCTTTTCCAAATGTTTTACAAGTTTTGAGATAGTATTTATAAATTACTTCACATGGTTTACATGTTTGTAGGAGAGGTTTACACTTTTTTGCATAAGGTTTACTATTTTTTGTACTAGTTTACATGTTTTATGGACATGGTTTACAACTTTTTTACATTGGTTTCCAATTTTTCTTGGACATGGATTGACATTTTTTCCTGAACATGTTTAGTGACTGTCCTCAATTGGTTTATAATTTTTTAGAATTGGTTTACATGTTTTATGAGTATATTTAGGTTTTAGTTTAGTGGTTTACAAATACACTGCTCATGAATTTACATTTTATAGTGAACTTGTGTAGTACCTGTCCTGAAGTTGTTTACAATTTTTGGTATCAGTTTACATGTTTTATCAACATGGTTTACAACATTTTGTGCATGGTTTATAAATTTTCTATATGTGGGTTGACATTTTTCCTGAACATTTTAAGTGGCTATGCTCGATTGGTTTACAATTTTTGAACAAGTTTACATGTTTTTTGAGTATAGTTTATTGGTTTTAGTGTAGTGGTTTATAACTTTGCTGCTGATTAGTTTACACTTTATAGTAAACTTGTGTAGTAGCTATCCTTCAGGGTTTACAATATTTTTTGTATTGGTTAGCATATTTGATGAATATGGTTTACAATATTTTATTGATTGGTTTATAATTTTTCTAGACATGGATTTACAGTTTTTCTCTAAACATATTTAGTAGTTGTCCTCAATTAGTTTACAATTTTTCATAACTAGTTTACATATTTTATGAGATGATTTACAACTTTTTGTCAAGTGGTTTATAATTTTTTTGTATATGGGTTGACATTTTTTCTAAACATATTTAGTGGTTATCCTCAATTGGTTTACAATTTTTGAGAACTAGTTTACATGTTTTATGAGTATGAATTACAAGTTTTAGTTTAGTGGTTTACAAATACACTGCTGATGAATTTACATTTTATATTGAACTTGTGTAGTACTTGTCTTGAAGTGGTTTACAATTTTTGTGCTAATTTACATATTTTATGAATATGGTTTACAATTTTTGTGCACTTGCTAAGCTACATTAGGCATTTTATTTGGCATAAAAACTAACTAGTAACCTCAACTAAATCCTAACTAGTATTTACACCAACTAAATGGTCTAACTAAATGAGTTTTGAAGACAAAAATCACCCCAAAACATAGCCCTTGGGCAGCGGCCTTGAGGCCTATATAAGGGACCAAGTTGTGTTTCATTTTGTTCCTTTACTCATTTGCTAAGTTTTCAAGACTTCTAGCATTTCTCTTATTCTTGTTCTTCTTCTTATTTTTCTTCTCTCCTCACTTCAAAGAAAGCTTCTTCATCATCAAACCTCACATAAGCACTTGAATCCTAACCCAAATACTTCACAAGCCTTACAAGAGTTACTCTTTTTAACTCTTGTGACAAATATTTCACATGGTTTTCAAGCAAGGATTCAAGAAGGATCACCCTACATCAAGCTCCTTGTTCAAGTTCTAGGATTGAAAAGAAGGACTCATTTAAGCCTTTACACCAAGTGGTAGGAGCCTCCTCTTTGGTTGTGCAAGTCTTGATGGCTTCTAACCTTGCTCATGGTTAGAATGTCATCAAACTTATGTTTGTTGACAAAAATGTTTTAAGTGAATGTTTGTAAAAATATTTTAAGAACTTCACATGTATTTTATTTCCTAAATGATTTTATGATGTTTTCATGCTCAAATGTAGTTTAAAAATGTGGTATGTGATTCTTGATTTGAATAAGTAACACAAAACATAAAAAGGCTAGATGAATTTTTAACTTTTTACTAGCAGGAGCCACTTGGAAGTTGAGAAACTCAAATTATAAAGTATTTGGAAACAAAACTATTTTTTTCACAAACTAAGCACATTATAAAACACTCTCCAAGAGAAATAACCCAAAAGGAGTTTTTTAGCTCAAAATATAAATTTTCAAAGTTGAGCCCAAGACTGAAACTTTAGATCTAACCTTTTAGTAGTAAAATAAGTGTAACTCAAGTTAGAAAAATGCAAATAAAGTGAAACTAATTTTTTTCAAGAAGCTAACACATAGAGGAACACATCCATATATGCCTCACATTAGTTTTAGCCATGGTGGAACAGTTTGAAAATGAAGTCATAGATGGTGTGTCGAGAAAATTTGAAAGGGGTAAATTTATAAGGGCATAATGGTAAAATTACAAGCGGTTTTTAATGAAATTACCCTTCATGGAATAAGTTAGGAATTGGGAACTGTCTTTTGAGGGCTGAAATACTAAGTGTACAAAAAGTTACAAATTTTCTTGTAAAAATGTTAGATTTGGAAAATGGAAGATTCAAGTTTGTAAAGAAAAAGTTTAAGGAATTTAAATTGTAATAATCTTTAAGAGGAAAAGTACATACAAAAAGGTTATAAGGGACTTCAAAATGCTTAAGGAAGCTCAAATTACCCAATGATAATATATAAGTGCATCAAAGGCATATAAGGAATATTTAAAGTTCAAAGAGACTTAAAAGAAAGGAGATTTGTACGAATAATGAGAAAGATTTCATAATGTATAAATACCAAGATTTTCATGACCCTTTAAGAACCTTTTAAGAACACTTGAGACTTGACTTGATGGCTTGGGATATCTAATATAATGGTATAACATGTCTACTATATAAATGAGAAATTTTCATGAGATTTTATGCTGCTAGCTATGAGATTTGTATGACATGTCTATTATATAACTTAAATTTTACATGAGATTATTTGTTGCTTGCTATGAGATTTGTATGACATATTATGCGCTTAATTATCGGATTTTTATGAAACATGATCTATGAAAACAATGAAACTAAGCAATGAAAGTTGGAACAAATTGACTTGAGCTAAATAAAAAGTCTGAAAAAATGGATTTAAGCTTACTGCTTAACCGCCAATACCATTGGTTTGATGCCCGGAAAAATCAAAAGGTTGTGGCGATGGCAAGATATGAGTTTATTACCCTTTAAGGTAGTCTAAGGCATTGATGCATTCATCGTAAGTAATTGAGAAATATACTAATGAAAGGAAAAAGGAACAAACAAGGAGTGTAACCCGAAAGTTCCGGACCCAAAAAATAATTAAAAAAAGGGAACCCAAAGGTGCGGTATTCACAAAATGAAAATACAAAAGGGACCTCAAAGGTGTGGTACCAAAAGGACCTCGAAGGTGTGATACCCAAAATACCCTTGCTCGTTGGTTTGGAACCTCTGGTATTATCATTGTTATGTGACAATGACTACAATATGAACTCATTACTATTTGAGGGTGGTCAATTTAATAAAGTAAGGAAACGAGAATGGAATGAAAAAAAGATGGTGATCACAAAACATGTAAATGTTAAGGATAAGTAATCATGAAATGCATGCATCTCCTAAATTATTATTATCCATTAGTGATTTTATATGATATGCTTGAATGCATGATTAATGAATGACTGAATGGATATTCTAGTTAATGTTATGAGGTTAAAAGCAACCACTTCGGCTAATTACATTTGCGAAAAACTAGTAATTGAACCATTTATATATTTACCTTTTTATAATAAACCTGAAGTGACTTGGTCGACAAACGATGACATGTTTAGTTCAAATAGGAACTCCTATTAAGAAATCTTGTATTTATCACTTCTATGTTTCTTTTCCCATTGTTGTTACTAAAGAAGACAAGTCCACTTGAAAGGGCGAGCTTAGTTAGGGAATGAGGCAACATGTGAAGATTTCAGACCTTCCAAGAATTAACACTCAATTTTTGTTATGTTATAGTTGCGAAGATAGACCTAGTAGGAGAATTTATATTGTTTTTTGTAAGAACTTATCACTATGGTATATGTTCTAGTATGACTCATGTATTAAGTAGTTATATTTCAGCTTATATGATAATAATTTTACATTTAGTCCCTTATTCCACTTTATTAAATTAAGTAAGTGCACATAATTTTGATTATCATCTACGTAAGCGCTATGTATTTCAATTCGCTGAGGCTTAAGCTTTTGACAAGTAATTATTTTTAAAAAAAATTTATCCACTATTTTTCTAAGTTAATTTTTAAAAAATGAACACAAGACATAAGTGACAACTAATAGAATCCAAATACAAACTTAAACATAGTTGGGTCCTTTAGGTGTTACAAAACCCACTTAGTTTAGTCTACACCTATCCAATGGAGATGTGAGTACGTTCGATAGATATACAAAGCGTGAGTCAAAATAATATTTCTTCAAGGTATTTATAGGTTTTGTATGTTAGCTAGATGTTGACAAGAAATTTAGAATTTTCTTAATAAAATATTTCTTGACTTTAGTTCATCAAAGATCATGTCCTGAGAATTGACTTGTGTTCAAAATTGATACTCCATTTTCATCCTCATATGTGTAGAAGATATTGACTAGTCTAATATTCCGTTCAATGCACTCAATGTATTGAAAATTTTAAAATTCACTTTTCACTATAAAACTTACCACATTTATTTCCCTTACAAGCTTCATAAGCAAACTCGTTAAGAAGGGAATAAAACCCCATGTTTTTAATCATATATTTTCTTTGGGGTATTACTTACGCCCAATTTTTACTGTAATTTTTACTATCATTAGGAATTACCGAATTACCATAGGTAAATATTATATAAAATTTGAGACCAAACAATCCTTAATAAAGGAATATAACGTTAGAAGAGAAGTTAGGAGCAATTCGTGCAAGTATTCCAAACCCAATTTCTGTACGTGTAAAATGACCAAAATGCCCTGAGGTTATTTTACTCAGAAAATGAGGATCGTGGGCCCCACCCGTCCTCAAGGGGATGTTTTGATGTTAATAAGGGATTGTTTGTGTTATGTGTGTTAATAGAGGAGAGAATCTAATTTTGAGCTTTCGCGCAAATGACCAAAACGTCGGCCGTTTTAACTCCGATTGCGTGCCGACTTGCCCGAACCTCACTAAAATGTGTTAAAAGGTGTTTTTAAGCCATGATTAACCATTGGTTAAGCTTGGGGTCTGGGAAATTTTTAAAAATGAATTTGCCCCTGTCTTGTAGTTTTACAAATTTTGAGATTTTTGATTCGTCTAACGAAACCTAAGCAATATTAGGCTCAAATTAAAGCTTATTAAATTCTAATTATTAATCTAGAGTCAAAATTATTTATTTAGATTGATTAGAACCTAAAATTGCTTAAAACACCCAAATTGCTTAGTAATTCACCTAAACCCTTAACCGTAAATTCTCTAAATTGCATGAATACCTTGCCTACACCTAAAAATACATGGAACACACAAAATCCTCTTCCACAAGGCTGTAATGCACGAAATTATTGAGTAATCATAAAATTATTACACAAAAATCCAAAGAATGAAAACAAAGAATCATGAAAACATGGAAACATGATTCCATGTTTTAAGCCACCAAACAAAATGATTTTCTTCCTTTTTTTTTTCCTCTAATTTTTGGTCAGATTTCTTCCTTCCTTTGTCCATTTATGAGCTGCAAAATCTCTATAAATAGGCATGCTTGAAGATAGTTTAGATGCTTAGTTCATAACTTACACAAATTCTAGTTTTAGGAGCACCAAAAGCTTCTTTCTTTCTTTCTCTTGGCCAAATTCTTTCTTCAGTTTTCAAGGATATTTTCTTCATTTCACTCAAGGAAACCAAGTTCTCTTCCTTTCCTTCAAATCAAATTAGGTAGGGAGTTGTTTTTAAGTTTATTTCTATGTTTTGCTAAGTGTTGTTCTTGGTTCAAAATGATGATTTCATGGATTTTCTCTAGTTTTTCCATTTGGTTTTCTTCTTCCTTTTTCTTTAACAATTCAGCCATATGGCCTAGGTGGGACTAAGATGATGGCTTGATGATGAGGACCTTGAGGGTGGGTTGTGAATCCATCACAAGTTAGGCCTCTAAAGCTTGAAAGTTCCACTTGATGCAAAACTTTAAAGAATAATATTTTTATGATGTTTTTATGATCTTGAGTTTAGAACTTGAAAGATGTATTTTTCACTTTGTCTTGCTAAGATATATTGGGTTGAATTTATATTTCTCTAAAGTCTTGGAGGAGCTCTAGTAAAGAAATAAAATGAACTTGCATCCATGTTTAAGTTTATGCCTTGCATAACCATGTTTACTTTCTATGTCATCACTAAATTCTCAAGAATGAATAAATGAACTTGCATATTCATGTTTAAATTTCCAAGCTTGCATTTCATGTTTATGTTTCAAGTTGTCACTTAATCTCTAAAGATAATAAAGAAGTTGCATCTCATATTTATTTTATGCTCTCACTTTATTTTATAATGGCTAAAAGAATCAACGCATGACATGTTTATTTTTATGTCATCACCTAAAGATCCTAGAGCTCAAAGACTTGCCCAAGTATCACAAGCAAAGAAATAAGATTATTGGAGTTAAAGAATTGATTCTTTAAGAAGTCTTGAGATTGGAGCTTAAAAAGATGTAATAATAATTCTCTTCTCCCTTCAGGTCAGTGCGGATTACCCGCTAGGTTTCTTAAGATTCTCTTCTCCCTCACTGGTCCTGCGGACTACCGCCGCTCCAGTTTCTTGCATCATGTTTATATTTCAAGTTCTTGCATCATGTTTAATTTTCAAGTCATCACCTTAAATCTTAAAGATAAAGAAATGGATTTGCATATCATGTTTATAATTCCAAGTTATCACCTTATAATGACAAGATTAAAATGAGGTTGCATAGCATGTTTATGATTCTAAGATATCACATAAATCTCTTAAGCTCAAGACTTGCTCCTTTTATCTTAAGTGAGAATTTTAATTATGAAGATTCTTTCAAAAAGAATTAGTTTCTAAAAGAGTTTTAAAGCTTTGCAAGGATTCTAGAAACTAATATTTTATGTTCACTTAAAATGTGATTTTATACAATTATATGAGGTTCATGATTCGGCTTCTGATATGAGATTAGTACCAATAAATGATGATGATTTAATATGTTTGAAGTTGTGATAATTATGGTTTATTGCTAAAGGAATGATTCTATGCATGTTAGAGATAAAACTAGCTTCCTAAAAAGGTAAAGCAAGATTTCTAGAACTTTAGAGAATGAAATTTATGCATTCTGTCCAGAGCCTTTAGTGACCTTAAGAACCAGATATTATTATGTTTAGATAAGGGACAATGATTCATAATTGGTTTAGTAATTAATTTTAGCATCATAGGGAAAGTGGTAACGAGAAAGGGTTAAAAACGCAACTTAACACATTAAAACCTTAAGAACAACTTACTGTCTATGCTACCCCATATAGTCTAATAATGTTCTTAAGGCTTATAATTGATGGTAATAAATCCCTTAGATGCATAAGTAATTAGTTTGATAATTAAGGTTACCCAATTTAGAGTTTGGTTATTTAAGGAGCTTTCCTGAGAATTTTAGATGACATCTTTTGATGCTTTGGAATGTAGTTATATGATGAAGTAATGCCTATGAGAATTTGATATTATTGAATGATTTCATGGCTTGCATGTTATAGTTGCTATTGCAAACAATGAGAATGTTCATGCATCTTGATGATTATGATATAACATGCTAAGACTTAATGGTGACTTAAACTTATGAGGAAATGATCCTTTGGACCCATCAGACTATAGGTGGTGAAAGGTGATCCTGAGAAATGATCCTTTGGATCCATCAGACTATAGGTGGTGAAAAGGTGATTCTTGCCCCTAGCCCGTTCTCTCAAAAGGGTAGAGTTGGATTTTAACTTATCAAAAGGGATAAGTATATGCTAGTGACGACTAGTAAGGTATGAGCTCATAACCTAGATTACTCCCAAAAGGGTGGAGTATAGGGTGGCCCAGGAAAATGATGATGAAAGTAACTTTAAGTCACCTAAGAAACTAAGTAAATGCATTATGTGAATATGATGTTCTACTATGCATAGTATTTATGAGATGATGATGAGAAATATGATGTTCTGCTATGCATAGTATTATGAAATGATGATGAGGAATATGATGTGATTTTATGCATAACTATGTTATTATATATGAAAGGAAAAGTTCATTATAAACATGACATGCTAAGTTTATGATGCATTATAAGACGCATGATTAAAGGGACGAACCTCGGTAAAGTATATTTTCAAACTTAATAAATCAATCTTAGCATGCTCACTATTTCATAATAACCCGAGGTTCCTGGGGACGATGATGATGACACAATGCATCATGAGGTGAGTACCTATGAGATTCTTTTTATAAGTTTTCACTCCTCTATTTTTCTTTCCATCTCGTCTTCAAAAAGAAGGAAGCGTTCGTGAATCACATTGAGGCTTTCACCTGGTACTGAACTTGATCCTGCTAGTTTCACTCGTATATTTCAGATATCTATCCCTATCCCTGGAGTGTTATTACTAGGTGCCATTAATGGATGTCCTTCCATCCATATATTATTTATGTTTTGTTAGATTGCCTACACCTAGTCTTATTTTGTTGGTAGGCAAAATATCTATGTGATATGTAATTATGGATGTCATATGATGGAGCCAATATGATATGTTCTTCATGATATGTATTCATTTCGCTTTATTTTGATTATCATTCACGTTAAGCGCGCTACGTTTTCAATTATGTTTAAAAAAAAAATGGCTCGTAATTTCACTAAGTATTTTCAAAGCATGATTAAGAACTGAAGCAAAGAGTAAAGTCTAGTAATTAATCAGATCCGCCTAGGTGTATTGGGTTAATTATTAGGGTGTTACAATTACCATAGTTTTTAAACTGGATCAGTGATTGACTAAGTCAAGACATTGGGTCACTGGTTCAATTAGTGAGTCATTGGTTAACGGATATAATTAAATTAATATATAAAAATACAATTTAATGTAATAAAATATTATATATATATAAAAAAATCATAACAAAAATTGGCTAGCCTAGTAGTAGAAAGTGACGCCCTCTTTCTCTTCTGGCTAAGGGGTTTGAACCAAACTAATGAGGAAATTCTAAATTTCCTTGGAGACACGTGTCACGCGTGATGGGTCATGCATTGTTTGCTCGATTGGCTTCGGAGTTGACCGATTCACGATTTCTCATCCAGCTAAGGCTAAGTTCAAATTTTAAAATATAGGCATAGTAATTAAAATGGATGGTTAACCCTCACTAGTCCCGTTCTTTCTTCAATGGACTAGAAAAGCAATTGACTCGGTCAAACTTGGTTAATGTTGATGAACCTTTAGTCACCTTCGAAGGTGAAGGAAAGGAGCCTGATTGCTTGCCTAGCCTACGCACACCACTGCATGCCCACAAAAGAAGCGCCAAGCCCATGAAGCCATGCATGCACCCGGCTGAAAATCTTCAATAAATCAAAAACACCCAAGTGAGGAGTTCGAACTCACAACTTCTTGCAAAGCACATGCGCACAACCACTACACTCTTGTTATATAATGTGCAAGTAAATACATATATTACATTTAGTTTGTATTAAATTATTATTTTAATATATTGATTTAATAAAATTTATAAATCAGTGGGACTATTGGTTGAACCAATGACCCACCGATTGAACAAGTGACCCATGAACGCCACCGCTTTCCTTAAGAGTCCGTAACCGCTCCGGTTTCAACGAGTTCGGAATCGCTCTTGTTTGAAAACTATGAATATAGGTATTACAATTAAACACTCATGCATGTGTGTGTCACACGTTATGGGGCATGCGGTGTTTGCTCGAATGCATCAAGTTTAACCGTTTCACGTTTTTAAAACTATAGGTATTACAATTAAGCACTCATACTTTATGTCCAAGTATCCTCCCAAAGTCATAAATAATCGAGCATTTTTCTTCAACAAAATTTTCAAAATAAAAAAACCACTTGAATATATTTTAACATGTCTAATTTTTTGAGTTTTAATAGTTTAGGTAAAATATAGTAAATCCTACGTCTTTATAAAAAAAAAAACATTATTAGTATTTTAAGATTTTTGTATAAATTTTATGAATATATATGTTCAAAACCACATGAATCCTGGTAATATGATTCTTACTCATACAATAACCTAAAGTAAACAACCCTTATGAACATATATTTGTGATTATCTATTAAAACATCAAAATTATATTATTCAAAATAGTAAATGTTTTTAAATTCTGAATATATTAAATTAGACAATTTTATATTTTCATAACAGTAGCTATTAAATAAAAACATAAAAGTAATAATGTTTTGGAAACATTAAACCATCTAATTTTCAAACAAAAATTCGTTTACAAGATATGAAATTATTATATTAATATATTTTTTACTTTTCTATTACGAATTTTTATTTTAATTTCTTAACTAAATTCTTAAATTCTAAAAATGTGAGATACATTTCTATTTCATCATCCGAATCTCATTTACTTCTTTGCATGGTAAGAAATATCATTTACTTTTGACCTTGTCTCCGTTTTCCATTAAGCATTACTATACTTTACATTGAAACAACTCCCCCAAAAAAGAAAAAGAGAGTTTTAGAGTGTGACTCCATGCTTCTGCATCGTTGCGGCGTTATTGTTTTTATCTTTTTCCTCTTTGGTCTTTGGTTTTGGAAAAATAAAGCTCTATCTTTGGTTACGACAAATTATACAATTCAGCATTTGTCACAGGCAAACGCCAAGAGACGCTCTGCTTAAGTACTGGAGCCTCTTGTCCATAGATGTGTATCTTTTTGAGCGACAAAATTGGTGGTTCGATCTGAAATTTATAGATGGGTAAATTTTTTCCGATAGACATATCATATTCGTTCGTCACATTGGATACGTAAGTTATTATTAAATTTATTTACTAACATTTTGTGATAATAGTGTTAATTGGATCAGATTGATTAAGCAATTCAAATATTTAAATTAAACTAATGGGTTGATTCAGAACAATTTCCATAAACCCAAAACGCGGTCAACTTAACGAAAGTGGATTGAATCTTGAGTGGGGTTAACAATGTCCATATTTTATTTTGGACAAAATAACCTATAATCCTATCTTAGTCAATTTATGATTATGGGTAATTTTATAATTTTCTTGTACCCATATTAATTGCTATTTCTACTCTTTCTCTCACTTAATTAATGTTGTTTCTTTTCTATTTTCTCACCACAAGGTTCTATTATTTTTATGAATAATATATAAGTAATAGTAGTAAAGTTTAAGTAAAATATTATATACTAAATTAATATATTTAAAATAAATTTAACAAAATATTTCTTAATGTAATTTTCATTAGTTTAAAATTAACAAAAAGGAACGTAAATTATTAAAACAACATTTATATAAAAAATTAAGCCAGCGTAAATATACTCATAACAAGACATTTTACAAAATATTCTTAATGCAATGAGGTGTTTCTGATTTAAAATTTTATTATTTTTAAAACCTCAAGTATTATTTAGTATTTTAAAATACAAATAATAAACATTAAGTATTTTTTATGGAAATATTAAATAAAATTTAAATATATTCATTTTAATGTGTCAGGGGTAGGTTGATATAGTTTTAGTTTTTATTTCAATTTTTTTTATAATCATTAAAATTTCATAAAGATGAGAGAATATTAATTAGGTAAATCAAAGTGATAATTAATACATATGAAACAAAATTACAAAATCATCCTAAGCTAATATGTTTCATTCAATAAGAGTAGTGGTTTATTGGTCCAAAGAAATATGTACATTGCTAATCTTCACATGAAAATGTGGGGTTAGCATATATATATATATATATATGTATTATTTTCATACAAAATAAAACTTTGTTTTTATAATGAATTTCGAAATCAAATAAGAATTTCTCTTGGTTTACTTGGTTGGAAAGCAATCTGGCCAAAGGAGGTAATGATGCCGAGAAAAAAGTAAGAAATAAGCATCCAATTATATCTTAGTATCTTGCCAAATGAAAAATGGTTATTATTGGTGATGTTTTAATGATGATTCTGAGTGTTTTTGCTTTCCTTCTTTTATTTGTTGTTGATTGGGATGGGATTGTTCATGATTCAATTCCCACATTCTCTCTCTGTTTACTAGAATTTAGGATAGATTGGCTCTTTCATTTTTCCAAGGTGAACTTGTATTCTTGCAGTGTCTGTTTGGTGGGTTCATCACAGTCCACTTCAGCCCCAGATTCTAGCAGGTTTGATTTTCTCTGCACTTACAGTGTTAATGTTGTTGGTTAGACTATTCTATTCTATATTCTTAAAATTCTTACTTTTAGATGTTTTTCGTCTTTCATCTTTTGTTGTTTGGTTTTGACCACATAAGAAAAAGAAGATCACCATAAAGAAAGGGGTTAATATTGAGTTATTGACTAGGTTGTAAGCCCTTTGAAGCCTAAAAGCTTATAATTATTCTTTATTAACATTTTTATGCTACGTAATTTCAACCCAGTATTAATTGGAATTTCAGCTAATTACATGGATTGGTAAAACTATGGCTTCGTTGAACATTTATTCACCTTTTGCTTGTACATTTATATGTATTTTAGTCAATTGTTTACTTATTCATGCATGATGCCTGCATGTGCTTATCATTTTTTGTTAATGTTATATCCTAAATTCTTTTCTTTTCACAGGTGTGATTGTTGAGATATGAAGAATCCAAAAAGGATCATGAGGAACCTAAAAGACAGAGCGATTCAATTTCTATTCCTATGAACTCTATATGTCCTCTTGAGAATGACACCATTCTTGTGGACAATTGTGACTTTTCACCAATGAAAGTAGAAATGATGCAGGGACAAATGGCACTGTTAATTGTGAACTGACAGCCATTTTCAGCAAAATCAAGGCCCAAGTTGGAACGAAAGGTTGGACAAGCTTTCTTATGTAAATGGAGGAAAGAGGAATGATTGGTTGGATGACAAAAATGCGGTCAGAAATGACCACTTAATGAGGTCCAGGAAGTTGGGAATGTGTTACAATTCTTATCTAACAACTCATGATCATGCAGCGAATCAAGCAAACAACTCTAGTTTTTTGCAGGTGAGTCTTGTCCTAAACCAGAAAACATTTCTTCTGTCAGATGCATCATCATAGAAATTAATTGCTATGTATTAGTCACATTAAAATACATGCTTTTGATATTAGATTCTGAGCAGAACTTTATGATTGACTGCTTTAGAATTTAGATTTTTCATCACTTGGGCTATCTAATTTGCAGTTCCATAATGTTCTTTGTGGCAATGTGAAAGGCTTTGTTACAAGATTATCCTCATTTCTACGTTCACACGTTCCTGGAGTCATAAACCCTCATGGTGAAGCTGTACAGCAGTGGAACAGATTCTTTATCATTGCTTGTTTGGTGGCAATTTTTGTAGACCCCTTGTTTTTTTTCTTGCTGTCAGCAGATGAGGTACAATAGTCTCGCTCTCTTTTCATTTTGCTGAATAAAAATAGAAAAAATGAGTTATTGTTATTGACTCATTTAAATGTATGTCTAGCTTGTACTTGTTTTTGTGATTGCAAGTTTCTACAAGGTTTGGGTTTAGACTTGTATATTGGTGATAGTGCATTGATCTTTTGATCGCAGTGAGTTTCACACTTTCATTTGAGGATGGCATGCTATGCCTTAGAATTCAAACAACTAAAGAAAAGCTATTACCCCAGGTGCAATGCACCATATATTTTGGCACCAGTCCCTTCAGTCATTGGTTCATTCTTAACAAAATTTAACAAAGCAGAAAGATGAGGACTAGTTGAAATGAAAATATTAGAACATGAGATGTTCTAATATACTAAATGTAAAGGATCATTTGAGGATTAGCCACTTTTGAGAATTTACTGATAGGAAGCACAACAAAAACTTGTGGGGCAATTCACTATGGCACCCATATCTGAATTGGGAATGATCATGGTTTACATTCAAGGCATGATCAGAGGAAAACAATGATAGATTGAGCGCCTTTGGAAACATGTTAAAGTTGTGTCATTTTTTATTATATCTAAGGAAGCTTCCATCAGATAAAGACAATGATGATCTTTGTTACTAAGTTGTGGAGGATT
Organism: Dalbergia oliveri; assembly: GCA_030441495.1. NCBI lineage: Eukaryota > Viridiplantae > Streptophyta > Magnoliopsida > Fabales > Fabaceae > Dalbergia > Dalbergia oliveri. The sequence goes on from JAMLFY010000011.1 coordinate 14,688,960, forward strand.
CAAGTGAGAGACTCTCGTGTTTCAACCCAATCTTAAATTTATAATGTATTACTGTAATATTTTATTTGCATCTGTCTTCATTTATTATATGAATACTGTCTGATAAAGAAGACAAGTGCATGAGAGATAATTTGCGAGAGTCTTAATTCCTTAATGAACCAATAAATAACTGTAATCATCTAGCTTTATTAATCTGGTCCTTTCATTCCTAACTTTTTGAAGTACTGCAAATTGCAGAGTAATTGTGTGAGTTGTAGTCCCTAATGGCTTAAATAAATACTGTAATCATCTAGTGCAATAATGATTCCAATTTTTGAGTACTGAAATTCGCAGCATATAGTAAGCTTCCGTACTTTGCTGGTTTGTTTCTGGACAATTACTTTACATGAGTGGGTTTGCAGTCACAGGTTTGAATTTTTCTTTCCTGTCTTAATCATGAAGTTTCTTTCATGTGCTCTAGTGATGGTTAATGAAAACCAAAATAATTTGATTGTCTACTTTCGCCAGCTAATGCATTTCGCTTTACATTGACACAGCTCTTCCATGCTTTGTATAGGATCTTAACTGCATAGACATTAAGTTGGCCAATAGTTCCACTACACAAGCAATTATAACTTCTAGAAGCATCACCGATGTTGTATACTTCGTGCATATACTTCTCCAGGTAGTTGCTAATTGCTTCTTCCCTTTTATTTCAAAATTTTCCCATGGTTGAATTGATAATATTTAGACTCTAATTGAAAGTTGTGTGGTAGCCAAATATCTTATACTGCAGAGGCAAACATGTCTAAAGGGGTCTTTGATGGAAGAAAATTGGGGTGTGTTTCCTGCAAAGGTAGATCTCAGATAATTTCTGGGGTGATAATATGAATAGTACCTACCTATTTGGAGAACTAAGTTTACTCTCTAGTATATACGCTTTGTTCCATCGAACCTTAGATCCAATTTATGACAAGAATGTTATTCTTTCCTGACAAGATAATGATTACTTCTTGTTTCTAAACATTGTCTGAACGTGGAACACAAAGACATAGTTGGATTGGATCAATTCTCAAGCATAAAAAACATGTCATATCTTTCCTTTTCAGTTTAGGTTGGCTTTTGTGGCTCCTGAGTCTAGAGTGGTCGGTGCTGGAGAAGTGGTTGAACATCCAAAGAAAATTGCACTCAATTACCTTAGAGGATACTTTCTGATTGATATATTTAATGTGATTCCACTTCCTCAGGCAAGTATATTTCTCAAACACATTCTTGCTAATAATGTATAAGTTCTTGTTCAACACTCAATGCTTTTGATATATCGCTGTTCAGAATTTCTCATCTTTAGCTAAATCATAAAGTTGCGCCTCATACTCTGAATCTTCGAATTTGGATGTGAGAGTCTTCTTTTTTGTCTGATTTTCATCCATTGATTCAGTTGAATCTACAAGCAAAATATTTTATCTTTACTTTAACATAAAACTTAATCTAATGATATGTAGAATTGTGTCACAATTAAAGTTCTCTCTCTAATGTTTAGAATGTCACAATTTAAAATTGGTGCATGCTCCAATGCCAATGAAATATGGTGCCTAACTCATGTGGGCAAACGAGAAAAGAACACGTGTTACACTTTTAAAAAACATGAAAATTGGGAGGAAAAGAAAAACTCTTGCACTCAACTTCCATGGCCACCAACAGCCGTTATTCACCTCTTCTGCGTTCGCTCCACCACGTCCCAAGTCCCAACTCTCCAACATTGTTGACGTCCCTACCTCCAAGCGCACCAGGATCACACCTGCTCCCTCGGCATCCCCTTGTCTGTCCTCGACCTCGACGACAACCCCGCCTCAATCTTGCCATTGCCGGCACCTACAAGGTTGACCCTGTCAGAATGTGACTTGCGTTATTGCAAGGTCAACAAAGGGAGAAGACAACTTTATTTCCTCCACTGTGTTATGTCCCTCCACCGAAAGTATGTTGTTGCATAGCTGGATTGTGGTTGTGCAATTATGGACATAGTTTGAAAGTCTCTATAGACAGAGCTAGCCATTAAACTGAAAATTCATCTTAGCTTAGGAGCATAGAAGAAGCAGGAGTAACTTCTGTAGTGAGAGAAAAATAGAGTGTGTGTAAAAAAATTTCAAGAGCATAGTATGAGTATACACTAGGATTTTTAGTATATTCTAGATCTTTATAATCCTACAAATTGTAGTAAAAGAGATTTAACGGGAATATACTATAGTATAATTCTCTTTAAATATAGTGGAATATTTTTAGAGATGTGACTTGTGCTTTTTCCCTCAAAATTCAGAAAATTTTCGCGTTAAAATTTAATGTAGTTCTCTCAATTTATTTTATTGGATGTGAATAGTGACAAGTAGGTCAGATTGTGAAGTATTATTAATGCTTTATTTTATTCGTTACTACATAAATTTGGGCAATGCTTCGCTGGCATCTATAAAGTGTTTATTACACTTGGGATGTCAGACTTTGATATTCCCTAATAAGTGGTATCAGAGCCACTGGTTTACAATCCAAGATGTGATGCCAAAATTCAAAGTGGAATTTGACGGGTCCAACAACTTAGGACTATGGAAGCTAAAGTAGGCATTGCTAAATTAGCAAGGTTTGCAAAGGCATTGGAGGGACGAAGAAAAATTGCGTTCATTCCTTGATGACAAGAGGAGATGATGGTCAAAACCCTGAGTACAATACGTTGATTCTTTGAGGACAATGTTACGAGAAGTCATGGTAGAAGAAAATCGCTGATTCACTATGGAAGGCTTTAAAAAACCATGACACTTGTCAACAAGCTTCTCAGAGAAAGCGACCGTACATGTTGGGAAATTTAGGAGGAAAATCAATGCAAGGCGTATGGACGGACTTCGACAAGTAATCTCTGATGTTGGAGCAGCTGGAATTAAATTAGAAGGCATAGATTAAGTTATGATCTTGTTGACTTCATTACTCGTTTATAATAATTTCTGTGATATCATACCTTATGGTAGATCAAATATCTAAATAGAAAAATATAAAAGAATCATTAATAATAAAGGAACATTAGAAGTTAGTATCTAGATCCAAGTGCAAAGGTACAGCGCAGATTGGTTGTTTTCAATAGAATGTAGTGGGGAGAAGGATCTGGAAGCTGAGGCTAAAGAAGATCGAAGTCCAGAAAGTTAAAATTTGTAAAATGCTTCCATTGTCACCAGATGGAACATATTAGAGAAATTGCCTAGAGAGAAAGGAGAAATGAGGAGATTATGCCAATATAACAATTGAAAGCCTTCTAATGATAGTGATGGCCTTGATCCTTAAGTTCAACCTTGACGGTATTCAGGTAGACACAGGAAATGAGTGGATCTTGGATTCTAGTGTATTCTTTCACATGACACCTAATCAAAGCTTTTTCTCATCCTATAAAGGGCGGGAGGGAAAAGTCATATGAGGAAATAATTGAATTATTCCAATAGCATTGAAGGAGATGTGCAAGTTCAGTTTGGATTATGGTACTAAAAGGACCTTTTTCAGTGGCATGTACAAACTCAATAAAAACTTGATATCGTAAGATGCCCTAGATAATCGAGGGTACAAGTTCATGGAGAGGGTGGTTTCTTGAAGGTATTGGAAAGGCCTGATGGTGGTATTGAAAGGGAAGTCAGCGGCGAGAATCTGTATTATTGGGAAGCACAGATTGATGAAGATCTCCTGTTATATTACTGAAAGAAATGATGATGATATGTGATTGTGGCACATGCGGCTTGGTCATATAACTGAGAAAAGAATAACCATACTTGGA